>CM076573.1:366325277-366925277 GCA_034641835.2 Pinus albicaulis
GGCAAGTTTTGCTGCTGAAAATCTTCTTCATGTGAAACATCTGGTCTCACATCGATGATGGAATCTTTGGTTCCATTCTTGCCAGTATTTTTATCCTCTTGCTTCAAATGTTTGGGATGATTGGTTGGATGCAATGTCCAACATTGGACAATGAAATTTCCCTTCTTCTGGAAATATGTGCAAGTCTTTTGCATCTTTTGCAATTTTCCTTTGCTTCAACTGTTTCCTGTATGCCTTCATCCTCTTCCAGCATTTTGAAACTTCATGGTTACACATACCACAATAGGAACAACAACTCTTTCTTCCATTCATGCATGCATAATTGTCATGCTTAACATAAACATAATCAACTTCACTATGGGAATAATTATACCTCAAATGTTGCTTTGCATGTCCATCTATTTTACATTCTTGAGGAGATGAACTTGAAGAGGTTGCAGCTTTCTTTTGAAGACTAACATCAGTGTTCATGTCATGAGCTGTCAGAACTCTCTTGCTCGCCATAAGCTGCATGTCTACAAACATCCTGCTGCAACATAGGCTTCCAACAATGGAAATCATCATGCATACAAACTTGACAAGTTTGTGGGTTTGAACTTGCAACAAAAGTTCTTGTTTGGGTTGTCTCAAAGGCCTTCATGGCTTTGGAGTTTTTGCCATAATATTGAACATAGCATCGACCAAAATTCTTAGGTCTTTCCTCAACCAAAATAGGATCAATCATGTCTTGTGCATGTTTTCCTAGACCCTTGCCTTCATAGCCCATTTTTAACATAAATTTGGACCCTATACCTCTAGTGTGTTTTTCAAATGAACCTACACATCTTTCTAAAGAGGAAATTGAAGACGAATTTGAGTGATTTACCTCTGCTTCAAGCATGTGTTTGGTTAAGGCCTCTTGGTCATGATGGAGTTGCATCTCCATATCATGAATTATTTTAGGAAGTCCTCATTTCTCTTTCTTCATAGCAGCCAATTTCTCATGAATTCTAGTGCTTTCCCTTACATCTTCATACAAACTTTGCACCATATCCTTCAGAATGTAGAAATCACGTTTCATCTCTTCATCAAAGAATCTTGTAAAGGAGGATTTTGAAACCTCACTTGAAGAAGTTTTCATCATTATATAAATAAATTAAATAACTTCAACAATAATTCACAAATATTCAAAAACAATTGATAGAGCTTCTAAACAATATGTCTGTAGATTCAAGCTCTTTTCCGCAGCTTGTATCTCTTCTTCAAGCAACCTCTTTTTGCAAACAATCCCTATTGTGCTTCAAGGGTTTCCTTGAGGTACTTTGGGTAAGGAGGATGCTTTCAGCCTTCTTCCTTCTTGTCCTACTCTAGAATTAGCTAGCAGTAGCTCTCCTTCACCTCTAGCAAACTCAAACTTGTAAGCATTAGTCAATTTGCAAACAGTTAAATTCTTTGCACTGTTAAACACCTTCAAGTCAAACAAGCAAGCAAGCAACCTTGCGCTCTGTCAAGCAAGAAACCTAGTGCTCTATCAAGCAAGCAACCTAGTGCTCTGATACCACCTGATCTGAAATGGGTGGATAACTCGTTATGCTATGCAAGCACCTCCCACTTAGTTAAACAAATTAAGATCTTGCTTATACTTGACTGTGCGGAATAGAATTCTTGAAATAGGTGTATGTGTTTTAAACTATTTTAATGCTTTAAATGTGAGGAATTAAACATTTTTTTTCTGATAATAAGCATTTACACCAACCATAAAGTGCAGCAAATAAGAATCAACACATAACAACAAATTTAATAAAGGATTTCACCTGAATATCGTGGGCTATGTCTCCTTGAGCCTTTGTTAATTGACTTGGATCTTTGGGATTATGATGGAAAATTTATTTTACAGGTAACTACTCAACTCCAATGGTTATTTGGACTGTAAAATTGGGTTTAGAATACCATCATGCCCCTGGAATGGCTGCTATCTCTCTGAAGATGGACCTAGGCTTCCTTTGACATGACCTCTTCTGTCGGTGCCCTTAAGCTTCCCTGAGCTTATCTGTGGCACTAAATCCTTAAGAAATAATTTTCTATCCCTAAAACCTTTTCTACTATCTCCATCATATATCAGACATCCAAAATAGACTAATCATTTTCTCCAAATGATCTATGGCTCCCCAATTTAGGCCTCCAATCCCTGTTGGCCCTTGGCTGCCCAAAACTTACCTTTGGATTATTGGGCTCTAGAATTATCCAAATTGCTCTAAAAATAAATCCAATGGATTTAGAATGTCCAAAATAGTCAGAATAGACTATTCACTTGCTGAAATTGGCCTCTGGCTGATTGGTTATGCCTCCAACACATGGTGGCACCCTGTGGCTCTAGGCTCACTGAAAACTTCTCTATAGCATCTCGGCCTTCAGAAGTCTCCAAAATCTTCTAAAAATCCTTCCATTGGATTTATAATGTCCAAAATATTCATAATATACTATTCACTTGTTGAAATTGGCCTCTGGCTGCTCCGGTTATGCCTCCAACACTAGGTGGCACCCTATGGCTCTAGGCTCACTGAAAACTTCTCTGAAGCATCTCAGCCTTCAAAAGTATTCAAAAGCTTTTGAAAATCCCATCACTGGATTCAGAAGGTTCAAAATAGTCAGAATAGACTATTGGTTTGCTGAGAATGCCCTCTGGCTGCCCTGGCTAGGCCTCATTCTCCTGCTGGCCCCTAGTGGCCCTTAGAACTTCTATGATGCATCTCAACCTTCTGAAGTCCTTTAATGGATCTGAAAACCTCACCATTAGATCCAAAATTCTCAAGATAGCCAAAATTAACTATTGGGTTGATGAGAATGGTCACGGACTGCCCTGGCTAGGCCTCATTCTCCAGCTGGCCCCTCATGGCCCTTGTGGCCCTTAGAACTTCTCTAAAACAAAAATCACGCTTAGAAGTTCTCTGATGGCTCTGCAACCCTCACCAATGCGTCTGGAATGTCCAAGAAAGTCTAAATTGACTATTCACACTCTCAGAATGGTTGAGTAATGCTCAAGATAGAGTATAATCAATTTTTCCTAGTTTCACCTAAAACAATTCCACTAAATGTGGAGGACTTAACTTTAACTGCAGTCGAATTGGAAAAATGGCACAAATTTAGGGCACCCTGCTAATTTTCCACCAGCATAAATGTTTAAGTTTAATTTTATGGTTGGGTGGCCACATGCCAACCCGAACCATACAATGATTGTTAATGTCGGAGCGGAACTCCAAGCTGGAACTTTGGGTAAGCTGTTTAAACCTGAGTTTGAAGTCGTGTTCCGAAACCATCGCATAAAAAATTTCAATGTGACCATGCTTAAACTGATGGTGGGTGTAAAATGTGTTTATGTTTGTGCACTGTGGTTTATCCCTTGGGCATGGTCTAAGGCCATATGGGGAGGGGCTGGCCCCCTCCAATCCCCAACACGACTTCCGTCAAACTTTAAATATAACATGTACACTAGTATGGTTAAGACACATCGTAGTGGATACATTAAGATGTGGGCCTGGTGGGTAGGAGGTTCCGCGGTCGAACCCGGCGGAGTCCCAAAAATTTTACAACTCCACCTTGGGGACATGTGGCGGCCTTAGGGCTGGCCACGTGTCACCCCTTGATTTGTCTAAACCAAACTCCACCACATAAAATGTGACATGTGTCAGCATGCGATTGGCCCAAAAGTAATATTCTGGGGAATATTTTAGGAATATTCCCTAGAATATTATTTTTTATGACTGTACAAATGCCCAGTCAACCCTAGTCAACTGTAAAAAATTATAGTTTACTTGTCTTTTCAAAACACGATAACTTCTTCATATGGTGTCGATTTTTCGAATCGTTTGTGGCATCGGAATCAGGAAGACGATATCTATCCGTTCGCTTAGGTTCCACACACTTTTGAACACTTTGAAATTTGAGCTATCACTTAGGTCCTTGATCCAAATCTGATCAGTGTGTCTCATTTTTAAGTTGTGTATGGTGTCGATAATGTGTTTCCTTCAGCATTAGAAGTCCCGGTAATGAAATTTCTACAAAAAGCAGGGACTGAGGAAAATGAGATACAACGCCATATTAGTCAAATGATACACCTTCAGTGGACAAGATATGAAGTATTTCAGAATACTTCAAAAATCCATGACAGGATAAAGAAGATCTATAACCGTAAGACTAAGGAAGACAACTTCAAGTTTTGAGATGTGGTACTCCACTGGGATGCCAAAAATGAAGACAAGGGTAAGCATGGAAAATTTGAGAGTTAATGTAAAGGGCCATATCATATTTCAACTTTTCGGGGATAGAATGCTTATTTTCTTGAAGAGATGAATGGACAAGAGTGTTTAGGAGGACCAGCCAATGGCAGGCTCCTGAAACACTATCTTTTTTGAAATATATTTCTCGATCAATTTTCCATTTCATTGTAAATATCAATTACATTTTCTGCAAGTGTGAAGTAGAGAATCACTGGAGTTTGGAGCTCGAAGTGAAGGCCATGGAGCTTCACTGATTTTTTTCCATTTTCACAAGTTCAGTTTTTAGTCAAATAAGTCAGTATTGAGTCAAGTTTCAGTCATTTGAGTTTGTCTTGAGTTAGTTTATTTTCTGAGTTATCAGTTTTTAGTCATGTTATTAGTTTGAGTTTTTGACCGCATTGGCCCAATGGACAAGGCACTGATCTGCAAAATCCAAAGTTCTGTGGTTCTTGACACCTCCTTCAGAACTATCATCCCCAATAAGGCCAATGTTAGTGTCATTATTTGAATCCTGCCATTAGTGATAAAAATCCTCTTTTCATATCATTTTAGGAGTCCCACTTAGAAAATTTTATTCATTCCACTAGGTCATCCAAAATTTTACTCACCGATGGTAGCCCTAAGTAAAAAAAGCTCACTTTTTCTAATTTTCCATTACTTGCTGGCTAAATTTCTTACCTTGCTGACTGTACATCATACATAAAGCTAATTTCATCATGAAAACTACTCTTTCAAATCTCATTAGGTCTTTATGTTTTTTTCAAGGTTTCATTAGGCTTCTAGGGTTTTTTCCAAGGTCCAATAAACACACCATTTCCATTGCATAAAGCTAGCAAAGTAAGAGAGTGAAGAAAATAACATCTCTTTACCATGTAAAGATGATTTGCAAAGATGTAATTCTGATTCTAAAATTTTGATTTTCATCCTAGAATGTAATTTTTATTCCAAAAAGATGTAACTTCTATTTTTATTTTGTAATTTTATGTCATTTAATATGTAATAAGTACAAGGTTCCCAAGCTGCCAACTCAGAGTTCCACGTGCCAACAAAAAAAATATCCAAGTACAAAGAGTTCATAGTCCATCAAAATTATCAATTGTCAAAGGAAAGAAATCAAAGTGAAAGGGTTTAATTGTAAAGTTTAAAGGTGAATTTGAACATAGGAAAAATGGGTCCCAAAGCTCAAAACATCTAATCCATCAAGCATAAAGCCCATCCAAGGATCAAAATACATTCATTTTATCTCTATACCATCAAGCCATCACTCACAAAACTCAAAATATCAAATTTGAAAGTGTTAGCGCTCGAATCTGCCTCAGGCTGAGGAAGGCAAAACTCGAGGCAACATCAAACCAACCTTAGCCTCGTAGCTAGCCCTACGAGGACAGGAGAGGGCTCTATCCGGGTCTATCTCGGCAAGGGATTTTCAAAGGGGCTGAGATGACCAAATGAACAACTGATCTTAGGCTAGTAAATAGATATGAAAAGGGTTTTTTAATAAATGTTTGGGTTTTCTGGGCTGTGTGGGGCAAAGACAGTAAGAGCAGAGATTAAATGAAAAACACAGATTATTCCATAAGGCAAGACAGGCAAGAGCTTAAGCATTCAATTTGAAATTATATGAAGTGTAAAGAATGTTTAAGAATGCTGAAAAGGGCATGAATTCACGAATCCTTTTTAGACAGAAGAAAACATAGAACTTGAATACTTTTCCAAGGCAGAGCAGCAAGATGAATTCTGCCTTTCGCACTTAAAAGCATTCAACAGACAGTGATTATGAATGAAATGAAAAAACACTACAAGATACATATGAAACATAGAGAAAAATACATTATGCTAAAACTTCGAGCCACAGGAATCTTGTGAAACAGAGCTGTATTTCTCCATTAAAATCTCTGTCAAACTGTACAATAAAACTCTGATTTATCTTCCACACACCTCTCAGAACTCTCTTTCTCTTAAAATGTTTTTTAATACCATAAACAGCTCAGAAGAAAACCGATCCATGAAAAGATGGAACTGTTTCGACTGGCACTATGAAAAATAGTAAAAATCCACTCTTCGGTTCCTAAAGATCAGCGCATACATATCTGTGACCAATACAAAGGCGGACGCTGTAGTGTGAACCCTCCAAATCATAACTGAAGACTAGGATAGGCAATCTGTCCCTATTTTTCTGCTCAGGATCGATGCCTTCGTTCTAATTTTGTTTTCGACCTGGACTGCCACGTTATAATTTCCATTTCCTCTTGCTGTTAGACCAAAAATGGCATGTGGAATGTGGAGGTCACCTTTTTGACAAGCGCATTGCAAAATCAAGCCACGTTACTATTTGAAACAAAATCATTTTTACATACAGTAAATAGACCAAGAACCTTTCCCCTACAGGTCGATGAAAAACCATTTTTTCTAAAAATAGAGCATCGTTTCCCTTGAATTCCTCTGATGGCTAGCAAACTGGAGTGCAGATCCCATCGAATCAGGACTGAAGTCATTAGTAGGAGATCGGTTGATATATTTGGATCCATTACTTCAGCGAAAAGCTGTTCATTGCTTGTATCGATGAAATCAATTGGATGCAAAGCTATGCCATTGAAATTATCACTTATGTAACGACCAATAAATGCAAGGCACTTGGACGGATCCTTTGGATCCCATTCGGCATGAAAGCAGGTATAAACTGTCCTCTTTGTCACTTTCTCATAGTCCCAAATACCAATTTGACCTTTCTTATCTCCTGACATGATAATATTGTTCTTAGTCGGGTGAAATTCTAAGCAAGTTATCCGTCTACTGTGTAACTTGATGATAGCAGAGTCAACCTAGTTGGGAATAACATAAGTTGGCTTGATCATATTGATATGATTTCTGATTTTCCGTTCAAATACAAAGTCAAAGCCACTCTGGACATATTTGCGGGGGCCAGGGACAACCCCATATTCTGTCGCTATGCGATGTGGGCATGTCATCGTGGTGTGCCCAGGCTGTTTACATAAGAAACATGGATTTTGAAGGCAATCAATATAGGTAGCTCCTTTGAACCCTGCCTCATGGTCTTTCTGTTTACACACCTCTTGGGCCATATTCATGAGCCAGCTATTGCTACCCAAATCACTGCCTCTGCACACGCATAAGGTTATACAAAGATGCGTTCATTCCACACTTATTATTGCTTGGATTTGGCATATTATTACTTGCAGTTGGCTTATCGATTCCTTTGTACCCGCGATGGCGAACCAATTGCAGCTGACACCTATGAAATATATCAATGTTTTCGACTATTTGAAGTGTTCACCTTCATTTGCAATGACAGTGAAAAGACCTGATGCCACCGCCACCTGCAGGTCCATTGGTATAAAGAGTTTCAAATTCTAAAATGAACTGCATGATCCTTTTCAGTGTAAAACTCGGAAGCAGCTACATCCATCGAAGTTCTGGGAAAAATTCCCAGTGCGTAGCGCACTCCTGGTGCGTAGCGCACGAACAAATTTACACAGGAAAAAGTGTGCTGATGCGTAGCGCGCCTAAAAGTTGCACCAATTTCCAGCAAAACGCACATGAACACTGCCATTTTCCTTGATTCCTCCATATATATCTGAAAATAACTTGAAATGAAGAGAGTTTATGATGGATTGTACTGTTTCACCATTGGTTTGCCATTCTAATGTGTTTAGAGAAGGTAGAATATTCTCTTCAAGGTGCCCATGTAGACTGCTTTGTGGAAGAAAGTAGTTATACTTATAGAACCAAACACCTTCATTTTTTAGCCATGTAGGACTTTGACCTGCATAAAGAAGCTCCCCAATCTGTGAATGGAAAACTTGCAACACACCAGTTACATAGAAATTTTTGAAAAGTTGGGTTATTTACATATATTGTAATGGTGATGTCAACGAAAAGAATGCCAATGCTGCTATTCATAGAACTGAACTGAGACACATATCGAACTAAACCATATATACAATACTGCTATCATACATCTGTGATGCTCTGCAATTGATCATGCCATACATACTATATAACAGAGCCGAGACTCATCTAGTGCTGAAACAGGTCGATATAATAGTGACGCTGAGACTATAGGAATGTCGGGAGAGTGTTTGTGCCAACCATATAAGTACCACTGACCATAGACATTATTCTATATGTATATATGAATATAGCTGCTAGCATAGATCTGTAGAAACAATACACCCATCGCAGAACAGCGTTGAGACCTCCATACATATCGCAGAGACACATATTGTGTATCAAATCGCAAAGAGTATACGCCCAATCGAGAGACATAGATGCTATGATATAGTAAGATGCGAGAGCCATAGATGATGTTTCACTGAGCTAAATGCGAAGCACTGAGACCCATATATAATGAGACCATTCAGGGTTGAACCATACGAATCATACAAGCCTCAAACCATATGAGCTTCAAAACAAATCGAACCATTAAAATCATAGATGCAAGCCACAGGTACAAGGATTATATACGATCCTTGGATGCCACAAAGTGCGATGATATGAACCTCAGAAAAGCCATATGCAAAATATAAAGAAGGAAGCTGTAGAACTCCAAGAAAAGAGAGAATTAAAAGTAAGGGGTGACAATCCATGAACCAAACCAAGCTGTGAGAGACACTAGCAATACTCTTCATATTCAAAAAGAAATATCTCAGACATTGATGACCCATGGAATTCCACTCATGCCCATTGAAAATGTTGCAATATAATCCAAAAGACCAATTAATGATAATTTTCTTGCAAGTAGTAGAAGAGAAGACCCATTAAAATGTCCCTGTATGTAAAACGATCCAATAATAAAGCAGCTTATGCACATTCCTCCTGCAGCAATCATTAGAAGTGGACGCCTTCCATATTTTTCCATAATCAATGATGAGAACACCGCCACCATCTGATGAAATCCTCTTTGCAATATTCTTTGCCAATTATGCTCCAACACATTATTACAAACTCTGTTTTCTAATTCCCTTTTTAAATTTGCTGATTTTGAATGAGGGCTTTTTCTTTGTCTGCTTGCAGGGATAGGAGTTGATGAAACCGCTGCCACTTGAAGAGCTGGAGAATTTGATACATATTCTAAAAAACACATTTAATGATTTCTTCTTCAAAACAGGGTTTTGAAGAAGAATCAATTTCACATTGATGACATTCCTGAAATAAACACCTACTGAATCTTCCTCTAGCCTGCGAGTGTTATTGAAACATTCTAAGAACAAGCTCTGCAAACATCTAAATTGCGGTGGGTGAAAGCTGATGGCATTTTGGCCTGCATATTGAACTGAGACTTTGACAGCTACCCGTCTGCATTTGACTCTGACAGAGGACTAGACAAGACAGAGTCTAACAGAAAGGTGAAAGGTCGAATTTATGGGAGCCGCTGCTCACCTGGAACAAGGCGTTGCTCACCTGGGACAAGTGCTGTACATAGAGAAAAGGCGCTGCGCACCTGGCAGATAGGTGTTGCGCATACACCAAAAGTGCTGCGCACCTGGTAATTTCGCTTGCAGGCTTCCAAACTTTGTACAGGTCCTCCAAACATTCAGCAAAAGGTTTCTACACTTCCTAGAAAGTAAGTAAGACATCATTACGCCCTCCTTGCATTTCTTAAGTGCAAATTTCATAGTGTCAATATTTTCCTTGGAAATATCTAGTTTTTTTCAAGATAGAAACCCTAGTTTCACTTCCTAATCCCAAATTTGATCCTTGAAGACCCTTTGACCCTTACCACATCACAATAAATCCTATCCCTACCCGTATACCATTAAATCCCTATCCCAAAACCCTTTATCCCCTAAACCCTAAGACCTAGGCATTTCAAATTCCTAGGCTCCCACATCCCTATACTTGTAATGAAATTCCTATTCACAAATCACACAACATTTATACTTCCTATAAATTCCCTCAATTTAATAATGCCTTCCCCCATATCCCTAATTTTTTCCATCCCATTCCCCACTCTGTAAACCTACATTTAACTCCCAATTCATCTCCCTAAGGTTTCTAGCCAAGACACTATGGAAGAAGAAAACAGATAATTCACTGAGGAAGAAGAAAGGGAAGAGAGGAGGCCACACAAAGGAGGGAATATCGTCAGACTTGAACCTACAAACACCAGAGAACTCATGGATTCTGCCATGACTGTGACATGTTTCAATTATGTATGATGCTTTGACTTTTGTGAAAAAATACAAAAGGTCCAACATCACCTTGTTTTGAGCAGGCTTTTCATCTCTAATTTTCATGAAAACTAGGTAACCCTTTCTGGTGTCACTTTCACAATATCCACAACCATCATAGCAGATTCCACTGGAATTCCAAATGTTGGTGAAAAGTGGTACAAGAAAAAAGACTTGGAGAATGATTACTATGAGCCATATATCAAGCCGAGATACAAGAATGAAGGAAAAAGGTTCTTTCCTTTCTCTTACCTCCTAGATAGGTATGCCCCCATGGTGAAAATCATCATGAAGTACTTTTCTTGTGAAGGAAGGTTCTCTAGACTCTACACCTACCATATTAGGTTATTAATGCACTTCACAAGGTTCAAAACGCTCAACATACCTTATTATCTCTTTAGGAACATTGAAAAAATTACATACATTGTTCAAAAGAGAGATTATGACCACCAAATGAGAAGTATTTTTCACCACTCTCTCATCAATATCATTGTCCTCCATCACCTTTATCAATTGAACATCTCATGGGACACTTTCATAGCTAATGCCATCTTTACTGCTCCACCAATTCAACATTCTCAAGCTGTGCCTCCACCATCTCATCCTTCCAAATATATTCCTCCATCTCAGCCCAAAGTACCTACTTATTCATCAACTCAAACTACTTCACCCATTTCACCACCATCATCGCCATTTCCCACTCTGATTGGGTCATCTATTAGAGCTAAGATCAATGAGCTTCAAAAGACAAAAGTGGATGTGATAGAGACATTGGTAAAAACATATCAGAGAGGTCACAGGCAAGTTTTTGCTCCACATATTGTGGAAGGGGCCTTGCTTTCTTCATTAGAAAAGTAGGTATACAAAGGAAAGAAAAAGATGACAGAGGCATATATTCAGGAAGAGATTAGGCATGAGGAGGGAAATATTCATGAGACAAAAATGGATTTTGACCTTGTTGACTTGAACCAACAAGATGATTCTGAGATCACTAGCACAATCATCAAGGAAAAAGAAGCCAATATTAAAGAGCTACAAACTAATCTTGATAGACCTAAATTTTTCATTACCTTTCTTGAGTAGGAGAACCAACAAATAAAGACCAAACACTTCATTGATGAAGTGAAATTAATAAAATATAAAAGAGAGGCAGAAAAAGCTAAAGTCTTGCTTGAAGAGACACTAGAAAAATATGGTGTGCTAGATGAACCAGAAGAACAAGTGCAAAGAAGAAGGCTAAGGACTAGAGGTTTAAAGAGAGCCCTAGAACTAGAAAGGCATAAATAAATAGAACTAGGAGATGAGCTCACTCTTAATGATAAATTTGCAGTTGTAATCAATGAAAACCGAGAGCAATGGATTGACAGGGCCAACCAACATATTGAGAAGCTCCCGGAGAAAGAAAACAAGGAAAATGATATTTAGAGAAGGATGGAAAAGCACTATGCCAAGAGAAACAAAATTGCAAGGTCGAAACTTAAAGAAGCCAAAGCAAAAATTGAAACCCTAACCATGCATGAAGAGAAAAGAAGGCTTGATATCCTTGCTAAAGCCTCACTCCATGCCTAACCCTCATCATCAGCCACCATTCAGAAAATTTTGGCAAGTTTTGACACTTTTTGCAAATTTTTGAAGTTTTTGTGCATTCCTGGACAGTCATGTGACAGTTGGATTGTCAGGTGCGCAATGCCTTAGGCATTGCGCACCTGTTTGAGGCATATTTTGATCAAAAGGAGACCACCATTGGATTCAGAACAAAGAAAAAATGAAAGAAAACTTCTTTTCTAGCATTTTTTGGTCAAACTGACAGGTGAAAAAAGTAAAAAAAACTTAAAAAAATCATAGTCTACTTCCTTTTTCACCTTGGCGCTGCGCATAGATCAGTATTGGGAGAATCAATTTTTGGAGGGTCAAATCAAGTCAAATCTGCAAACCAAGCACATATTTGGTAAGTATACTGGATAAGATTTCAAATGAGCTATATTGAGCTCATTTTGGACACTTGCAACCCATCCAACGCTCAGATGCAAGTTGGCGCTGTGCACCTGACATTAGTGTTGCACACCTGACACTGGTGTTGCACACCTGACCAATGTCTGATTTTTCTAAGTTTTCTCTGCAATTTTGATTTTCACCTTGAGAAACCATGTTACTTATGTAATTGATGTAATTAAATGTAATTATGGTTTTTTCACACTTACCTAGGGTAAATACATTAGGTGAAAAGTTTTGATGACATGTAATGAATCAGTTTGCAAAAAGTGAGGGATGAGTCAGTTTGACCTCCCTAAACTCTAGGTATTCAGCTCAGGTTTTGGTGGAACTTCTCCTCCTCTCATGGATTCGACCCTTGAGGTTGGGAGAGGTTGTTTGAGGTCTATATCATGCACTTTTTGACTCATTTCAGAGGTTGGATGTTGATGCATTGATCAAAGACTCTAGTGTCATCTATTTGGTAGGAAATTAATGAAAAGGTTGTAGCTATTTCTTTGGGATACCTATGGTATGGAAATTTAGAATGGTTCTTCTTATGTCTCATTATGTATGAATGTTTTGTTTCATGATCCATTTCATTTCTATGATATGCTGGTTTTTAATTTGATAAACATAATACATATCTCATGCTTTGTTTTGGGAAAATCTTCATAGTTTGTCCATCTTCTTCAGTTTAGAAACAATTCATGCTTAGCCTTGCTCTTTCTAGCTCCTCACTTGTCTGATCCATCCCACTCAAGAAACCCTAAAGTGTTAGGTTTTCTACCTACCTTTCCCCATTGAATCTCCGCAACCCTAATCCTATTTGCCCTGACCTAGCCTCTTTGACCCAATTCACCCATCCAACAAACCAATTCAAACAAACAAACACTGTACTAATACCTAGCCTAAAACCCTAATTCATCCATCCCTCTTGGCTATGACATTGTGGAGAGAGCCATCTCTTGTTTGGTAGGGCTAGAGACCAAGCCAAAATATTGGTCTGTGGTTACCTCTGTTGGGATTTATTCTTCAACCTTAGAGATCTGGAGGAGTGATAACATAAAGCATAAAGGAAAACCTTGTCCCCTTCATAGAAAACATTGATCATGCCCAAGAAATGTATGATGCCTTGTCAAAACTATTTACCATCAAGAATATTGGAAATGTGGGAAGCCTAAAAAATGAACTAAGGAATACTAAGATGACCAAGGAGGACACTGTATCTAATTTCTTTGGGAAGATACCAATAATAAGAGATTACCTTCTTGCCATTGATGAAATGTTGATAGATAACGAACTTGTGATCACAACCATGCTAGGGCTACCACCTAGTTGGGGTGCATTTTCTTCAGGTCTCAACAACTAGAAACAAACTCCCACCTTTGATGAACTATGGACAAACTGTAGTCAAGAAGAGTTAAGAATATCAATGGTAGCCAACAATGAAGAAGTCTCAAATGCTTATGTTTCTCATCACAAGGGAAACTTCAAGAAGAAAGGGCCAAGGAAGAAGGTTGATATGTCCAAGATTGAGTGCTATCATTGTCACAAAATGGGGCATTATAGAAGTGAGTGTCCTGATAATCCTAGAAGTAAGAAAAGAGATATATATCGTGCATATGTGGTTGAAGAAGTATCCTCTCCAAAGAGAGCAAAGCCCGAAGAGAATGACATAAGGGACTTACATTACTAAGCCCTTGCTCCTATATTTAGATATTTCACTTGTATATTTTATATTTATTTATAGGTTTAACATATTTTTGGAAAGAAATTTTTCTCGTTTGATAAGTTTTAGGTTTCCCTCAAAGCTTTGGAGGGAGCCCACAACAAATCCTCAATATAAGTATCTCATTCCCTCTCCTATTTGTTTTCATGTACTTATTTGAAGTTTTGATTATATTAAATACTAATCACCTGTCTACCTTTATTTCCTTGTTTAGGAATTAGTCTGATGAATTCTCAAGAATAATGAAAGAAGGCCTCAAGGATCAATAAGGACGCCCTCACTAGACAAAGAATTGGAATAAAAAAGGTTTGTCAAAGAATCAAATGTATGCCTTAGATTGTAAAGTATTATTATTCTTTTTGGTATATCCATTCTACATTACTAACTGTTGCTATGTTTAGCTCTACTGAATCTTAAAAATATTCTTGTTTGGGATGATTCATCATTTGATGAATCCACCCACCTTATACACCCCTAATTGTTTGCATAAATAGAACCCTAAAAAGTTTTTTTGGAAAACCCTAACCTAAGGGTTTGTTGATAATGTGTGAAACCCTTAACCTAGTTAGGGTTATTAATGAAGAAATTGTTGTACTCATTGATATATTGATAATGTACTGTTTGGGATTTTGATATTATCATGAAAGCTCTAACCTATTAGTGTTGAAATGATGTTGTTCAAAATATCGAACCTTTTAAGTCTTGATAGAATAAGGGTTTGGTTTGACATGAACCGAAGCCCTAGGTTTTGGTTAGGTATACATGTAAAATCCTTGTTATGAAAAGTCCTAGTAATGAAACCCTAGGAATATATTCCTTTGATTGAATCTCTAGCTTTGTCTAGGTCAATATATGGCTGATATATTATATATTGTATAATCATATGATATAATTATGCTTGATGATAATATCCTAAAAGTATGTGTTGACCAAATTTATAATGGTCATAAGTTCTAGGGTTTGGAATCAAGCTCTAGTAATAGTTTTGAGTTCTAGGAAGATGTTTGAAAATCCTAGGGTGTTACACAACATTTTGTCACCGTCCCTGCAATCCCCGTCCCGCACATTGCAGGACCAATTTTTGTGATTTATATGAAGTGTCATGCCTTGAAACAAGCATCATTGCATCCCTTGCCCTGAGGACAACACTTTCTCTATTGACAATTTCCAGAACAAACCAACAAAAACACATGGTTTTTGGTTGCCGCTGGCAGACCGTTATGGCCTCGCACCAATGAGGAAAATTAACACTGGGCCTCACGCCCATTAGCACTCTGTCCCAGTGAGCTACCTGCGGCAAGCTATTTTTGGAGGGTTTTTTAAATATAGAGGCGAAGTTTCCATGCTAACAACCTCGTGGGTGAGTTAGCTTGGGTAGTTCGCCTGCATAACCACGAAAACCCTCCTTTGGCCTCTTGTTTCCACCTTTTGGGGGAACCTCCAAAAGGATAAGGCCTCCCTTCCACCATTCTAGGGATCCCAACCTCCTCCTCTCTCTCTATAAATAAAACCTATCTCCCATTGATACACTAGCTGAATAGCTGAACAGATGAATAGCTGAAGAGGAATTGCTGAAAATTTTGTTGGTGAGATAGAGCAGAGAAAGATACCTTTGTTGAGAGAGAGATTAGGCTTGTGTCCTCGCCTCATCCCAATTCCTCGACGAACCTTCGAGATGCGCTTCGACTGAACCTGTTGAAGGAGGCTGCGATGTCAAGGCTTCAATTGTAATCTCTTTCTTTTTATTTATATATACATGACTAATTTTTGGTTCCCATATTGTGTTGATATGGTTTAGTTTACGCAATATGTTTAATATTCATTGAATGATTATGTTGGGCCTTGAAATTGTCATTCACTTCCATTACATTTTCACTTATATTTCCATATTACCACCTTCACTCCACCTCCATTTCATTACATTTACCTTACCATTACCACTATTGGGTTACATTTATGTTTTTCCAAATTTTATTAATTCTTAGCATTTTTAAGTGAATTTGTAGTTAAAAATTAGAAAATAATATGCATATGCTTATACGTAACAAGTGGGATGAGATTGTTTCCATGTGCAGGTCAAAAGAAAGCTTCTAAAAGACCTTTATGTGGCCTACCAAAACCAAATTCTAATTTGAGTGGAGAAGATCATGGGATCATGAGGATATGTGTTTCATTTCCTTTTTGTATTAAAACTCTAAGAAGATATGTGTCTCATTTCCTATTTTGTATTGAAAATCTAAAAATACACGCATCTTATCATTTCCTATTTTGATTGTAACTATAGAGATAGAGGGAGAGATTCATGGACTCTCATTAATGAGATAAATTCTCATATTTTTGTATGAATAGGGGAAGCTTTCTCCTATCATGAGATGTAAAAAAATAGGAAAAGAAGAGAAGGGATTGTAGAGTGTTTTGTAACAAGGCTTAAGATGGAATGGGATGTAGATTTGTGAGTTTATCAATAAAGAAGTTCTTTGATGCTGTTTTGATCACATCTTCAAGGAGCTAAGGATTAATGCCGAATTGATAGCAAAGGGCCCCTGCTATTCGAGGAGGTTTTACATGTTTTCTAGATAAGTCATTTTCAATTCTGTTTTGTCATATTTCCTTAGACTGCTTTCTGAAATCATAGCTTTTAGCATTATGTTTCATGTCATTTTCTTAGATAAAGGATCCTCATGATATTGCAATTAGTCTCTTTCTCATGCTCTTCCAATACATCTCTATTAAATGAATGGGATTCAATTGTAATATTCCAAGTTATTAGCATTTCATTTTCTGTTATTTAGTTAAAAAGAAGATCCTCATTATACTACAGTTAGTCTCTTTCAAAAGCTTTTCCAATAAACCTCTAATTTACGAATGAGACTTAGTTGTAATATTGTGAGTTATTGATTGTTTTGTTTCATAAAAGATCCTTATCACATTATGATTAATCTCTTTCAAAATCTCTTCCAATAAACCTCTAACTCATGAATGAGATTTAGTTGTAATGTTATAAGTTGTTTCATAGGAGATCCTTACTACATTATAGTAATCTTGTTCTCAAGCTCTTCCAATAAACCTCTATTAAATGAATGAGATTTCACTGTAATGTTCTAAGTTACTATTTGTTTCAGTATTTCATTTCATGTTATAGGAGATCCTCATACACTACACTTAATATTTTTCTAAAGCTCTTCCAATAAATCTCAATTATATGAATTGGATTCAGCTGTAAGGTTTGAGTTATTGTTTTAGTATTTCATTTCATGTTATAGGAGATCCTCATACACTACACTTAATCCTTTTCTAAAGCTCTTCCAATAAATCTCAATTATATGAATTGGATTCAGCTGTAAGGTTTGAGTTATTGTTTTAGTATTTCATTTCATGTTATAGGAGATCCTCATACACTACACTTAATCCTTTTCTAAAGCTCTTCCAATAAATCTCAATTATATGAATTGGATTCAGTTGTAAGGTTTGAGTTATTGTTTTAGTATTTCATTTCATGTTATAGGAGATCCTCATACACTACACTTAATCTTTTTCAAAAGCTCTTCCAATAAATCTTAATTATCTGAATTGGATTTAGTTGTAATGTTTGAGTTATTAGTTGTTTCCATTTCTTGAATTCTCAATTGAGTTGCAATATCCATGGATTAGAATTTCTAGTTTTCACCATTAGAAAATAAACTTCAAAAACTTGTGAATAAAACTCTGCTTTAATTCATTTGATATTTAAAATAGATTAATTCATATGTTTTCATAGAATGCTAAGAATCAAAATATAAAAAATTCTAAAAACATCAACAAAACCTCAAAACAACGAAGTAGGAAAAAGGGATACTTAGGCACATATAGTGAATTACACTTTATCAGTTTACTAGCCCTGGTCGATAATTTATGTTAACAATTTAGGACACTAAATTGACTAAAAATATTATCTATTTATGAATGTAATCATTGTCTTGTATGCTGCTTTTGTCTTTTGATCTTTATGCAGGAATTCGAGTACCATTACTGAAGGACCACGACCTGTCGAGACAGATATCAAGAGGCCGCCACTACTACAGCTGCGACAATCACGTTGGACTATAGGTAGGATAATCTATCCCAACCTATTTCATTTGTTAACTAGGAACCTACACATTAGCTTGTTCCCTTGTTGCTAGACCCACTCTAGGGCTAGAGGGATCGTCTCTGTCCGGCGAGAGGATTTACCTACATAAAAATTTGGCGACTCCACTGGGGAACGAGTGGTATTACGGGTAGCAACTGGTTTCGGTGATGGTGGAACTGCTCAGAACAAGTAAAGGTTAAGAGGCTGGATAACAAGACCACTCATTACAGCGGTTCCTCATGAATGGGTAAAACAACCAAGTGAGGGCATATTTTCGGCCAAGAAGATAGTGACGATGGAATGAGAACACCAAGGTGCATCTAGTAAAACAGGTTGATAAAATGGAAATCATGAGAGGTAAAATAAGAATGGTTTCATTTTTACACAAGCATGAAACACAGATAAACTATGCTTGAAAAAGTGGGCATGCCCCCAGCATGTTGACTCAATTCAAGGTACATTCTCTCTGCAGACAGAGATGATCCCTCTAGCCCTAGAGTGGGTCTAGCAAGAAGGGAACAAGCTAATGTGTAGGTTCCTAGTTAACGAATGAAATAGGTTGGGATAGTTTGTCCTACCTATAGTCCAACGTGATTGTCATAACTGTAGTAGCGATGGCCTCTTCATCTCTGTCTCGACAGGTCGCGATCCTTCAGCAATGGTACTCAGATTCCTGTACAAATATTAACAGACAAAAGCAGAATACAAGACAATGGTTGTATTCATAACTAGCTAATAAGTCAAGGAAGATTAAACATACTGTGTAAAATAAACCATATCAACATAAGATGGGAACTAGACATTAGTCATGAATATATAAATAGAAAGAAAGAGATTACAACTGGAGCCTTGACATCGCAACCTCCTTTAGCAGGTTCAGTCGAAGTGCATCTCGAAGGTTCGTTAGGGAATTGGGATGAGGTGAGAACACAAGCCTAAGCTCTCTCTCGACAAAGGTATCTTTCTCTGCTCTATCTCACCAACAAAATGTTCAACAATTCCTCTTTAGCTATTCAGCTGTTCAGCTAGTGTATCAATGGGAGATAGGTTTTATTTATAGATGGAGAGGAGGAGGTTGGGATCCCTACAATGGTGGAATGGAGGCCTCATCCTTTGGGAGGTTCCCCCAGAAGGTGGAAACAAGAGGCCAGAGGAGGGTGTTCGTGGTTATGCAGGCGAACTACCCAAGCTGACTCACCCACGAAGTTGTTAGCATGGAAACTTCGCCTCTATATTTAAAAAATACTCCAAAAATAGCTTGGCACGGGTAGCTCATTGGGACATAGTGCTAATGGGTGCAAGCCCAGTGTTAATTTTCCTCATTGGCACAAGGCCATAATGGTCTGCCAACACCAACCAAAAAACATGTGTTTTTGCTGGTCTATTATGGAAATTGTCAACAGAGAAAGTGTTGTCCTCAAGGCAAGGGATGAAATGATGCTTGTTGCAAGGAATGACACTTCATATAAGTCACAAAAAGTGGTCCTCCAATGTGTAGGATGGGGATTGCAGGGACGGTGACAAAATTATGTGTAACAAATTCCCCCTAAAGCATGAGGCCTGAGAGAGAGGGAAGGGTGAAATGCTTTGCGAGAATGCGTTTGAACCAAACACCGCTGTCGGGAGACCTGTAAGTAAAAATACAATTGATATCTCTGATACATGAACATATGGCATGGTCGCAACCATCCATAGTAGAGTACATAAAAACTGAGATCTGAGGTATGGACACAACCATCCAATCAAAAGAGTCATGAAATAAGTCATGATAAACCAAAATATCTCGCAGCCTGGATCTTCTCAGACAAAACCTAGGTTCTTGCGCTCCATCTCGACCCGAACAAGTACAAATTCAAGCATGCGAATATGTGAGCTGAAGTCGAACATGCAAGAAAGTCACCTGATTACCATCCAATGATGTAAGCTGTTAACAGATACGAGAGAAACCACCAATAATGACAATGGTTGTCAAGGTAAAACAGGTAAAATCCATGGAATGTGAACAATGATCTAGCATCGAACACCCGTAGAATCACTCGATCAAAGGCCAATGATGTGGACCTGTTGTCGAAAGCAAAGAACCTGCCATTGAGGCATGCAAGCTCCAAGGTACCAGAAAGGAGTCTCTAGATCAACTTCCTAGATAATGAGCTGAAGTCGACAGGAAGTAACCTGGTCGAAGGAGGGCCATAATGTTTTCCCACATCATCGACACGAGACAGAGGAACATGATGATAGTGAATAAGGACTAAACAGAGGATTAGAGGAAGGTTGAAAATTGCAAAGGAAAACTTCTCTTGAACATATCAGCGACACGACTCTGGATTTGGCAGTATTTGACATCAAGGGGTCTGAGGTCATGATGACGTGGAAAAGAGCAGATGAGAGGCCAAAATAGATTACCCAAACCCATGGAGTCAAAAATGACGAAATGATATGTCCCCAACCCGACACGAATGCAGATGAATGTCATGTTCAGGAGTGACATACTGCTGACACAACTGAGACCTGGTTCCATTTCCCCCCACCATTTCTGGCGAGTACCCCAATTATTTTTGAAAAAAAAGAGTGAAAGGGATATCATATGCTTGTAATGTAATTTTGTCCTTCAGACAAATCCATCCTAGTACATTTTATGAGCCCTAGGAAGGAGGAACTCGGTTACGTCATGGTGACGATTTCCGATGTCATCAGGGTTTAACGAGTCTGACAAAGGAAAAACTCAACATCTTTTCATGTTTGGAGAGTTTGAAAAGAAGCGGAAAAGAAAACTCCAACAGATCCCTTTTCGTAAATAGTCTCACAGATCCGAAAAGGTAGAAACCGATATCTGATAAAACCTCTTAGTCACAATTGGCTAAGGTATTCCTTTTTCGTAAATAATCCATCCCAGCCCAAAAAAGGGGGTAAACATATACTGGGTAGATATCATTTCGTAGCCATTTAACGAGTTCAAAACGATAAGATTCTCGGCAATATTTTCAGTTTTAGAGAGTTAGAAAAGAGCTGAAAGATGACTCCAACTGGAGGAACGAGTGGTATTATGGGTAGCAACTAGTTCCGGTGATGGTGGAACTGCTCAGAACAAGTAAAGGTTAAGAGGCTAGCTAACAAGACCACTCATTGCAGCGGTTCCTCAGGAATGGGTAAAACAACCAAGTGAGGGCATATGATTGGCCAAGCAGATAGTGAAGATGGAATGAGAACACCAAGGCGCATCTCGAAAAATAGGCTGATAACATGGAAATCACGAGAGGTAAAATAAGAATGGTTTCATTTTTACACAAGCTTGAAATTAGGAAACTCTGCTTGGCACTGGTTTCATTTTTACACAACTGTGAACACAGATAAACTATGCTTGAAAAAGTGGGCATGCCCCTAGCATGTTGACTAATTTGAGGTACATGTCCCCCAAGCTTCAGTGCATTCACCGGAGTAGACTGCTAGTTACTGACAGGTGGATGGAATGAAGGTTCAGTTACGAGATCAAGAGAAAGACTCGACTGGAATTTTACAAGATCTAATCAAAGGCTCGAATTGAAAAGGGAACCTGTTTCATTTTTTAACGAGCTTGACACAGTAAAAGAACTATCCTCATGATCTAATTCATTTTTAACGAGGTTGACATAGCAAACGAAATATCCTTAGAAGAGCTTATTTCATTTTTTAAGGAGCTTGACATAAGAAAACAAACTATTCTCCGACGAGCTTGTTTCATTTTTTAAGGAGCTTGACACAAGAAAACAAACTATGCTCTGCACAAATCTTGTTTCATTTTTTAAGGAGCTTGACATAAGAAAACGAACTTTGCTCCGAAATAAGCTTGTTTCATTTTTTAAGAAGCTTGACACAAGAAAACGAACTATGCTATGACGACAATTCATCATGAAAAATAAGAGGTCATGGCTTCCAAGAGGTTTGTATCTGATGGGAGAACAACATCTTGGAATTCGCGATCGAATGCCCCCATTATATGGTACCTGATGACAATGTCACTGGATGAGGGAAACAAACAAGTGGCCACATAATTAACCTGTGGCGGGGAAGATACAACCGGCGGATAAAAATCCAGCAGAGATGATGACGGGCCAGCTGGCACCTCAGGACCAAAGAATGAAAGCTGATCAATGATCATGATCTGCCCTTCATGTGGAAAATAGATCACATGAAAGAGGGAAGAGACAAGTGCGCCCATGGCATAAGCATAATTGCGCCCCAAGAGAAAATTGAAATCTAAGGGGCCTGGAACAACCATCACGTCGATATGGACAGTTTTCCCTCCCAAAGTGATAGGCAAGTTTGGAAGGATCCCTAACGGTTGACTGGTTCCTTTGTTAAATGGCAACAGATTCTGTGTAACAGGAATAAGTGGTTGAAAACCAAAATCTTGACAAGTATTTGAAGACAGAACACTAACATACGTGCCTTCATCTATAATCGTGCTAGGTACAATCATATCGAAGACCTGTACCGTGATCTCAAAAGGCACGTAAGAAGGAAGGCCTTATCCTGCAAATTGAATCCAATCGAAGGAAGAGACCAAACTACTTGGAGGGGGGGGGGGGGGGGCACCATAGAAATGAGATGGTCATCCCCCAGTGTTACGGGAGCGAGAGGAGCATCCTCCAGGACCACAGACATGGGAGCAGGAAGAGAAGCTTCTTGACTCACAGGGATGGGAGGATCTTTCTCCAAGTCTAAGGAATCTGAAGAAACAAGAAGAAAATGAGGGGAAAGAGATCCACTCTCAACGGAAAAGACCTGATGAACCATAGGCGGAATCAGATCAACCGATTCCACAACCAATGGTTGGTCGGGAATGGATTCATGAATTTTAATTTCAAATGGAATGGGATCGACCAAGGATGAATCTTAACTGATCGTTGAATCAACTAGCGGAGGACTTGAAGAAAGATTTTGGTAACCAACTGGAAGGCAGCATGCAGAAATAGTAAGGTTGTCGAACACTCTCATGGCTTCGTCCATGTATGGACAAAGGTGAATAGTATGATTCCCTTCACACAAATTACAGGGATTGGTAATCTTACCCTGTTTCTTATGAGTCTTATCATGGCTAGTTGAAGATGTGCTACCAATATGACTTCTGGAAGCTAAAGGCAACGACGGACGATCGTCAGACCATGCTTCAAGTACCTTGGGAATGCCAGGGAAATCTCGAAGAAGATGGTCTCCTTTTCACAACATGCAAGGGAATTTGACTTTCCGTGGAAGGTTGGATGGTTTATCAATGGAAGGAATCTGAGGTGAAATAGCTGTAGAGTTGGCCTCTCCCTTATCTGACTTATTCTTTTTTCGTCTTCTTCTTCTTCTTCTTAGCCACTTGGTTACTAGAATCCAGACTTTGATGAGGCGAAGTAGAAGAAGAGGACAAAGAAATAGGTGAAGAAGTGGAAAGGTACACGTTAGAATCAACATGATGTTGTTCAGGTGGAGGAGATGGTTGTAGAGTGGTTGGAGTACTCGAGACCACTGAGGTCGAAAATAACCACACAGGAAAACCAACAGTTAACCTAGGAAGGGACAATGTCGCCATATAAGGAGCGCCAACATTCCCAAAAGCAGGAAAAGGATCAGGATTCCCTTCGGAGGGGATTCCTTGGTTGGTAAACTCTATAAACCTTGCCATTGGAAACAACCTTAAAACAAAATACTAAGGAAGATAACTTTAACTAGGAATATCTCGTGGGCAATTAATTTTTTAAGACATTGAAACAAAACTCTGCCATTTCATATTTTAAGTGTCAAGAAATAGACAAATATGACTCTAGTCACTTTCAGATTGAACGAGCATGAAAGGACAAGTGCTTGATGATATTTTCACTTTTATAGAGTCACTAAAAGACCAAAATGACTACTCAGGTAATCTAAGTAAGAGGGTGTACCAAGTTTCCGTGAACTGCCATATACACCTTGGTGATCAAATGAAAGAGAAATGACCAAGGACTTGGTGTACGTGTAGGTAGTCTCCCCGAATACCGTGTTCTATGTATCACGGTCACAGGGCGACAGACTCGGCTTCCTATGGATAAAGGATTGCAGCCTATGAGGGTCTCCCTTTATATACTTGACGGTATGGGGAGCACAAGTCCGTACTAGTGCTGTCTAATGCCAGGTGGAAAACGACAACTACTAGGTTTAACGATGCCTGAACACGTCACTAGCCTAGACCTCTAAAAATATTTGCGTTAGGTTCCAATGCTTCCTTAGATTGATTGAATTGATTTTAAGGTTTAACTTGAATTAATTTTTGAGTTTCAAGGCCCTACCAAATTTGATCTCGAATTTCCTAAATGCACGCTATATGCAAAAGAACACCATTTCCGTTCGATGAATGCTAACTAAGAGAAGGATAGAGATCTCTAACAAAGTAGCAAACAATGAAATCAGAAGAATAAGTTCCTTAATGCATCTAATACAACCAAATGAAAAACGAAAAACTCTTTCCTAGTTTACTAAGAGCTAGTTATGCAAAAGAACTTTTCATTTTCGATGCAAACGAAAGAATACAATTTTTTTTGTTTTTGTTTTTTGAATGAATGAAGCACATGAGGCACTATCACATTAAAAATCAAAGTGAACACTAGTTGGGATCAGTGCGAATGTAGAGATATTAAAATGAATAATTCAAAAGCAATACAGACATAAAAACACACTCAAACCAATGATTCCCTCTTTCAAACAAACAAAAAGCTTTCGAAATGACCCAAACGAGTAATGTGATCTATGCTCAAAGTGATGAGATGGAGAGTCAAACAGAAATTGAAGTGATCATTCAAAAAACCAAAGACATGAAGGATCAAGAAATACTAACACAATCAATCAGGGAATTGAACTGACGAAAATAAAAAAGACTCGAACTTCAATCAAAAGGCTCAGTGAGAAAAAGACACCTAGAAACCCTAGGGCTATGAACTTCACCGATGAGACAATGGACATACAACTGAGAAGATCAAGCCTACAACAGTAAAAAAAACTCCAAAAGATCAATTCAAATCAAAGAAAGAACTCCGAGTCAAGAACAATTGACCAAAAACTTAATAGGAAGCTCAAACCAAACCCTACAGGATTTGGCGCGACTGTCAGGTGGTAATCCACACCAAACAGGGGTTGGCGCTACTGCAACAAAAGCAACAAGCGCCAATTGGTGCGACTGTTCAAAGAAAAAACACACCAAGCCGGAAAACTATAGGAAAAGGAAAAACTAGTAAGTTGAGGTCAATATTGACACTGTGGAGATAAACAGGAGGATTCCAAATAGTCAAGCAAGCCAAAAAAAACAGAAAAATTATCAAACAATTGAAGTCAAATCGACGAGGAAAATTCCCAATGAGCAACGAGACGACAAACTCACACTGATCCCCAATGGAGTCGCCAAAATTTTGTGTAGGTAAATCCTCTCTGCGGATAGAGATGATCCCTCTAGCCCTAGAGTGGGTCTAGCAACAAGGAAACAAGCTAATGTGTAGGTTCCTAGTTAAAGAATGAAATAGGTTTGGATAGATTGTCCTACCTATAGTCCAACACTTGTCGCAGCTGTAGTAGCGACAGCCTCTTGATCTCTATCCTGACAGGTCGCGGTCCTTTAGCAATGGTACTCAGATTCCTGCATAAAGATCAACATACAAAAGCAGCATACAAGGCAATGATTGCATTCATAACTAGCTAATCAGTCAAGGAAGATTAAACATATTGCATAAAATAAACCATATCAACACAAGATGGGAACCAGACATTAGTCATGTATATATAAATAGAAAGAAAGATATTACAATCGGAGCCTTGACGTCGCAGCCTCCTTCAGCAGGTTCAGTCGAAGTGCGTCTCGAAGGTTCATCAGGGAATTGGGACGAGGCGAGAACACAAGCCTAAGCTCTCTCTCGACAAAGGTCTCTTTCTCTGCTCTATCTCACCAACAAAATGTTCAACAATTCCTCTTCAACTACTCAGCTGTTCATCTAGTGTATCAATGGGAGATAGGTTTTATTTATAGATGGAAAGGAGGAGGTTAGGATCCCCACAATGGTGGAAGGGAGGCCTTATCCTTTGGGAGGTTCCCCCAAAAGGTGGAAACAAAAGGCCAAAGGAGGGTGTTTGTGGTTATGCAGGCGAACTACCCAAGCTAACTCACCCACAAAGTTGCTAGCATGGAAACTTTGCCTCTATATTTAAAAAAAACTCCAAAAACAGCTTGGCGCGGGTAGCTCATTGGGACAGAGCACCAATGGGCACGGGGCCTAGTGTTAATTTTCCTTATTGGCGTGAGGCCATAAAGGTCTGCCAGCGCCAACCAAAAAACGTGTTTTTGCTCGTCTGTTCTGGAAATTGTCAACAGAGAAAGTCTTGTCCTCAGGGCAAGGGATGCAATGATGCTTGTTGCAAGGCATGACACTTCATATAAGTCACAGAAAGTGGTCCTCCAATGTGCGGGACAGGGATTGCAAGGATGGTGACAAAATGCTGTGTAACATAGGGTTTTACATCTAATCCCTAGTAGTGGTTTATCTGAATATATATAATGTTGAGATTTTATAGATGGAAAATATAGGTTTACATCGAACCCTAGTAGAAGTTATTTATGATGTGAAATTTGGGGTTTATATCTGAATTATGCCTTGATTGATTGAAATCTAGTGTTTACATAAAAATCTAGGTGATAAACTATCATATGGCTTCCGAAAGCTATCAATTAACTTTATTTTTATTTTGAATTATTTCTGGGGATTGCTATATGACATAACAAATATTTTTTCATCTTGATTTAATTGTTGATGTGACTTAGGTTTTGTATCAAACATGGGCTAGGTGACTGAATTTTTGAAGTATAGTCTCTTGTTGACTATGAAAATATAAATGCTTCCGCTACTGTAAAGTTTTTGTTATGACTAAGTTCATGCTTCTACATAATTGGTTGTATTTGGTGTCTAAGTTATGCAGGTACATCATATTGGTGAATAATTTTGTAAGGGAAGTTAAAAGTATGGAAGCCATGAAATATTCTCCAACATTGAAGGAAGAAGTTAATCTCCCTACATTAACAAGGAGCTTGGATAAAAGAACTTTACCTAGTTAAGAGGGGGGGTACAACATAAGTCTTTATTGGAGAATATATACTGGAAGACATGTTGGTTAATGTGAAGTAGGGAAAGGAATACTCTCTTAAATATTCAATTGACAGTCATACTGAGATTAGTTGAAGAGAAATATCAAAACCCCAAAGGTTTTCTTTGATTATGTATTTGAAATTATATTGCTGATTGGGGTTGTGTTTGTACAAGTGAATCTCTCAAAGGATTTGATAGCATGATGTTTACCAATCAATTTTATTGGGAGAGATTGGTTTTCCTTGATCTGTTGGATCAAGGGGTATTGAGTATTTGTGACTGAATCATTGCCTGGAAAGACATCAGAATGACACTTTGTGTTGATGTATGGTAGGGAGGGTGGAATCAGGTGGATGTGCACCTAGTTCCCTGTGTTGATGGTTATTAAGTAAGGCTGATGGTTCCTATACAGGTTGAAATATTTAGTCCATATTAGTCCCACTTTGATATATTTCCTTGGTCAAGAATCTATTCCATGGCATTGCGGTGCCTAAATTGTCGAGAGACCATTGGATAGTTTACCCTGGTTAGGAATCTAGTCAATGGAATTTAAGTGCCTAAAATTTTTTCATAGTTCACATAGTTGAGATCTACCTTGCACTATTGTATTATGAATACCTCCCTAGTTAAGAGGGAGTGTCGAAGATTGTAATTAGGTTCAGTATTCATAAATTGTATTTGATTCAATATTTATTGTACTTGTCAAAACAATAAAGAAAATATTTTTATATTATTATTAAATGGCTTATTAAAGCATGGGTTTCATGCTTGGGTCATATTATTTTAGGTCAAAGTACCCATTGTGGACTTCTAGGATTTATTTTGAGTTTATAGTGTTGTTGCAGATTTAAATTGACTCATACTGGGCTTTTGAATCATGCAATTAGGTCAAGTATGGAGTCAAATATGATTTATGGAGCCTCCACATCAAGTTAGCCTTCAAGTGATCAAGTCGGCCCAAAGTCCAATAAACTGAACCCATCAGAAGCCTATAAATACAGGGAGATTGAATTAATTTGGAGACATCTCTCACACACCAATATCTTTTGTTTCATCAAGAAAAATGGCAAAGTAAAGGAAGGGGTAATTTGAAGTGCAGTTTTAGGAATAAAATTTAAATTTTGGTATAACTCTCTCTCTCTCTCTCTCACATGCTATAGTTTCAAAGATCGAAGTCCGTCATTATTTGCTGCATCAATTGCTGGTTCAGTTGCTTCCAGTTGTTTCTGCCAAGAGAAGAATATGTCGAAGTTGATTTTGATGGATGTTGTTCCCTTGAGAAGTTGTATTGGGTCAAATTCGAACTCCTAGAAGAAATATTGAAGCCTTTCCCTCAAGATCAAAGTTCAAAAAGCAAGATTGAGTTCCAAGGTCGAAGAAACTACTGCATAGTGTTGTTGTTGTTGCTGTTGCTTCTAGATTGAAGAAGGATCAAAAGGAAGGCTTACTTGGCATGGAAGAAGTCTGAGTCAAGGTGAAGAGTCTCAAGAATTACTATTTAAGGAAGAATTAGTGACTGGGTTTTCCCTGAGAGTGGAATTTTTCCCTGGCTGCTGGCCTACATCTGGGGTTCTTGATCTATGTGCATTTGATTTTATATTTGCTTGATGAACTAAGAAGAAAGAAGATAAGAAGAACATAATAATAACTAAATAATATCACAAGTAAATAATCAAGAATAAGAGAATCTTTATACCTTTCTGATTCTCTAACACAAGGATTATGAATATTGACAATATCTACCTTATTCAAAACTCCTTCTTAGCTAGGGAGGTATTCATAATGATTATCCATATGTTTTTCGTATACATTATTTTTCCAAAAAAAAAGGTAAATCTCATTGATAACATATTTATATAGGTCAATACCCTTGACCTACATCAACATCAACATCAAAATCAATATGTACCAAAATCCAGGTTATCTCTCCTAACTAATGGTACTTACTCAAATAGTCATCATGATCCAGTAGGCACCTTACCTCACGTTACTCTGACTAGTTCAGGTTTTCCATCCCCCGTGGTCAAACCCTAGGGAAACCCATGTCCAAATTCCAAAGGCCTCTCTCTAGCCCATCATCTTAAAGAGGAACCCACTCCATGAGTGTATAGGCCTCATAGAACATTCCTTTCAAGAATATTTTTCCCTCATGCTATTTCAACAACAATCTCGGTCATGCTCTTGTTGTCATCAACAATTCGAGCCATACCATTCTTTTCCACCCATCAATAGTATAGGTTATTATCATGTTGTTACAAAAAATACAAGACATGCCCCCATTGATGTCAAATCAATGCTCCCTCTCACTGATAAAGGAGTTCTCCACTAGTCTAAGCATGTCTCTCAAGTATATAAACTTTGCTTGCGACATATGCTTTATGGGAATTTCAGCTGTCTGCTCATCAACGAAGATATATTGGAGCCTAACCACTCACTTTTGTACCATATCATGAATGTAGTGGTACTTGATCTCAATATTATTTGTCTTATCATGAAACGCTGGATTTATGTTAGCTTCACACAACCTTGATTGTCACAAAACAATGTAGTTGGTCCAAAGATCTGGTCAAACAATCCAAAGAGTAGCTTTTTCCAAACTCCCTCATAACATGCCAAACAAGTTACAATATACCCTGCTTCTATAGTACTAAGTGTGACAGAGGTTTGCTTCCTGCGCATCCATGATATTATAACAAAATCCAAACTAAAACATACACTAGATGTACTCTTCCTACATCCACACTCCCTAACCAATTACAGTATTTATATCCTTGCAATTGTATCTCACCATTCAAATCATATCTCAAAAAATTTTCAATAGTACCAAGCAAATGTTAGGGCCCTATATTACTAGTGTAGTCCCTTATTGTTGTTAGTGTAGCCCCATTATTGTTATTTTTGTACCCCTGTAGTCCCAGTATTGTTATTATTGTTCCCTTACATTATTATTGTTAGGTCGACTAGGATTATATAGTGACCCCATGGACTCCTATATATATAAAGGAGTTTTTGTCATTTGTGTCATCCAAGAATTGTTAATTTATGTAATGTAAAGGAGGTTTTCCCCTTGAAGAGGTTGATTTATAAGGTGTTGATCTATATTTTCTTCTATTTTGTGAGCTGGTTTTATAACATTTGGTATTAGAGCTTTGGATTCTAGGGTTTCGCTGCTTCAAACAGGTCATCATGGAATTTTAGCTATAAATTTTTTTCTACGAAGGTTCCGAAGCTAAAAATAAAACCAATTTGCACTGAAATATGGAGGAACGTTGTGGAAAAATTTCAGATATTGGTCTGCAATGTTTTTGGAGATATGATATGTGGAAATTAGGGTTTTTGCAAAATCCTGAATTTCATATCAAGAAGGTAACCTTGGGAAAATCATCATAACTCTCTCTCTGAGCACCAGATTGGAATTATATAAATAGTGGCTGAAATTACACATAATGTAGTTTCTGTATATCAATTTCAGATCCGAAGGAGGAAACAATGACACATGGAATGTCGTACGAGCTCATTCTACTGAGCTAATCCATAATTAGGTCATTATGGGAGATTGGGAATAACTTTGTTTTGAAGAATCCAAATCAGGTCTGACCTATGGCATTGGAAAGAAGATTTAGTGGGATACTAAATAACTGAAGATAAAATCTTAGGGATTTGAAATTATATAGATACATCAGTTTCAATTTCGAGCTCCTTAAAAGCAAGAAAAATGTGTGTATTGTTTTTAAAAATTGCATAAGTCTTGTTTGAAAAATCAGTTTGAAGTGATTCCAAGGGCATATTGAAGCATAGATATCAATATTGGGTTCTAAAACTACCCCTAAAAATAATTAAACACCCATTAATCCATCAGAAGGCTCTACTATGACTCATGAAGAGGAAGAAGTGCAACAGGATATATCAAAATTACAAGAACAAGTGCAACAAATTTCACTCTCGCAAAGAGTAACAAAAAATGAAATGGAAGCTAAGATGGATGGTTTGAGGAAATGCGTGGAAGCTAAGATGGATGGTTTGAAGAAATTCATGGAAGCTAAGATGGATGGTATAGATGGCAACATGGATGGTTTGAAGAAAGGCGTGGAAGCTAAGATGGATGGTTTGAAGAATGACATGGAAGCTAGGATGGATGGCGTGGAAGCTAATATGGACGGCATGGAAGCTAATATGGATGGTATAGAAGGAAATATGGAATATTTGAATAAATACATGGAAGATTTGAAGGAAGGTTTGGCAAAGTTGCTACAATAAAAGCTTCCTAATGGCGAAAAGAGTATAGGAAACTCATGATGAGAACAAAAGAAATGTTAATAATGATTTCATAGACTCTAATTTTGGATTTAAGACCCACCATATTCCAAATATAGATATGAGGAAGTTTGATGTTAAGGATTCGATAAATTGGATACTACAAATGGAGCAACACTTTTAGCTCCATAATACACAAAACACATAGAAGATACACATTGAAACTTTATATTTAGAACAAAATCAATTTCTATAGTGTCGATGGCTTTGCTCTCGTAAACCACGGGTCACTTGGTCAATTTTTATGGAGGAAATGATAACACGTTATGAGGATACAAAGAGCAATGCATTCTTTAGCCAATTGATAAATCTCAAACAAAAGGGTTCAATGATGGAGCACATTGAGGACTTCCAAAAATTGAATATAAGGGTAAATAATATTCCATAGGAACATATGATTGATGTATTCATAGGGACTCTAAAGGATAACATCCAACATGAGGTTCGCCTCTGGGAACCTGATACATTAGAGAAGGCATTCAGGTTGGCAAGAAAAATTTAAGGAAAAATTATGGCAACAAGGAAGCCTACCACTCAAAACTATAAATATGGAAGTGTTGCTACTCCTAGATTTCCACAACCTACAAGGTTGACACCACAAAAATTGGAAGAAAAAAGAGCAAAAGGGCTTTGCTATAGTTGTGATAGAAAATAAAATAAAGGTCATAAGTGTGATGAGAAGAAATTATTTCACATAGATTGTGAAGAGGAGGAAGAAAAGGAACAAGAAAATTCAAAAGAAGAGGATATACACCAGGAAACAACCCTAGAGGAAGAAGAAATGAATACGACCATATCCTGTAATGCATTGGCAAGAATTATCACTCGTCAAACTCTTAAGATAGAAGGAAATATCAAGAAGAAAAATGTAATAGTGCTTATTGATTCAGGTAGTACCCATAATCTTATTCATTGTAAAGTAGCCAAGGAATTGAATTAATTCCTATACCCAACACCAGAGTTTCAAGTGATGGTGGCAAATGGAGGAAATAAAAATTGCCATGGAAAGTGCCATAATATCAAGCTAACCATGGGGGAATATGTATTGAATTGTCCAATGATTTCCATTTCAATGGGTGATGCCGATGTTGTACTAGGAGTACGATGGTTACAATATTTGGGGACGGTAGCTTTTAATTTTCAAGAATTATTTTTGAAATTTTTTTTCGGACAGAAAGGAAGTTGAATTACGGGGTATCGCATGAAAGCTAGGAAAGATAGTAAGCTCTAATGTTGTTAAAAAGCTTCTGAAGAAATAACAATGAGGCGTCATTGCACAATTATGCTCACTAGAAGTTCCAACATCAAAATAATCTATTTCTCCAGATCTCCAAAAAGTCTTGGACAATCATTCTAAGGTGTTTGAAACTCCCAAAGGACTCCCACTTATTTGTGATCATGATCATGCTATTCATTTGATTCCAAGAAGTGTTCCTCCAAACATCAGGCCTTACATATATCTTTATGTCCAAAAGAGTGAAATTGAACGTATGATTGCAGAAATGCTAGAGGCTGGTATAATTCAACCTAGTCAACGTTCTTTCTCTGCTCTAGTAGTATTGGTGCACACGAACGATAGATCATGGCACATGTGTCTGGATTATAGTGAGCTCAATAAGCTCACTATTAAAGATAAATTTCCCATTCCTGTGATTGATGAATTTTTGGATGAATTACATGGAGAAATTTGTTTCACCAAGTTGGATCTCCATTCAAGATATCATCAGATTACAATGAAGACTGAAGACATTCTGAAAACAACATTTCAAACTCATGAGGGTCATAATGAATTTTTGGTCATGCCTTTTGGCCTTACCAATGCACCTTCTACATTTCTAGGGTTGATGAATTCCACTTTAAAACCCTTCTTTAGAAAATTTGTGTTAGTATTTTTTGATGATATACTAATCTAAATCAGGTCTTGGAAGGATCATGTTCAACATGTTGACAGGGTGCTCAAACTATTGGGGGAGAAACAATTATATGCAAAAACCTCGAAATGTTTCTTTGGAGTAAAAGAGGTGGAATATCTGGGTCATATTGTATCTCAGGAGGGTGTTAAGGTAGACCCTAACAAAATTAAATCCATTAAGGAATGGAAAGTCCCCACAATCATAAATCAGCTGCGAGGATTTCTCAGGTTAACAGGCTATTATCACAATTTTTTTAAGAATTATGGGAAAATGAAAACACCTATAACAAAATTATTAAAGAAAGATTCATTTTCATGGACTCCTGAAGCACCTAAGTCCTTTGAACATCTTAAAGAAGAAATGTTCCAAGAACCGATATTAGCTATGCTAGACTTCACAAAAACCTCTATTATGGAATGTGATGCCTCAGGAAATGGACTTGGTGCTGTTTTAATGCAAGAAGGAAGACCCATTTCTTTTGAAAGCCGTCCAATCAAAGGAAAGTATTTACAGAAAGCTATTTATGAGAAGGAAAAGTTGGAAATACTACATGCACTAAAAAAATGGTGACCTTACCTAATGGGAAGACACTTCAAGGTAAAAACTGAACATGATAGTCTTAAATACTTTTTGGAACAAAGACTATCTTTAGAAAATCAGAAAAAATGGGTCACAAAGATGTTGGTTTATGACTTTGAAATCATCTACAAAAAAGGGAAGCTAAATGTTGTTGCATATGCATTCTCAAGAAAGGATGAGGATGTGGAAGCATTCCTTTGTGCCATTTCTATTATCCAACGAGATTGGATAATCAAAGCAAGGGAGGAATGGAAGAATGACGAAGAAGTATGGACACTCATTCAAAAGTTGCAGATAGATCCCAATACATCTGATACATTTAGTTGGAAAGATGATTCCTTATGGTACAAAGATCGCTTATACCTTTGTAAGAATTCCCAAATAAAACAAAATATTCTTTTGGAATTGCACACCTCTCCCTTTGGAGGATACTTGGGATTTTTAAAAAATTACTGTAGGGTGAAGAAAGATTTTTTTTGGGATGGCCTTAAATCTCATATTCAAAAATTTGTGGTGGAATGTTTGGTTTGCCAGCAAAATAAAGTTGAGGCAGTTAAGACCCCAGGTTTGCTACAACCTTTATCCATTCCAAATCAATGTTGGGTGGAGGTTTCAATGGATTTTATCACAGGTTTACCTAAGTCAGAAGGAAAGAGTGTCATCATGGTGGTAATTGATAGAATTAGGAAGTATGCACACTTGTGTGAATTATCTCATCCATTTAAGCGAGTACATTTACTACTGCATTTATGGAAGCAATTAAAAAGCTACATGGAAACCCAAAGATTATTGTAAGCGATAGAGATCCCATTTTGACTGGAAATTTTTGGACGGAATTATTTTCTTGTTTGGGTACTCAAATAGCTCATAGCTCATCTTATCATCCTCAATCCGATGGGAAAACTGAGATAGTGAACAAATGTTTGGAAGGATATCTTTGTTGCTTTGCATCTAATAAACAAACACAATGGGTCAATTGGTGTTATGTAGGAAAATCCTCTCCGCGGACAGATACAATAACTATAACCCTAGGATGGGTCTAGTAACAACAGGTAACAATTAGAAGCCTACTTTCCTAGATTGTAAACGTGTTAGCCACCTATAAAATTTGTTATATCAAATGGTGGCTAAATATTTTTTAGCCTTCAAGAAACAATTCATGTCCAAATTATGAGTTCTTGAAGTCTTATGATGTCCTTTATCCTTGGAATTAATATTCACTGCTGTTTCATTTAAAGCCCTCAAGTACCTTGCTGTTTACCAAAAGAGAAAAAAAAACTGTTCATAAGGCTCCATTTTCCATCATTTCATTCTTCCTTTCACTCACGAACACTTTCATTTTCACCCTTATTTCCTTCATTAAATCCTTCTAGACCTTTAATTTTAATCTTCAAAAGCATAAAAACCCCTTTAAAACCTTATATTTCCCCTTTATTTGGTTTTAAATTCCCTTCTTTCATCTATCGAAACCCTCATTTTGGCTTTAAAATCCCTGTTTTAAGCCTAAAGACAGTCTTTTGCATTATAAATTATTAAGCCCCCGAGGGCTTGTATCTTTAAACCCTCTGTCTCATATGTCCTAAAGCACCGCAATCGGGCGCTTAAAGGCCTATAAACCCTTTTTCGAACCCTTATTTCCTTCTATTTTTTGTTTCCCTGACATTTCAATTTTAAATAGATGTGGACCGTTGATCTCTACAGATCAATGGCCATCGGGTGCCCATTCTTTGCCCATTTTTTTCCCATCCCTTTTCTCCCTTTCAATAGATCCACTCCTTCTTTTAATCTCGACCGTCCATCTAAAGGATCCAATGATCGGGACTTAACTCGACCCCCTTGGGACCTACCTCCCACCTCGCAAAGCACCTGTCCACTCGCGCGCTGCCACTTGTCTTCCACCAGAACCCTCGCTTGTGCACCTTTCATATCACATTCTTTCTGCATCGTTGGATCTGGGTCCTCTGATCCAACGGTTGACGATGCATATCGTAAAATATTTGCGCCTAAAGTTTAACGCTTAAAATTTTTGCGAAATAGGTGGTATTAAAAAGCCACGTGTCGACTGATCTATGGAATCACATTCCCTCCACAAAATACCGCCTACCCCCCAAATGCCATGCAAAAACTGCTGCTGGTTTTCCGAAACCACCCTTCTCCAAATTTCACGCCAAATTCAAAAATAAATCTAGTTAGCTGTTGCTGCTAGGATTTCTTCCTCCGCCGCTACATTTCATCCATCCTCAAGGATTTCCACTGCCTCCATTTAACCTCTAAGCGCAGTTAAACCATATCTGCAGGGTTTCTTAATGAGTTTTTGTGTTTTGCAGAGTTCTAATGGTGGCTAATCCGTGTATTTTCACAGTCACAGACAGGTGACCAGTTCGGTCCAGAATGACGATTCTGTGAATTATATCAACGAGTAAAGGAACCAGCAGGGTTTTCCGAATTCATGTTATTAGTGGATCGTGATCCTTCATCTTAGATGAAACCCTCCAACTGACAGAAAGCCACCTGTGCCAGTGAAACAAAGCAGTAAAGTGTATCATTATACAGAATTAATGAGTAAAGAAGATTAAAGACAAAGCCTAAAGATCAGTGATTTTAAACCTCAAGTTTAAAGAGATAAAGACAGTATCAGAGAATGAAGATTTGGAGATGAAGATCAAGGCTTAATTAAGCCTAAACACAGATCATAGGATAAATCATTGTGTTTATAAAAACAAAGAAGATATATTAGTCAAGGGAAGCCTCCACTGCCACATCAGAGGCTAAAATATCCTTTCAACTACCAAAAGTGCCACCTACAAGCTTTCATAAACTAAAGAAGGCATATTTATTGCCTAGTAAGTGATATTTTGTTTAAAGACAGCCAGAGTTATTGCCAGCCTACCTAAAGAGTTTTAAAGTCAACAAAATCTGCCAGGTAGCTAAATACTTAATGAAAACCAATTAATGTAGAGAAAATATCAGAAATCTTCTTTATTGAACCCCTCAAGGACAGAGAAGCATTACAACTTGTATTAATTAAACATATTTCCCTTCCTTTCATTCCACCTCCTCTTTCTTCTATAAATACTTCTGAAGAAGATGAGTTGTTGTTGGTTGTTGGACTTTGATGTAATAGTTGTTGTATCGAATCATTGTTAAATGTAAATAAGTTCTGAAGCTCTGAAGCTCTGCTAAGTTATTGAAGAAGATAGGCTGAGAAGAGAAATTTGAAGCTGTGATGAAACATTGGACATGTAGTTTGTAACTGTATTGACAATCAATATACAAGATGATTCTTGGGATCCTGGTCTATATCATTGGTGAAGTACCTCTTACTGTTATTGTTTTCCTTTCATGTATGCCATTTTGTTCACTTTTCTCTGATAAAGAGCAGCAAGCATAGAGCTAGGATTTACTGTTAAAAGTACCCTACTCTCACTTATAAGCTTTATCTATATGTTTTCTTCTAATTGTGATATTTGGGAATGACTTAAATTAAGTGTAAACATTATCAAGAAATGTTGGTTAGTCCATGTCTTGATATGAAAAACTTGAAAGGAAGTTCTTGAATGACATTTTCATTACATGCTAAGTAGAGTTAAACTAGAAAATTTTATGGTTTGCCCTGTCTTCTAGTTATTTCTCCAAAGGTTGTTTGAAAGTTTCCCTAAGAGTATGCTAAAAGCAGGCCTTGGTTTTAATATATCTGACCTGATCTTAAGCTGCACTTTGTTTTCTTATCTGTTTTCATCCCTTCTGAAAGTAGTCTAGTGAGATTACTGGATTGTTGTCTGATAAGTTAGTTTTAATACAAGCTTGTCCAAAGAAGTCTATGGTTAACCCTGTCCTTTGGTTGGTTTCAAACAATTTCTTAAAAATGATTTTCTTGTATGGTAAGTTGATAAATCCTTGTTGAAATTATTGGATTTTTCCACTTTCTCAACACTTTTAATGTTCCACTCCATCATTTAAATTAAAGGATGTTTTAATATAGATGACTTGCCCCTTGGACCACTCTTGAAATTGTTGCACAATTAAACCCTTTTGTGACTCCATTGCCCAATGGATTAAAGCTGCTTCACACTAATCCTATCTGTTGAACTCTTCTCAATATAATTGCATCTTCATCCTTCAGAAACTCTTTTATTTTGTGATATTCCATCCAATTAAAGATCATACTCGACCAACCAAACAAACAAAAACCCTTTTTCTTAATAACTAGCCTAAAATCACATTTCAAGCCTTAAAGATCACATCTTTAAACACACATATAGAGAGATCCCTCTCTAAATCTAGGATGGATAGGTCCTTAGATTCCAAAGTGGTTTTGATGTAGGATCTGCAACGTTTGTATTCGCCAATCTTGCAAACTACGGAGGCCTAACATTCTGGCGACCATACTGGGGATATCTGAGTAAAATCCTTAAAACAAAACACTCACTATTCAGTGCAGTATAAGTAGCTCTCTTCAAGCACTACCAAAGCAAATGGTGATCATGATAGGACTTATTTGAATCAGTGACAAACTAAGTGACCCTTAGGATTCTCATTGAGCCTTATCAAACCTTGAACGAATCAGCTAGCTAAGCCATAAGAGTAAAATCTGTTTGTCTCATCACCGTAGATAAGTGTTGAAGCAGATTTAGGACACTCTTATAACCCATAGGATTGTAAAAACTTAGAAAACCCAAAAAACATTTCAGATTGGTATTCAAACCTATTAATGGTGGTGGACCATAAAACATTTTACCTTCTTAAGCTAAAAATTTCCACCTGGTGACTCCACAATCCTAAATAGACCAAAAGACTCCATTGGGAAACCCATTACTATCATAACATCATACAAACTCAGTTAAGAAGACTTTGAGGATTAAATTTTTCATGCTAAAGATCATTTAGCCTACTAAAGATTGTCATATTTGGTTAAACTTTTCTTGCTTTTGGGTTTGAAAACATATCATAGTGGCTTCTAGAAGAGTTCATACTAGAGCATATCCTGACCCAAAACCTCCTGAGATAGTTGATAATCCTGAAAGCATACTTAGGAAGTCTCCTAAGGCTCAAGCTTCAACTATTGTCAGACCAGTCCAAAGAGCTAATTCTGTTCCTGAAAACCTTACAGCTCTGCAGGATTCACAAGTTGACTTAAGAAACCCATTTAGAACTAGGTCACTCGATAATATAGATCAGACAGACTTTGAGCCTTCACCTTCATCCCAAGATAGAAGTGAACGTCTTGGTAGCAGAGAAACTACCCGACCTGATTTACATTTCCTGCATAGTTTTGGTTTCTCTCGTCCAAGATCTGCTCAACAGCCTTTTGCTAGTCCATCCACTTCTATTATTCAAACACCCACTATTCAAACCACCCCATTCCATCAACCCCCTCCCATCTTACATCCCCCACCTGCAAATACCCCACTTTTTCCACAACCTCCTATCATGGCAACATGGTATGCTCCTCTAGTCCTTCCTTTACCTTTAGTCAATCTGCCACATGAATATCAATACAAGATACCATTATATGATGCCAGTGGTGCTACTACTGCTTCACAACATGTGGACAAGATAAATGACTATTTTGACAGAAATGAGATTGATGATGAAACTGTCAAACTCAGATTGTTTGCTCAAAGTCTAGGGGGAGAAGCAAGAAAATGGTTCAAAGGCTTAACCCCTAATAGTATTAATGACCTCCAAGCCCTCCATCAGTCATTCCTAAACAAGTGGGAAGTTAGGAAAAACCCTCTCCAAATACTTTCAGACTACAACAATCTCAAACGAAACACTGGGGAAAGTGTTCAAAATTATTGCACTAGGTTCAATAGTGTTTATAATGCCCTTCCCCCAGACTTGAAACCTCAACAGGGCTCAGCTTTGGCCAAATTCCCTGAAGGATTTGATCCTGAAATGGCCTATCAACTAAGAGAAAGAGACCCCTTGACTTTAGAAGACATGCAGAAGGGAGCTCTTGCCGTGGAAGTAAATCTTATAGAGAAAGGAGCGAGAACGAGGAATGAAGAGAAAGTATCATTTAGGGAGGAATCTACACCCTCCACATCTAGCTCAAAAATGGAAAGGATGATGGAAGAAATGATGAAGAAGATGAGCATACTTGAGAGAGCATAATCTAGAGAAAACCAATCAGCTCCCCAAAATAGAAATCAATCTCAAAGTCAAAATCAAACTTTAGGAGAAATCAACCTCAATACAGACAAAGAGAGGATGATCAGCAGATCAGACCTCCTTTCCAAGAAAACTATGTAAGTGAGGTTGAAGAAACAATTGAAAAAATAGAGGAAGATGACATAAACATGTTGGGAGTAGGTAGTGACCACTTTGATGTTCCTATTAATATAAAACAAGGTCTATACACACCCTATGATGATAAAAGAGCAGAGGATGAACATTATTATCAAGAGCTAGAAAATGTCATCATAGAGACCCTAAAAGAATATGACCTTAGGAGTAAAAAGAATCAGGAAGCTCCCAAGAACAAAACCTCTGACAATTCTACAAAAAACAACCCTGTGAGAAAACCCAAAAACATTAAACAAAAAGACAAAACAGTGGTTGTAAATTCTGATCAAAACAAAGATAAAGGCACTCAAATTAATGAAAAATAGAGTGCAGACCTTAACAACATTAGTACTTCAGCTAGTGCTCCTAGTAAAACAATTTTGACCAATGTAAATAGAGGAAATCAGCAAGCTGATTTTGCTGATAAAGTGGTGATTAACAAGGCTGAAACACACATTGTAAAAAATCAGCTGCCTTTTAGTTTGGAACAGGAAATTGCCAAGATTAAAATCATTGTTCCCCTCACTGAACTAGTCACCCAAGATGTCTATAGATCACAAATTTTGAAAGCCTTCAACATAGGAGAAAATAATGACACTTTCAACCTCAATGATGACCAACCAGGGCTCTTATTTGGTCCAAAGATTGAAGGAAGATACCAAGAAGGGCTAATTCCTCCATTTTATGTTAGTTTGAAAATTCATGAAATTTTTTTACACAATGCTATGCATGACTCAGGGGCCTCTCACAACTTAATGCCCAAAGTAGTAATGGAGAGTCTAGGCCTTGAAATCACCAGACCATACAAAGATCTATATTCCTTTGACTCCAGTAGAGTGAAATGTCTAGGTTTTATCAAGGATCTCTGTGTAAACTTAGCACAAATTCCAGCCAAGTTTTTAGTGATGGATATTGTAGTGGCTGATTTACCCCCCAAATATGGTATGTTGTTTTCAAGATCATGGGGAGCTAAGCTACAAGGAACAATGCAAATGGATATGACATATGCTACCATCCCTGTTTTCAATCAAACTAGAAGACTTTATAGAGAATCTCACATGCAATACATGGTCAGTAGCCAAGAGAGACCAGAAAACTCTCCTCTTTATTCTGTGCATGCAGGCCTTGACTCATTTATTCTCTTCAATAATGAAACATTTAATGAGTAAGAAACCTTAACTGACTTAGTGGCCACCCCTCACTGTAACATAGTGGTAGACACAGAAAATGAGGAAGACAAGACAAAGGTATCAAGATAGTTTGCCAAATAAAAAAATTACAACAAACTAATCACAGGTCTAGGGCTACAAAACAGTCATCCATTGTTATCAACTTTGAGAGTCAAGAGAAGAGTCCTCAACATAATGAGGAACATGAGGAACTAAACCAAATTCAACATAGTACTGGCTTACAAGGAAAATCTAAAAGCACACAAGATAAAGAGGGTAGTAGTCAAACTAGTAAATCTGAAACTAGTCCTCTTTGGAGTATGAGTTTTGATGGTTCTCATAGTAAGAACAATGCAGGTGCAGGAGTGTGCCTTCACAATACAATGAAAAATCATGCTGAGGGACACTCATACAAATTGAATTTTCAATGCAGTAATAACATAGCTGAATACGAGGCACTACTTCTAGGCTTGCATTTATTAAAAAATTTAGGAGCTAGAAGGATAATTGTTCATGGAGATTCTGAACTAATAATTAGGAAAATTAATGGGGAATACACAAAAAAACATCCTAGATTGAGAGCCTATAGGAATGATAACCTGGATTTACTTTAAACATTTGATGAATATGAACTTACCTTTGTCCCCAGAAACCAAAATATGCTGGCCAATGCACTGGCCATTTTTGCTAGTACTTGCAAGAGGCCTTGTGAAAGAAAACAACACACAATTCAAGAGAAATATAGACCAGCCTTCCTAGACAATGAAAAACACTGGCAAGTGTTTGATTGAGATAAAAAAATAGAAGACTTCCTACAGTTCAAAAATGGATTTGAGCTTCCAAGTTCAAATTCGGAGTATGACCAAGACTGTTTTAGTGAAGAAAACCCACTTGATGAAGAAGTAAAATCTCCAGATATTGCTGATATAAATCTGTTATCTAATAAAATTGAACATACCACAGAAATTAGTGCAGATTTAGAAAAAGAAGACTTAGAAATGATGCAATCTAACACTCAAAGCTTGCCAAAAGGACTGGTCCCATTAGAATAATTGTTTGATTTCAATGATGTTGCCAAAAAACCAAAACTGGAGCCTGTTGAAACTGAAGTAGAAGAATGTAACATAGGTAGTGAACAAAAGCCAAAAATGATCAAACTGTCTAAAACATTGCCAGCTCACATAAAACTGAAATATATTGAGCTGTTTAGAGAATTTTCTGATGTATTTGCATGGAGTTACGAAGATCAAAAATTATATGACACAGAGATAGTTCAGCATAAGATACCCCTCAAAGAAAACCAGAAGCCCTATAGACAAAAATTGCACAGAATAAACCCTATTCAATTACCCTTGGTTGAGAAAGAAATTAAGAAACTGTATGATGCTGGAATTATAGTCCCTGTTAGATATTCAGATTGGGTATCTAATCTTGTGTCAGTTAGGAAGAAAACAGGAGAAATAAGGCTTTGTATTGATTTTAGGAACTTAAACAGAGCCTCATTAAAGGACAACTACCCTTTACCCAAGATGGATCACATTTTACAAAGGGTAGTTGGTTCTAAAAGGATTTCTTTGTTAGATGGCTTCTCAGGTTATAATCAAATTCCGGTATATCCTGATGATCAACTCAAAACAACCTTTACTACAACTTGGGGTACTTTCATGTATGTGAAAATTCCCTTTGGTTTAATGAATACTGGTGCTACATTTCAGAGAGCCATGGATATCGCATTTTCAGATGAATTAGGCCTCTTCATCATTATTTACCTTGATGACATCACTGTTTTTCCAAAACAGATGAAGAACACCTAGAGCACTTGAGAAAAGTCTTTGAGAAATGCATAAAATTTGGGTTATCTTTAAACCCAAAGAAAACAATGTTTGGTCTCCAAGAAGGCAAACTACTTGGACACATCATATTAGAAGAAGGGATAAAGATAGACCTAAAGAGGATTGATGGTATATTGCAAATCAACCATCCTAGAAACATCAAGGAACTTCATTTTTTCATCGGGAAGATTAATTTCTTGAGAAGGTTCATACCCAATCTCGCTGAACTCCTTAGAAACATGACCAATATGATTAAAAGAGAAGAAGGATTTAAATGGACCTTAGAAGCAAAGAAATCATTTGAATTGGTAAAACAAGCACTCACCAAAACACTAGTTCTCATTAGTCCTGATTTTACAAAGGATTTCTTCATTTTTTTCATTTGCATCAGAACACATAGTGGCTGCTGTCCTATTACAGAAAAAATTGAAGGGACAAGAGCAACCAATTGCATTCTTCAGTAAGGCATTAAGAGATGCACCTATGAAGTACAATATCATGGAAAAACAAGCCTTTGCCTTAGTCAAAGCCTTAAAAGACTTCGGAGTTTACATTTTACATTCCCACATAATTGCATTTGTGCCAAATTTAGTTGTAAAAGACATTTTAACCCAGGATCCAGATGGCAAAAGAGGAAAGTGGATTGCTGTAATACTTGAATATGATTTAGAAATCAAGCCCACAAAGCTCATAAAAGGCCAAGGACTATCAAGATTAATGGTTGAGTCTAATTTTGAAGCTCTTGATATAAACATGTTAGATGCATTAGATAAACATGAGGAGTTGTCAACTCCCATTATTGAAGATCATTTTATATTTTCATCTTGGTATGCTGATATTTTATATGTTTTTCTCAATTTAAATACACCTCCTGGTTTTTCTAAAACGAAGGCAAGATTTTTAAATTTGAAAGCTGTTAATTACTGCATTTTGGATAAATGTCTATATTGGAAAAATGCTAGTGGATTATTGCTTAAATGTTTGCCTGAGAATGATTCAGATAAGATCAAGCATGAATTACATGAAGGAGAATGTGGAGGCCACTTCTGCTGGAAGACAACTGCCAATAAAATTCTTAGAGCTGGTTACTATTGGCCCACCCTCTTTCAAGATGTCCACAAAATGATTATTGCCTGTCATAAATGCCAACTATTTGAAGGCAAAAGAAAACTGCTTCCCTTACCCTTGCATCCAATCACTGTTGAAGCTCATTTTCAGCAGTGGGGTCTAGACTTCATTGGGGAAATCCATCCTCCCTCATCTGCCCAACATAAATGGATCCTCACAGCAACAGACTATTTTACCAAGTGGATAGAAGCCATCCCATCTAGGAATGCGACATACCCAGTCATAATTTCATTCCTTGAAAACCATATATTATCCAGATTTGGCTGTCCTAGAAAGATCATAACTGATAATGCTGCTGCATTTGGGTCTAAAAAGATGGTAGAATTCTCTCATAAGTATCAGATCATATTGGGTCATTCCACAGCTTATTACCCTCAAGGTAATGGGCTTGTAGAATCATCAAATAGGAGTCTGGTTAACATATCAAGAAGTTGCTGGAAGATAACAAAAAATCATGGCACAACAAGCTAGTGCATGCTTTATGGGTAGATAGACTAACCATTAAAAATTCAATTGGAATGTCCCCCTACCAACTAGTTTATGGAACTGATGCAATATTTCCAACCAGTCTAGGAGTGCCAGTCATGAAGCTGATACAAAAAGTACAGTCTGAGGATAATAATATGAAAAGAAGATTCAATCAAACTATACATCTTCAACAAACTAGGGAAGAAGTTTACCACAAAGCACTACACAAGCAAGAAAATATCAAGAAGATGTTTAATAAAAGGACAAAGGCCAGTGATTTCAGCATTGGTGACAAAGTTTTGAAGTGGGATTCCAGGAGAGAAGATAAAGGAAAACATGGAAAATTTGATAACTTATGGCTAGGCCCTTATCTCATTCATTCTACTACTGGTAACAATGCTTATTTCTTGCAGGAAATGAATGGAACTGAACTTTTTGGGGGTCTTGTCAATAGCAGGATGCTCAAACATTATTTTTCCTAACTATACCAGTTTGAAGTTTTTTCATTTTCCCTCATTATAAATAACATATCTATCACCGCTTTCAAAGTTAGAAAAAGAAAAATACGAAAAAATAAAAATAAAAATAGAAAAGAGGGAAGAATGAAAACAAGAAAGGTACATCCCCATACCAAAAAAGAGAAATAAATCTGAATGTGTGCAAGCTTAAATGCCACTACCACAAGAAATACTCTCTATTCAATCATACAGTCAAAACATGATTGGATAAGTTTAAATTTATTGCTGATAGGTTAGTGAACCAGATTTTCCAAATAGCTCAATCTTGGCTTATCAGTAAGGTAGATTAGGATAGAAAAACAAAGGTTCAAACAAGCTCAAAACTTGAACCAGAAAAAAAGAGGAAGTGGCTCAAACAAGACTAAAACCAGAGCTAAAGAAATAATGAAGGATGTTTTTAAATTTTCAGATCTTAAGCCTTCCCTGTTTTGTTTTAATTTTTTTGCAAATTTTAGTCTATGTGTAGCTTGTTTTTATGCCATAGGCCATAGCAAGTCAGACTGCTTAATCTTGGCTTGGCTGCTTTTAAATTTCTGTTTTAGAAAGTAGGGAATGAAGTCTGTCAGATAGTCTAATCCTGATAGATAGTAGTTAGGTAGAGAAACTTATGAGTTCAACTTCTTAATCTGAACTCATGGAGGAATAAGAGTAGACTTAGACTAGTTTTATGTTTTCAATAAAAGAGAAAATGATTGATGAAAAGGTTTGAAAGTCCAAGTGCAACTTCTGAAGAAAAAATGTTAGGAAGTAGGTTGTGTAGGTAGATGTTTGGGAAATAATTTTCTGTTGAGATATCAAGTTCTAAGTCATTTTTGTTAGCAAATGATAAAAAAGATTATCAAAGTGCAAGGCACTGATAAGCTTCCAGAGAAGATTGTCTGAAGTTCTTGACAGCTTCAAGAAGATGCCATCCCCATGTGGAGCCACTGTTAGCCACCTATAAAATTTGTTACATCAAATGGCGGCTAAATCTTTTTTAGCCTTCAAGAAACAATTCATGTCCAAATTGTGAGTTCTTGAAGTATTATGATGTCCTTTATCCTTGGAATTAATCTTCACTGCTGTTTCACTTAAAGCCCTCAAGTACCTTGATGTTTACCAAAAGAGAAAAAAAAACTATTCATAAGGCTCCATTTTCCATCATTTCATTCTTCCTTTCACTCACAAACACTTTCATTTTCACCCTTATTTCCTTCAGAAAATCCTTCTAGACCTTTCATTTTAACCTCCAAAAGCATCAAAACCCCCTTAAAACCTTATATTTCCCCTTCATTTGGTTTTAAATTCCCTTTTTTCATCTATTGAAACCCTCATTTTGGCTTTAAAATCCTTGTTTTAAGCCTAAAGACAGTCTTTTGCATTATAAGTTATTAAGCCCCCAAGGGCTTGTATCTTTAAACCCTCCATCTCATATGTCCTAAAGCATTGCAATCGAGGGCTTAAAGGCCTATAAACCCTTTTACGAACCCTTATTTCCTTCTATTTTTCGTTTCCTCGAGATTTTGATTTTAAATAGATGTGGACCGTTGATCTCTACAGATCAACGGCCATTGGGCGCCCATTCTTTGCCCGTTCTTTTCTCGTCCCTTTTTTCCCTTTCAATAGATCTGCTCCTTCTTTTAATCTCAACCGTCCATCTAAAGGATCCAACGATAAGGACTTAACCCGACCCCCCTTGGGACCTACCTCCCACCTCGCAAAGTGCCTGTCCACTCGTGCGCTTCCACCTATCTTCCACCAAAACCCCCGCTCGTGCACCTTTCATATCGCATTCTTTCCGCATCGTTGGATCTGGGTCCTCCGATCCAATGGTTGACGATGTGTATTGCAAAATCTTTGCGCCTAAAGTTTAACGCTTAAAATTTTTGTGAAATAGGTGGTATTAAAAAGCCACGTGTCGACTGATCTATGGAATCTGATTCCCTCCGCAAAATACCACCTACCCCCCAAATGCCATGCGAAAACCTCTGCTGGTTTTCCGAAACCACCCTTCTCCAAATTTCGTGCGAAATTCAAAAATAAATCTGGTTAGCTGTTTCTACCAGGATTTCTTCCTTTGCCGCTGCATTTCATCCATCCTCAAGCATTTCCACCGCCTCCATTTAACCTCTGAGCGTAGTTAAACCATATCCGCAGGGTTTCTTAACGAGTTTTTGTGTTTTGCATGGTTCTAATGGTGGTTAATCCGTGTATTTTCACAGTCACAGACAAGTAACCAGTTCAGTCCAGAATGACGATTCTGTGACTTATATTAACGAGTAAAGGAACCAACAGGGTTTTCTGAATTCATGTTATCAGTGGATCGCGATCCTTGATCTTAGATGAAACCCTCCAACTGATAGAAAGCCACCTGTGCCAGATTAAAGCCAAAGACTGAAGATCAGTGATTTTAATCCTCAGGTTTAAAGAGATAAAGACAGTATCAGAGAATGAAGATTCAAAGATGAATATTAAGGCTTAATTAAGCCTAAACATAGATCATAGGATAAATAAATGTGTTTATAAAAACAGAGAAGATATATTAGTGAAGGGAAGCCTCCACTGCCACATCAGAGGCTAAAATATCCTTTCAATTACCAAAAGTGCCACCTACAAGCTTTGATAAATTAAAGAAGGCATAGTTATTGCCTAGTCAGTGATATTTTGTTTAAAGACAACCATAGTTATTGCCAGCCTACCTAAAGAGTTTTAAAGTCAACAAAATCTGCCAAGTAGATAAATACTTGATGAAAACCAATTAATGCAGAGAAAATATCAGAAATCTTCTTTATTGAACCCCTCAAAGACAGAGAAGCATTAAAACTTGTATTAATTAAACAGATTGCCCTTCCTTTCATTCCACCTCCTCTTTCTTCTATAAATACTTCTGAAGAAGATGAGTTGTTGGACTTTGATGTAATAGTTGTTGTATCGAATCATTGTTAAATGTAAATAAGTTCTGAAGCTCTAAAGCTCTGCTAAGTTATTGAAGAAGATAGGCTGAGAAGAGAAATTTGAAGCTGTGATGAAACATTGGACATGTAGTTTGTAACTGGATTGACAATCAATATACAAGCTCATTATTGGGATCCTGGTTTATATCATTGGTGAAGTACCTCTTACTGTTATTGTTTTCCTTTCATGTATGCCATTTTGTTCACTTTTCTCTGATAAAGAGCAGCAAGCATAGAGCTAGGATTTACTGTTAAAAGTACCCTACTCTCACTGATAAGATTTATCTATATGTTTTCTGCTAATTGTGATATTTGGGAATGACTTAAATTAAGTGTAAACATTATCAAGAAATGTTGGTTAGTCCATGTCTTGATATGCAAAACTTGAAAGGAAGTTCTTGAATGATATTTTCATTACATGCTAAGTAGAGTTAAACTAGAAAAGTTTATGGTTTTCCCTATCTTCTAGTTCTTTCTCCAAAGGTTGTTTGAAAGTTTCCCTAAGAGTATGCTAAAAGCAGGCCTTGGTTTTAATATATCTGACCTGATCTTAAGCTGCACTTTGTTTTCTTATCTGTTTTCATCCCTTCTGAAAGTAATCTAGTGAGATTACTGGATTGTTGTCTGATAAGTTAGTTTTAATACAAGCTTGTCCAAAGAAGTCTATGGTTAGCCCTGTCCTTTGGTTGGTTTCAAACAGTTGCTTAAAAAGGATTTTCTTGTATGGTAAGTTGATAAATCCTTGTTGAAATTACTGGATTTTTCCATTTTCTCAACACTTTTAATGTTCCACTGCATCATTTAAATCTAAAGGATCTTTTGATATAGATGACTTGTCCCTTGGACCACTCTTGAAATTGTTTCACAATTAAACCTTTTTGTGACTCCATTTCCTAATGGATTAAAGCTGCTTCACACTAATCATATCTATTGAACTCTTCTCAATATACTTGCATCATCACCCTTCAGAAACTCTTTCATTTTGTGATATTCCATCCAATTAAAGATCATACCCGACCAACCAAACAAACAAAATCCCTTGTTCTTAATAAGTAGCCTAAAATCACATTTCAAGCCTTAAAGATCACATCTTTAAACACACATATAGAGAGATCCCTCTCTGAATCTAGGATGGCTAGGTCCTTAGATTCCAAAGTGGTTTTGATGTAGGCTCTGCAGCGTTTGTATTCACCAATCTTGCAAACTACGGAGGCCTAACAAAACGCATTCAGATCGTGAATAGATCACCTACCTTAGTTTGATGCTATTCCTTGCTTGAATCCTTTGATCCTTTGTGCTCTATAGTCAGATCTTCGCCATTGTTGGCGCTTGGTTTCCTGCACAAGGGATCACACAATATAAAACATGAAAGCATAACTTATATCTCGAATAAAAAATATAATTAGTTGATCAAGGACAACTAAGAATCCAATCATACATTAAAGACGAGAATGGAAAGCATGAATCAATTGTATTATATTAAAATAGAGAGGGGGAGTTACAACATGCGCCTTGATGTCGCAACTCTCCTTTGACTGGTCCGTATCTAGGCAAGTCTCCAAAATTCTCGTTTCAGCTTGATGTGAAGGGAAAAAGGTCTCAACCCTCGCTCGATACCTATAGCAACAAATATCTCTCTCTTGTTCTTCTATCTCTGTTCTAACTAACAACGCTATGGGAGAATGTCCATTTTATAGCAAGGGAGGAGGGAGCATGGATCCACTTAAGGTGGGGAAATGGGTTATCCCTTTGGGTGGTTCCACTTTTGTAGGAACAAGAATCCTAAAGGGAGAAGCTCGACTCTCTCCTCAGGAAAAAAACTAGCATCTCTCCGCCACGAAACTTCCAGATCTCGAAGCTTCACTTCCATTTTTAAAAAAATTTCCAGAAGGGGATTGACACAGGTATGATCCTCATTCCAGCGTCGATCGATGCTTCCCTAGACCAAAAAAAGAGCCATTGGTCTGAGCGAGACATGCGAAAGGGCACACTGCTCTAGATAATCATGTTTTCAAGGAGCTGCTTCAGGAATGGTCAACAAAGAGTTTACTCATTATGCTGGAAGGGATATGATGGCACATCTTCATGATGAAAAATATACATAAGGGTCACTATTAGAGGTCTCCAGGATTAGGAATGGGAAGTACAGGGGTAGTGAAAAATTTCTCTGTAACAAATGCCCCCTAAAGCATGAAGGTCGAACAAGAGTGAGGGGTGAAATGATTTACTAGTACGTTCCAAGACCAAGACACTGTCATCGGAAAAACTGCGCACACTCACATATAGACATAGCTGAAATATATAAAATAATCACATGACATGAGGTATGGACACAACCATCCATAAAAGAGATCATGAAACAGGATCCAAGGTATGGTGTCAACCATCCAAAGAAAGAGGATCACCAATACAGACTCAAGATATGGCCGTAACCATCTGAATGAAAGAGTCATGCGTACAATCATGAATAATACATATTGCCTCGTAGCCTAGGCTTTATTAGGAAAAACCCAGGGTCTTGCGCTTCGTCATGACTCGATCAAGTACAAATTTTAGCATGTGAATAAATGAGTGGAAGTCGAACATGCAAGAAAATCGCCTGATTACCAGTCAATGATGTAAATTGTTAACAACCGTGAGAGAAATCACTAATAATGAAAATGGCTCTCAAGGTACTGACAATACAATCCACAAGATGCGAATAAAGAGCTGACGTTGAACACTCACGGAATCACCCGATCGAAGGCCAATGATATAAGCCTATAGTCAGATGCGAAAAACCTACGATTAGGGCATGCAGGCTCTAAGGTACTGAAAACAGGATCTCTAGATCAACTTCCCGGATAATGAGGTGAAGTCGACATGAAGCGAACTGTCGAAGGAGGGCCATAATGTATCCCACATCATCGACACAAGATGAAGGCAATAAGATAATAATGAAAGTGATTAGATAACCAGGAAATGGATGAGACACAGAAGGAACTTCTATTGAACATATCAGAGATACGACTCCAGAGTTTGGTAGTATTTGACTCAAATGGAATCAGAGGTCATGTTTGACAAAAATGGTAATGGAACGAGAGGAAAAACATATTTCCTAAACCCATGGAGGCAAAGTGGCGAATGTAGGATATCCCCAACCCGACACGAAACAGAGGATGTGTCATGTTCAAGAGAAACAAACTGCCAACACAACTGACTAATACTTTCCATTTCCCCCCACCATTTCTGGCGAGTAACCAAACTATTTTTGTATACAAGCTTGAAGGGGAGAGAATATGCTTGTAATATAAGTTTTTCCGTCGGGAAATCCATCCTAGTACATTTCACGAGCCCTAGGAAGGAGGAACTTGGTGTCGTCGTGATGACAGATCCAATGCCGTTAAATTTTAACGAGCCCAAAAAAGGTGGAACTCGACATCTTTTCATGTTTAGAGAGTTTGAAAAGAGGCGAAAAGAAAACTCCAGATGGCCCTTTTTGTAAATAGTCCCTCATACTCGAAAAGGTAGAAAACGAAGTGTGAGAGAACCTACTAGTCATGATTAACTAATGTATTCCTTTTTCGTAAATAATTTATCCTAGCCCGAAAAAGGGGTAAACATATACTGGGTAAATGACGTTTCGTGCACTTAATCAAGCTCAAAACCACAAGAACTCGACAATCTTTTCATGTTTAGAGAGTCAGAAAAGAGTTGGAAGATGACTCTAGGGGGGTTACTTTTTCATTTATTTTTAATTGAGTCTGAAAAAGTAATAAAGTAGAACTCATAGATATTTCATCCGTGAAGAAATTGATCCTGTCACTGTAAAAGAACAAACCCATAAATTGTTTTCGAGGCAAAAACATTAAAATATTATTAAAATATGATAAAAAACCCTAAAGTGACCTCAAGCACTTATAAAAAATAGAGAAAGTAAAAAAAATTTCACTTTTCACTTTCACACTGTTGAGAAGAAGTTTTTTACCATCTTTTACCTCAATTCTTCAATAGCAGATTGCGGGAGATGCGAGAGACCGATCAACGAACTGTTAGTGCCAGGTAAGAGGCACTCTCCTTCCCTGTATTTCAATACTTGTTTTATTGTGTTTCATGGAATATTTTAAATTTTGTGAGAGGGATTTTAAACTCATGGACGCAGTGGATCAGCGCCAGTATCCCATGTCGGGATCGCGTCGGACTGTCATTTTTAAAATGGGTAGGGCGCTGATCGGTGTTGTTGTTGCATAGCCAGACAGTTTCTTAAAGTGTAGAATCTTAAGGCGAAACAATTTTTTTTACAATTTCTTTCTTTCACTAAATGCACTTAGAAGAGAATCAAAATTAAACTTTTATTTAATAAAGCGAAGCGAAACGAAAAATCTTTTTGTATTTTTCTAATAAGCACAATGCGAAATATAAAATGCAAATCAATCAACAATGCTTTGAGTACTAATGAAATCTCTCAAAAAATTCATGTAAGAGGAAAAGATTTTGAAAATAAACGAGAGACATAAGCCAATTTCCTCAAAGTATGACACTCTTCATTTGTACACTTATCAACACTCAAAGAAAACAAACTTTAGTCGAAGGAAAACAAGCAAGTGTGATCTATGCTTGATGGAAAAAAGAAACTCAAATGCATTCAAGGTTGAAACTCGAAAATTCCACTCGCGAGAATTGACCGAAAGACAAATTGCAATAAAAAAAAAAGTCTAAGAGATGCAACAAGACTTGATTCAATGAGAAGTCTGGAAATCAACAAAGTGAGAAACCGTTCAGATGACCTAAAGACACCTAGAAACCCTAGGATGATGAGGATGCAACAACTTTGCAGAAGAGACAACCAAAGATGCAAAAAAGAAAATCAGAATCATCACTTAACGGAGAAGAACAAGAGTTATCTAGAAAAAAAAGTACACTCAGAAGGATAAGACCCACTGGCTGACTAAATGTAAGAAACCATAAGAAGTTACACACAAAAATCGGCGCGGTTGTTAAGTTGCAGCCTGCGCTGGAAGAGTAGAAGTGCGACTGTGAAAATGTATTTAGCGCTGATCGACGTGACTATCAGAGCACTAATAGCACCGATTGAGGATAAGACTAAAAATAAAAGTGTTTTCTAAACTGACACTAGGCTTATCACTCCAACAGAGAGATAAATGTATGTAAGGAATTATGTAATGTTCCCACTTAGCCTTAGCTAAGAGGAGCATTCAATTTTGTTTTAATTTATGTTTCATGAATAAATGAATAAAGGGGGACATGTAAAACTCCTAAAAATTCTGAATAAATCAATGCCCATGAGAACAAAGACAAATCAGGGCTATGTAAATAATCACTTGTAGGTGTGAAAGAGGTTTGAGCTAAAGACTGGGTCAACCTTGACCAAATCAACAACGCTGTCTAGGTTCATTACATCTACAAAAGGGACATCGCAGTTCTAGAAGGGAGCCTCTAATGTGAAAAGGGCTAACTCATCAAGATGGTTTAGGGTTTGCAAGAGCTTTCTCATCTTATAAAAGGAGGAGGGCAACAAGAGAAGGTTGTTGATAGATTATATTTCTGAGTATTTGTCTGCTTAGACAAATACCATTCTCTGCTGTTGAGTGGAGGATTGTCTATGGAATTATTGTGCAGGAGTTTCACCCCTTCCTTTGATGATTCAAGGAGGAAAGTTTGCTGAATTGAACCAATATTAGGCTTGAGGCCAAGCTCCTACTTACATTGGCAGCGCTGATCCATTGAGGGTTTTGCTGTCTCTGCAAGCTGTAGCAAGTGGTGATCTAGATCTGTAGAGATCTAGTGTATTTTGAGAGCCTCTCTCCATGGAGTGGGTCCTTTGACCTCCTGGAAGAGTGTATATTTCTTGTACTTTAGATCTGCAATTATTCAGTAGTTTTCTGTGTCTTTTGAGCTACAACGTTGTCCCACTGGGTAAATTGCGTTATTTATGTATGAGGGTTTGCAGGTTGTCTTGCTCATAGTTTAGATTAGAGATATCTTGTGCTGGGCTTGCCTTCCACTTGGTGATCCATGGATTGGCTTGCTGATCTATGTTCTATTTAGATCTGATCCATTGTAATGAAATTTTATATGTAGAAATTTATTGCAGCAGTTTCCAGATCTGCAACTTGTTTATCAGATCTACTCTTATTCATGCATGCTTTTGTCAAAATTCCAAGTGGATCTTGTAGAGAAAACTATAGAGTTTCCAGATTTGATATATATCTGATATTTTGTTGATATATCTACTCTAGATCTAAGTTGTAGCTTCCAGCTATTGAACCTCCTGAAAAATAACGCTGTTGAAGCATTTATGAAAATATACATGTGCTCCTGCTCTCTTTTCTGAAGATTTATTGCTGTATTGGTTCATGCTTTCTACTGTATAATGAAAGGGATTTACCCTAATGCTTATTTGCTGCTGTATTACTGAGATATCAGTTTCCTTGCTGATCTCCACTGAACATTAGCTAAAACTGCGCAATTCTTGAAGTAGTGCTTGCATTTGACTGCAGCCTTCCCCTTTGGGTGATTTTTAGCTAGTCTACTTTTTGGGAGATCTGTTTAATGTGCTTAAAATGATTTTTTTCTGATGAAATTCCATATATAAGTAACATAAAACATAAATGAGGGGAAAAAAGCCTTGATCTATGTTTTTTTTGCACATTTTTACTTATACAGCGTTTTCCTTGAACACATTGTTGAAATTCCTGAAGAGGGATTATTCCAAGTTCTATAGACAGAGTCTGCAGTTGGCCAGGTAGCCTCTGGATCTCATCCTTTCTTTTGAAAGGTGACATATCCGGTAAATTCCTCTACAGTCCATCTCTGAAATAGAATCTTGAGAATCCTGAAAAAGGATCATTACAGTGGTATTAGAGCTCCACTCTTGGCACAACTTGTGCTAGCATTGGAACACCAGTCATGCTGCATTCCGAAGATGAAGATCCTCTTATTGAGAGGGAGAGGAGATACTAGAATAGAAGTCATAGAAAGTATGACTATACTACTGAAGACCTTGACAGAGGTCAAGACAAGGGGAAAGCCCCTGTGAATGAGAAGGATGAGAAGGATAAGGAAGCAGAGGAGTTTGAAAAAATTCTCTTAGAGACCGTGCAAAATATTTCCAAGGAAATCAAGGAGATGAGGGTGGATAGAATGAGAGATTCCCTTGGGAGATTCCATCAAGGAGAGAGTTCTAAAATATCTCACTATGGGACTGGTTAGCTTGTGAGCATGCCACAAGTCCCACAGGCCTCCCAATGCTCTACTATGCCTACCTTCTTGGCCGTAGAGAATGAGGGACCACAAAAACCAACCTCCCTAGAAGGTTTCTTTGTGGAATATGACTCACAAAGCCAGAGTTTCAAGGATAACCTGAGCTTTCAAGACTTTTGCCATCTCAAGGATCGGAGGAGGCCATGGCAGCAGTACACAGATGGAGGTTTCCTTCATGGGAGACACCACACTATGGGCAGGTACTTCTTGCCTAAGTTTGATGAATCACCCTCTTGTTCTGCCAAGGCATGGGTGGAAAAGTTGGACATCTATTTCCAGTTGAATAATGTTCCCGAAGCAGAAGCCATCAAGATTGCTGCCTTGAATTTTGAGGGTGAAGCCCACAACTGGCAGTTTCATGGTCTATCTACATTGGGACACAACAATGTGTCTACATATGCTAAGTTCACTAGGAGAATAGTGGAGAGATTTGATCTAAAAGATCCAGAGGTCCCTTTTATAAGCTTGGCAAAGCTTAAACATACAGGAGATACAGAGGCCTATATCTTTGAATTCCTGAGGTTGTCTGTAATGGTCCCTGATCTATCAGTAGCAAGGAGAGTCTACATGTTCATTGTTGGCTTGGAGGAACCTTTACATGGGTTGGTTAAGTCTACCAAGCCCATCACTTCGCATGATGCCATTGAGAGAGCTAGGGATCTCCAAGATGCCTTGCCAAGAGAAAAGGCAACTTTCCAAAGCAGAACCCCTCACTCTTCTAGGGGGAAATAAGGGAAAGATTCTCCATCCAAGGAGAGATCACTGAAGAAACCTCTTGACATTGATCTCCGGAGGGAGTTGAGGAAAAAGAGATTATGTTTCACTTGTCAAGAGCCATGGGTACCGGGACATAGATGTGCTGCTGGAAGAGCACACTATATTGAAGTCTTATCTAATTTTGAGGAGGAAGAGGGAAATGATGGCCCTAGGAGAGGTCACAGCTCTGGTGATGATAAGGAGGAGGATCAATCACCATCTAGAGAGGAAGAAGGAGCCTTTGCTCCAAAAAGTGGGACTCTTGCTTCTTTGAGGGGAGTGCCCAAGTACTTGACCCTAAGAGTACAAGGTTCTGACATGAACCAGAGAGTGTCTATTTTGATTGACAGTGGGGCAACCCACAATTTTATTGATGCTCACTTTGTACAGAGGAGAGGGATACCCATAGATACTTTCGATGGGTTCTCTGTTTTGGTTCCGGGAGATAAAACTATGCAGTGCATGCAGTATGTTCCATCACTTTCTGTGACTATGGGAACCTACATCTTGGTGGACCATTTCTTTGTAGTTGACATACTAGACACCAACATCATCTTGGGTGTCCAGTGGTTGATTACCTTGGGGAAAGTCACCACTGGTTGGAAGGCCTTGCAGATGGAGTGGGTGGACTCGAAGAGTGGGAAACAACAAATCATTCAAGGCATGCACACCTACCCTCCACTTGATGTTTCCACCCAAACAACAGAGATGGAATTGCGCAGTGGGGGCAAGGGACTCACAGTTCCTTCTCTCATGTTTATGAGAATGTTGCAAGGAACATTCCTACCTCATGGCAAACCACTTGGAATGTCATTAGATTCTGATCATGTGGGGGAAGCCTCACAAGGTGCTGGAGCAATGGAAGAGAAAGCCACAACGATTTGGGAGGAAGCAAAGGGGAGGATCAGCCTTCCCACAATTTTTTTTGGCATGTATAATGTCAAGGAAACAATCAGCAACAAGGCAAGCCCCACCATAGATGCATCAACAGCGCTGTCCTTGTTGAGCTGTGTGGATCCTTATTGGAGATCTCAACTCCTTGTGGAGTACTCCAAAGATTTGCACACCGGGATGATATTAGATGGCATGAAGCAAGGAGGAGGCTATTTGGTCCATGAAGGGGTCATCTATCATCTTGGTAAAGTATTCATGTCTCAAGCTTCCAAGCTTAAGCAAGAGATATTACAGAGAGCACACAAAGAGTTCCTTTCCAGCCATATGCAGTCAGCAAAGATCTACTCCTTAATCATGAGGAGTTTTGATTGGGAGGGTACGCAGTAAGAACTACATCAACACTATGATTGGGAGGAACTACATCAGAACTTACAAGAGTGCAATAGTTATGAAGAGATGGGGCAGCCAAGGGACTCTATGCAGGATATATTTCAGCCATCTCTCCCTTCTCTTAAAAGAGGAGGAATGCCCATGCCTAACTCTATGTGTTTGGGAGACTTTCATGGTAAAGAATATGATCTTATGGAGCATATTTATTTTTCTGATTTGACACATTCTTTTACCATATGTATGCAGGCCATGGCTCCTACAAGGAGTGAAATTACATACAGATCTCATGGCATTGATGAGGCCAATAAGGATTCTAAATCTGGCCACTCCCTTGAGGTGCAAAGGGATATTCTCTATCATGATGGGTGCTTCCCAAAGGCACCTAACTTGGGCCTCACTTTCAGCCATGTCAAAGTGACCCATGCAGAAAAGATGTGGTGGGAGTACCACCTACCACACTTAGATCTACTCAAAACAAGGAGTTCCCTGCGTTGGTACCTTATGTGGGATTGTGACCCACCTCCTCAAGTGCAAATTTCGGTTTGCATATATGTGATTTTTCTTCCATACATAGATGATATATTGGTATTGTTTATGGGTTTGTATGGGAAAAAAGTGGGCAGTGTATATGTACCACATGGGATGGAAATTTATCTTGTACTTCATGATACATGTTTTAGATCTGACATTGCTTCACCCATGTTTATTTCTTTTGAGTTTTACCCTCCTGAAGGGATAAACTATGCCCCTATCATGTTAGCATTGGAGGAGCAGTTTCTGATGTATTGGCTTGATGAACACTTGGTCCATGATGAAAGCTTGATCATTGATGGTGCCATCAATGGAGAAGGAGAAGAACTACAACTCTTACCCTGTCAGTTGCTTGAGGACAAGCAACATTTTGGAGGGGAGGACTGTAATGTTCCCACTTAGCCTTAGCTAAGAGGAACATTCAATTTTGTTTTAATTTATGTTTCATGAATAAATGAATAAAGGAGGACATGTAAAACTCCTAAAAAGTATAAATAAATTAATGCCCATGAGAATAAAGACAAATCAGGGCTATGTAAATAATCACTTGCAGGTGTGAAAGAGGTTTGAGCTAAAGACTGGGTCAACCTTGACCAAATCAACAGCGTTGTCTAGGTTCATTGCATCTCCAAAAGGGACATCACAGTTCAAGAAGGGAGCCTCTAATGTGAAAAGGGCTAACTCATCAAGATGGTTTAGGGTTTGCAAGAGCTTTCTCATATTATAAAAGGAGAAGGAGGGTAGCAATAGAAGGTTGTTGATAGATTATATTTTTGAGTATTTTTCTGCTTAGACAAATACCATTCTCTGTTGTTGAGTGGAGGATTGTATCTGGAATTCCTGTGCAGGAGTTTCACCTCTTCCTTTGACGATTCAAGGAGGAAATTTTGTTGAATTGAACCACTATTAGGCTTGAGTCCAAGCTCCTACTTACATTGGCAGCGCTGATCCATTGAGGGTTTTGATGTCTCTGCAAGCTGCAGCAAGTGGTGATCTAGATCTGTAGAGATCTAGTGTATTTTGAGAGCCTCTCTCCATGGAGTGGGTCCTTTGACCTCTTGGAAGAGTGTATCATTTCTTGTACTTCGGATCTACAATTATTCAATATTTTTCTGTGTCTTTTGAGCTATAGTGCTGTCCCACTGGTAAACTGCATTATTTATGTATGAGGGTTTGCGGGATGTCTTGCTCATAGTTTAGATCAAAGATCTCTTGTGCTGGGCTTGCCTTCCACTTGGTGATCCATGGATTGGATTGCTGATCTATGTTCTGTTCAGATTTGATCCATTGTAATGAAATTGTTATATTCAAAAATTTACTGCAACAGTTTCCAGATCTGCAACTTGTTTCTTAGATCTACTCTTATTCATGCATGCTTTTGTCAAAATTCCAAGTGGATCTTGTAGAGAAAACTATAGAGTTTCTAAATCTGATATAGATCTGATATTTTTTCCATAGATCTACTCTAGATCTAAGTTGTAACTTACATCTGCTGAACCTCCTGAAAAATAACGCTGTTGAAGCATTTCTGAAAATATACATGTGCTCCTGCTCTCTTTTCTGAAGATTTATTGCTGTATTGGTTCATGATTTCTATTGTATAATGAAAGGGCTTTACCCTAATGCTTATTTGCTGCTGTATTACTGAGATATCAGTTTCCTTTCTGATCTCCACTGAAAATTAGCTAAAACTGCGCAATTCCTAAAGCAGTGCTTGCATTTGACTACAACCTTCCCCTTTGGGTGCTTTTTAGCTAGTCTACTTTTTGGGAGATATGTTTAATGTGCTCAAACTGATTTTTTTCTGATGAAATTCCATATATAAGTCACATACAGCATAAATGAGGGTAAAAAAGCCCTGATCTACATTATTTTTTCACAGTTTTACTTATACAACATTTTCCTTGAATACCTTGTTGAGATTCCTGAAGAGGGATTATTCCAAGTTCTATAGACAGAGTCTGTAGTTGGCCAGGTAGCCTCTGGATCTCATATTTTCTTTTGAAAGGTGACATATCCAGTAAATGCCTCTGCATTCCATCTCTAAAATAGAACTTTGAGAATCCTAAAAAAGGATAATTACAAATTACAAAAGCTACAGAGACAAGGAGATGGACACTTGGTGAAAATCAATGAAAAAACAAGAAATAAAAAATCGAAAACATGAGAATTAAGCGAGCACTCCCTAGCGGAGTTGCCAATTTATTATGCAGGAAAATCCCCTCTGCAGACAGAGACGATCCCTCTAGCCCTATGATGGGTCTAGTAATAATAGGGAACAATTAGAAGCCTGCTTTCCTAGATTGTAAATGCATGTAGATCGCGAATAAATCACCTACCTTGGTCTGATGCTATTCCTCGCCTGAATCCTTTGATCCTTTGTGCTCTGTAGTTAGATATTCACCATTGCCGGTGCTTGGTTACCTGCACAAGGGTTCAAACAACAACAAACGTGAAAGCATAACATATATATCGCATGAACAATCTACTTGGTTGATCAAGGGGAACTAATAATCCAATCATACATTAAAGATGATAATGGAAAACACAAATCAATTGTATTATATTAAACTAGAGAGGGGGAGTTACAACCCGCGCCTTGATGTTGCGGCTCTCCTTCGACGGGTCTAGATCCAAGCACATCTCCAAAATTCTCATTTCAACTTGATGTGAAGGGCAAAAGGTCTGAACTCTCACTTGATACCTATAGCAACAAATATCTCTCTGTTGTTCTTCTATCTCTGTTCTAACTAGAAAATCTATGGGACAATGTCCATTTTATAGCAAGGGAGGAGGCAGAATGGATCCACTTAAGGTGGGGAAATGGGTTATTCCTTTGGGTGGTTCCACTTTTGTAGGAAAAAGAAGCCCAAAGGGAGAAGCTCGGCTCTATCCTCAGGGAAAAACAACCAGCTCTCCGCCACAAAGCTTCTAGATCTTGAAGCTTCACTTCCATTTAAAAAAAAAATTCTAGAAGGGGATTGGCGCAGGTATGATCCTCATTCTAGTGCTGATCGACGCTACCCTAGACCAAAAAGGAGCCATCAGCATGAGTGAGACATGTAGAGGGCGTGCCGCTCCAGATAATCATGTTTTCAAGGAGCTACTTTAGGAATGGTCAACTGAGATTTTACTCATTATGATGGAAGGGATATGATGGCACATCTTCATGATGAAAAATAGACACAGGGGTCACTGTCAGGGGTCTCCAGGATCAAGAATGGGAATTACAGGGGCAATGAAAAATTGCTGTGTAATAATTGGTTACCTCTGGATGAATGGTGGTATAACACTTCCTTCCACACTACAGCAAAAATGACCCCATTTATGGCACTTTATGGATATCATCTGCTGTCCATCACATCATCTTTAAGAGAAAAATATAAGGTTCATGTAGTGGAAGATCACATCGAGCATCAACAACAAGTTCTCCGACTCTTAAAGGATAACCTAAATTTGGCACATAATCAAATGAAACAACATGCAGATCAACATCGCAGTGAGAGAAGTTTTGATGTAAGCGGCTGAGTATTTTTTACCGCTACAACCATACAAGAAAATTTCCCTCAAGCAAGCTACGAAATATAATAAATTATCACTAAAGTAACAAGGTGTTGCAAAATATTGGTACTATGGCATACAAATTGGAGCTTCCTGCATCTTCTCGAGTGCACCCAGTTTTCCATGTTTCATGCTTAAAGAAGGTTATAGGTGACAAACTTCTGGTTCAAACAATATTTCCAGAACTTGATGAGGAAGGAAAAATCATATTGGAACCTGAAGAAGTCACGGAAACAAGAACTCGACAACTACGAAATTGATCAATTTTAGAGTATCTCATAAAGTGGAAGAACTTACCCACTGAAGCTTCCACATGGGAGGATGAGAATTTTATACAGAAGCATCCATAACTACTCAAGCGTTGAGGAAAACAATTTTTTGAAGGAGAGGGGCATGTTAGGGCCCTATATTAATAATGTAGTCCCTTATTGTTATTAGTGTATCCCCATTATTGTTATAGTTGTACCCCTTGTAGTCCCCATATTTTTATTATTGTGCCCTTACATTATTATTGCTAGGTCAGCTAGGATTATCTTGTGACGCTATGGACTCCTATATATAGAAAGGAGGTTTTGTCATTTGTTTCATCCAATAATTGTTCATTTATGTAATGTAAAGGAGGTTTCCCCCTCAAAGAGGCTGATTTCTAAGGCGTTGATCTATATTTTCTTCTATTTTGTGTGCTGGTTTCATAACAACAAATATTATCAATATATGATTTGTTGCAATCTAATGCTCATGTCTCAGTTCCATCTAGAACTAACTCAAGGTGTTTATCACAAAGCAAATATATGGCATGGTATTTACCAAATACATCAATGATCCACTCAACTTCTAATACATGGACAGATCCACCAGGTCAGACTAAATATCTCAACTTTCTCAGGTTCATCACCTTAGGAGTTTCCATAAACTTGCACTCCATCATGCTAAACTTTTGTAGGATCTTGATGACATATTTTCCCTGTCCAAGAAGGATTTCACCAAGGTTTTTCTAGACTTCCAACCCCAAATAGTAATGCATCAAGCCAATATCATTCATGTCAAATTCAAAGGCTAACATCCTTTTACATTGAACAATAAGATGCTCTACATCGGTCAAGAAAAAATCATCAACATATAGTAGCAGTATTATCGACTCACCCTTTACAACCTTGATATAAATATTTGGATCACCAAAACTTTAAGAGAAACCAAGTATCTTCATATATCCATCAATTCTAGAATACCAAGCCTTAGGCCTTGTTTGATTTGCATAAAAGATTTCTTTAATCTATAAACTGATGGAAATACTTCATCATATTCTTCTCCCTCTTCCTAGGAGAATCCTCTAGCCACAAATATTTCCTTGTATTTGTAAATGCTCCCATATACTGCATGTTTGATCTTGTAAATACACTTTTAGATTACCACATAGTTTCCTTTAGGTCTCAGAACAATTTCCCAAACGTCTTTCTTCATAATAGATTAATATTTCTCCATCGTTACTTCCTTCCACACTTGTAAAGTAACTGCTTCCTTGAAGTTGGAAGGTTCAGAGTCAATAAGCTTAGTCATTAAAGTTGCATAACCATAATATTTTTTAGGTGTTATGCAACCAACTCACAAAAATATAGATCAATGACTTAAAAAGTATCCTCTTCAAGGGGGAAACCTCCTTTACATTACATAAATGAACAATTCTTGGATGATACAAATGACAAGACCTCCTTTATATATATATATATATATATATATATATATATATATATATATATGATTCTAAGGGGTCAATATATAATAAAAGAATACATGTAAGTGTTAGATCCCTATAACACTAGTGTAGTCCCATTATTTTTATCGTTGTGCCCATGTAGCCCCCATATTGTTATTGTTATGCACCATATAAACCCACTATTGATATTGTTCTACCCTTACATTATTATTGTTATGTAGGCTCTAATTATATTGTGACCCCTTAGACTCATATATATACAAAGGAGGTATTGTAATTTGTATCATCCAAGAATTGTTCATTTATGTAATGTAAAGGAGGTTTCCCCCTCAAGGAGGCTAATTTTTAAGTTGTTGATCTATATTTTATTCTATTTTGTGAGCTCGTTGCAGAAAATTTGGTATCAGATCTTTGTATTCTAGCGTTTTCTTCTTCAAACAGGTCATCTTGGAATTTTACTATAATTTTTCTTCTACGAAACTTCAGAAGTTGAAATTGCAACCACATGGAGCCAAAATATTGTTGAACCTTGTGTATGAATTTCTAATTTTGGTTCGCTTTATTTTTGGAGATATGATTCGAGGAAGTTAGGATTTTTGTAGGCTCCAAAATTTCATATCAAACATGTGACCTAGGGAAAATCGTCATAAATTTCATTTTAGGCATCAGATTCAAATTATTTAAAAGTGGCTGAAAGTGAACGGACTACAGTTTTTCTTGTAGCAATTTCAGAGCTAAATTTTTAATTAGTGACACATGGCATCCAATAAATTTCACTCTATTGAACCAATCCATAATCAGGACATCGTGGGATATTTGTAATAGCTCTATATTGAAGAATCCAATATTGGTCTGACTTGTGACATTGGAAAGAAAATTCACAGGGATAAAACATGACTGAAATTCATACCTTGGAGATTCGAAATTACAGAGTTACAAACATTGCAAGATCGAGCTCCTAAAAGAAAGAAAAAGTTGTGTATTTTTATTTATTTATTTTTTTTAATAAATTCGCATAACTTTTGTTTGAAAAAACAATTTGAAGTGATTCCAAGGGGATACTGAAGCATATATATTAGTCATTGGTTCTAAAATCCTCCCCAAACAAAATAATTCTACACCCATTAATCCATAAAAAAGCTATACCATGACGCATGAAGAGGAAGAATTGCAACATGATATATCAAAATTACAGGACCAAGTGCAACAAATTTTTCTCTAAAAAAGAGCAACCAAAGATGAACTAAATGGTGAAATGGATGGTTTAAAATGCAATATGGATGGTTTAAAAGGCAACTTGAATAGTTTAAAAGAATAAATGGAAGGTTTTAAAGAAGGTTTGACAAAGTTTCTACAAGAAAGGCTTCCTAATGGTGAAAAGGTATTCCATGAAACTCATGATGAGAACAAAAGGAATGTAAATCATGATTTTAGATACTCCAATGTTGGGTTAAAGACCCTCCACATTCCAAAGATCGATATGAGGGAGTTTGATGGCAAGGATCTGGTAACATGGGTACTAAAGATGGAGCAATATTTCGATATCCATGATGTGCAACACACAAAGGTATGCATTGTAATTTTATATTTAGAACCCAATTAGTTAGTAAGGTATCGATGGATTTGTTCTTGTAAACTGCTTGTCACTTGGTAATTTTTTATGGAGGAAATGATAGAAAATTATGAGGATACAAAGAGAAACACCTTCTTTAGCCAATTTATAAATCTCAAACAAAAAGGTTTAATGTCGGAGCACATTGAGGACTTCCAAAAATTGAATATTAGGGTAACTAATATTCCAGAGGAGCATAAGATTGATGTTTTCATAGGGACTTTAAAGGATAAAATCAAACATGAGGTTCACCTTTGGGAACCTGATTCATTAGAGAAGGAATTCAGGGTGGCAAGAAAATTTGAGAGCAAAATTATGGAAACAAGGAAGTTTACCACTCACAACTATAAATATGGAACTGTTGTTGTTCCTATCCTTCCACAACCTACAAGGTTGATACCACAACAATTGGAGGAAAAAAGAGAAAAATGGATTTGTTATAGTTGTTATAGAAAATACACTAAAGGTCATAAGTGCACTGAGAACCAATTATTTTACATATATTGTGAAGAGGAGGAAGGAATTAAGGAACAAGAAACATCAAAAGAGGATGATATACACTAGGAACCAACCCTAGAGAAAGAAGAAATGAATCCGACCATATCTTGTAATGCATTGGAAGGAATTACCACTCCTCAAACTCTCAAGATAGAAGGATATATCAAGAAGAAAAAGGTAATAGTGTTTATTGATTCGGGTAGTACCCATAATTTTATTCATTGTAAGATAACCAATGAATTGAATTGCTTCCTATATCTAGCACTAAAGACTCAATTGATGGTTACAAATGGAGGAAATATAAATTTCCCTTGAAAGTGTCACAATATCAATCTAACCATGGGTGAATATTTATTGAATAGTCCAATTCTTTCCATTCCAATGGGTGGTGCTGATGTTGTACTAGGAGTACAATGGTTACAATATTTGGGGACGACAGATTTTAATTTTCAAGAACTTTTCTTGAATTTTTTTTAGGAAGGAAAGGAAGTTGAATTAAGGATCATCGCAAGGAAACCATGAAATATACTAAACTCTAATGTCATGAAAAATATTCTGAAGAAAGAACAATGAGCTGTAATTTCACAATTATGCTCGCTAGAGGTTCAAACATCGAAATCATTTATTCCACCAGATATCCAAAAAGCCTTGGAAAATCATTCCAAGGTGTTTGAGACTCCCAAAGGCCTCCCACCTATTCATGATCATGATATTCATTTGATTCCAAGAATTTTTCCTCCAAACTTCAGGCCCTACAAATATCCTTATTCCCAAAAGAGTGCGACTGAACATATGGTTGTATAAATGCTAGAGGCTGGAATAATTCAACCTAGTAAAAGTTATTTCTTTTCTCCAATAGTATTGGTGCACAAGAAGAACAGATCATGACGTATGTGTCTAGATTATAGGGAGCTCAACAAGCTCACTATCAAAGAGAAATTTTCAATTCTTGTCATTGATGATTCATTGGATGAATTACTTGGAGAAATTTACTTCACCAAGTTGGATCTTTGTTAAGGATATCATCAAATTAGAAAAAAGACTGAAGACATTTCGGAAACAACATTAAGAACTCATGAGGGCCATTATGAATTTTTGGTCACACCTTACTTATACACCTTCCACATTTCAAGGTTTGATGAATTCTATTTTCCAAACCTTCTTTAAGAAAATTTATGTTACTATTTTTTGATGATATACTAATATACAATAAGTCTTGGAAGGATCATGTTCAACATGTTGACAAGGTGCTCAAACTATCTGAGGAGAAAAAATTATATGCAAAAACCACCAAATGTTTATTTGGAGTTCAAGAGGTGGAATATTTGGGTCATATTGTATATCATGAGGGTGTTAAGGTAGACCCTAAAAAAATTAAAGCCATTATGGAATGTAAAATCCCCACAACCATAAATCATATTCGAGGATTTCTCGAGTTGACATGGTATTATTGCAAGTTTGTTAAGAATTATGGTAGAATAGCGGCATATCTAACATTATTACTGAAGAAAGATGTGTTTTCTTTGACTTCGAAATTAATGAAGGCCTTTGAACACATTAAAGAGGCAATGTGCCGAGCACTGGTCTTAGCTACACCAGGCTTCACAAAAAAATTAGTGTAGAATGTGATGCCTCAGGAAATGGTATTGGTGTTGTTTTAATGTAAGAAGGAAGACCCATTGATTTTTGAAGTTTCCCAATCAAAGGAAAGTATTTAAGCAAACCTACTTATGAGAAGGAAATTTTGGCAATACTACATGAACTAAAGCAATGACGAACTTACCTAATGGGAAGACACTTCAATGTAAAAACAAATCACGATAGTATTAAATACTTTTTGGAACAAATATTATCTTCAGAAGAGCAATATAAATGGGTGACAAAGATGTTGGGTTATGACTTGAAAATAATCTACAAAAAAGGGAAGAATAATGTCGTTGCAGATGCACTCTCAAGAAAGGATGAGGACGTGGAAAAATTTCTTTGTGCCATTTTTATTATCCAACTTGAGTGGATAACTGAAGCAAGGGATGAATGGAAGGATGATAAAAGGTGTGGTCACTCATTCAAAACTTGCAGCAAGATCCCAATACATCTGATACATTTAGCTGGAAAAATGATTCATTATGGTACAAAGATCGCCTATATATTTGTAAGAATTCCCAACTCAAACAAAATATTATTTTGGAACTGCACACCTCTCCCTTAGGAGGGCACTAAGGATTTTTTAAAACTTACCATAGCATCAAGAAAGAATTGTGGCATAATGTTTGTTTTGCCAAAAAAATAAAGTAGAGACAATTAAGACCCCAAGTTTGTTACAACCTTTAGCCATTGAAAGTCATGACCGAAAATTCATAATGACCCTCATGTGTTCTAAATGTTGTTTTCAGAATGTCTTTAGTATTCATTCTAATTTGATGATATCCTGAATGAAGATCCAACTTAGTGAAGTAAATTGCTCCATGTAATTCATCCAAAAACCCATCAATGACAGGAATGTGAAATTTATATTTAATAATGAGCTTGCTGAGATCCCTATAATACAGAAACATACGCCATAATCCATCCTTCCTGTGCACCAATACTACAAGAGAAAAGAAAGAGCTTTGATTAGGTTGAATTATACCAACCTCTAGCATTTATGCAACCATACGTTCAATCTCACTCTTTTGGGCATAAGGATATCTGTAGGGCTTGATGTTTCGAGGACAAATTACTGGAATCAAATAAATATCATGATCATGATCATGAATAGGTTGGAGGCCTTTGGGAGTCTCAAACACCTTGGAATGATTGTCCAAGACTTTTTGGAGATCTGGAGAAATATATGATTTCAATGTTTGAACCTCTAGTGAGAATAATTGTAAAATTACGCCTCATTGTTATTTATTCATAATATTTGTCATGACATTAGAGTTTATTATCTTTTCTAGTTTCCTTGAGACACCCTTTAATTCAACTTCCTTTCCTTTCCAAAAAAAATTCATGAAAATTTCTTGAAAATTAAAAGTGATTGTCCCCAAAGATTGTAACCATTGGACTCGTATTACAACATCAACACCACCCATCGGAATGGAAAAAATTGGACTATTCAATACATATCCCCCATGGTTAGCTTGATATTATGGAAATTTCCAGAGAAATTTATATTTCCTCCGTTTGCAACCATCACTTGACACTATGGTGTTAAACATAGGAAGCAATTCAATTCCTTGGCTATATTACAATGAATAAAATTATGGGTACTACTCGAATCAATCAACACTATTACATTTTTCTTCTTGATATATCCTTATATCTTGAGAGTTTGAGGAGTGGTAATTCTTTCCAATGCATTACAAGATATGTTCAGATTCATTTCTTCTTTCTTTGGGGTTGTCTCCTGGCGTATATCATCCTCTTTTGATGTTTCTTGTTCCTTTTATTCCTCCTCTTCACAATCTATGTAGAATAATTTATTCTCAGCATATTTATGAACTTTAGCATATTTTATATCACAACTATAAAAAATCATTTTTTCTCCTTTTTCCTCCAGTTGTTGTGGTGCAAAAATTATAGGTTGTGGAAGAATAGGAGCAACAAAACTTCTATATTTATAGTTGTGAGTGGTAGACTTCCTTGTTGCCATACTTTTTTTTCAACTTTTCTTGCCAAACTAGATTCCTTCTCCAATGAATCAAGTTCCCAAAGGGGAACCTCATGTTGGATGTTATCTTTTAAAGTCCCTATTAAGACATCAATCCTATGCTCCTCTGGAATATCAGTTACCCGAATATTCAATTTTTGGAAGTCTTGAATGTGCTCCTCCATTTAACCATTTTGTTTGAGATTTATCAATTGGATAAAGAAGGTGTTGCTCTTTGAATCTTCATAATGTGCTATCATTTCCTCCATAAAAATTGACCAGGTGACAAGTGGTTTACGAGAACAAATCCTTCTATACCATAAACACCGATTGAGTTATAAATATAAAGATGCAATACATACCTTTTGTGAGCGTTGCACATCCTGTAGATCGAAATATTGATCCATCTATAGTATTTGTGTTACCGGATTCTTGGAATCAAACTTCCTCATATCTATCTTTGGATTACATTGTCACCACCGGGAAGCCTTTCTTGCAACAAATTTTTTCAACCCTTCCAAAATTGACATTCATAACATCCATGTCTACTTTAAAATCATTAATGTTTCCTTTTATACCATCCATGCACCCTTTTAAGCCATCCATGTTGCCTTTTATACCATCCATGTCATCTTTGGTTGCTTTTGTGAGAGTGAAATTTGCTGCACTCGGACTTGTAACTTTGATATATCATGTTGAAATTCTTCTTCTTCATGTGTCACGTGTCATGTGTCATAGGAACCTGATTTTGGTATAAGAGCTTTGGATTCTACGGTTTAGCTACTTCAAATAGGCCATCATGATATTTTTGATGTAATTTTTTTCTACAAAGATTCAGAAGATGAAATTACAACCATGTGGAGCCGAAATATTGGTGAAATTTGTGTTAGAATTTTATATCTTGGTTCTCTATATTTTCTGAGATATGGTCCAAAGTATTTAGGGTTTTTTCATGTTACAGACTTAAGTCTCAAATAAGTGACCTAGAGAAAATCATTATAACTAGAGTGTCAAGTAATGGTTACAAATGGAGGAACTATAAATTGCTCTGGAAAGTGCCATTATATAAAGCTAACCATGGGGGAATATGTATTGAATAAGCCAATTCTTTCCATTCCAATGGGCGGTGTTGTTGTTGTACTAAGAGTCCAATGGTTACATATTTGGGGACAAATAAGTTTGAATTTTCAAGAATTTTTCTTGAATTTATTTTGGGAAGGAAAGGAAGTTGAATTAAGGGGTATTGCAAGGAAACCAAGAAAGATAATCAACTCTAATTACATGAAAAATCTTTTGAATAAATAACAACGGGGCGTAATTACACAATTTTTCTCACTAGAGGTTCAAACATTGAAATCATCTATTTATCCAGATCTCCAAAAAGTTTTGGACAATCATTATAAGGTGTTTGAGACTCCCAAATTCCTCCCACCTATTTGTGATCATGATCACGCTATTCATTTGATTCCAGGAAGTTTTCCTCCAAACATAAGGCCTTACAGATATTATTATGCCCAAAAGAGTGTAATCCAACATATGGTTGCAAAAATGCTAGAGGCCTGTATAATTCAACCTAGTCAAAATTATTTCTATGATCCAATAATATTGGTGCACAAGAAGGATGGATCATGGCGTATGTGTTCAGATTATAGGGAGCTCCACAAGTTCACTATTAAAGATAAATTTCCCATTCATGTCATTGATGAATTGTTTGATGAATTACATGGAGAAATTTACTTCACCAAGTTGGATCTTCTTTCAAGATATCATCAAATTAGAGTGAATATTGAAGAAATTCTGAAAACAACATTGAGAACTCATGAGGGTCATTATGAATTTTTGGTCATGCCTTTTGGCCTTACTAATGCACCTTCCACATTTCAAGGTTTGATGAATTCTATTTTCAAACCCTTCCTTAGAAATTTTGTGTTAGTATTTTTTGATGTTATACTAATCTACAACAAGTATTAGAAGGATCATGTTCAACATATTGACAAGGTGCTCAAACTATTGGAGGAGAAACAATTATATGCAAAAAACCTCCAAATGTTTCTTTTGAGTAGAAGAGGTGGAATATTTGGGTCATATTTTATCTCATGAGGGTGTTAAGGTAGACCCTAACAAATTTAAATCCCTTAATGAAAGGAAAATCCCCATGACCGTAAAACATCTTCGAGGATTTCTCGGGTTGACAGGATATTATCACAAGTTTGTTAAGAATTATGGGAGAATAACGACACCTCTAACATCATTACAGAATAAAGATGCATTTTCTTGGACTCTAGAAGCAACGAAGGCCTTTGAACATATTAAAGAGACAATGTGCCAAGCACTAGTATTATCTACTCCAGACTTCATAAAAACATTTATTGTGGAATGTGATGCCTCAGAAAATGGAATTGGTGTTGTTTTAATGCAAGAAGGAAGACCCATTTCTTTTTAAAGTTATCCAATCAAAGGAAAGTATTTACACAAACCTATTTATGAGAAGGAAATGGTGGCAACACTACATGCACTAAAGCAATGGTGACCTTACCTAATGGAAAGACACTTCAAGTTAAAAACATATCATGATAGTATTAAATACTTTTTGGAACAAAGATTATCTTTATAAGAGCAGCAAAGATGTTGGTTTATGACTTTGAAATCATCTACAAAAAAGGGAAGCAAAATGTTGTTGCAAATGCACTCTCAAGAAAGGATGAGGATGTGGAAGCATTACTTTGTGCCATTTCTATTATCCAACCTGAGTGGATAACCAAAGAAAGGTATGAATGGATAATGATGAAGAGGCATGGTCATTCATTCAAAAGTTGCAGCAATATCCCAGTACATCTGATACATTTAGCTAGAAAATGATTCATTATGGTACAAATATTGTTTATATATTTGTAAGAATTTCCAACTCAAACAAATTATTCTTTTATAATTGCACATCTCTCCCTTACGAGAGCCCTCAGGATTTTTAAAAACTTACCATAGGGTCAAGAAGGAATTTTTTGGGATGGCCTTAAATATGATATTCAAAATTTTATGGCAGAATGTTTGGTTTTATAACAAAATAAAGTTGAGACAATTAAGACCCTGAGTTTGTTACAACCTTTAGCCATTCCAAGTCAACGTTAGGAGGAGGTTTCAATGGATTTTATCACAGGTTTACTCAATTATGAAGGAAAGAGTGTCATTACGGTGGTAGTTGATAGAATTACCAAGTATGCACACTTTTTTTCATTATCTCATCCTTTTAAAGCCAATACAATTTCTATTACATTTATGGAAACAATTCAAAAGCTCCATGGAAACCCAAAGATTATAGTAAGTGACAAAGATCCCATTTTCACTGGAAATTTTTGGATGAAATTATTTTCTTGTATTGGTACTCAATTAGCTCATAGCTCTTCTTATCATCCTCAATATTATGGGAAAACTAAGATAGTGAACACATGCTTGGAATGATATCTTTGTTGCTTTGTATATGATAAAAAAACACAATGGGTCAAGTGGTTTCCTCTAAATAAATGGTGGTATAAAAATTCCTTCTGTACTGCATCAAAAATGACCCCATCTATGGCATTTTATGGATATAATCCAACATCCATCACACCATATTTAAGAGAAAATTCTAAGTTTCAAGCCCCCTTATTTTTATTGTTAGTGTAGCCCCCCTTATTGTTATTATTGTGCCCATGTAGCCCCCACATTGTTATTGTTGTGCCCTATAGAATCCCACTATTGTTATTGTTGTGCCCTTACATTATTATTTTTATGTAGGCTCTAATTATATTGTGACCCCTTATACTCCTATATATACAAAGGAGGTCTTTTCATTTGTATCATCTAAGAATTTTTCATTTATGTAATGTAAAGGAGGTTTCCCACTCGAAGAGGATAATTTTTAAGTATTTAATCTATCTATTTGTGAGCTGGTTGCATAACATTTGGTTGATATATATTTTCTGATACCAAATGTAATGCAACCAACTCAAAAAAAGATAGATCAACGACTTAAAAGGTATCCTCTTCGAGTGGGAATCCTCCTTTACATTACATAAATGAGAAATTATTAGATGATACAAATGACAAGACATCCTTTGTATATATATGAGTTTAAGGGGTCACAATATAATTAGAGTCTACATAACAATAATGATGTAAAGGCACAACAATAACAATAGTGGGCTTCTATGGGGCACACCAATAACAATATGGGGGATACATGGGTACAACAATAAAATATGGGGGCTACACTAACAATAAAAATAAGGGGGATACAATAGTATTAAGGGACCTAAAATTATGTCTCTTAGATTCCTCGAAGGTGCCTATGGAGCTGCATGTCCTTTTGTATATTGAAAAGTAGATTTTAGCCCCATAATGAGAATCAAAAGATCGGGGAGAAACATAGAACCCATTGAAGAAAGGACCTGAAAAATATCAACCTAGTTCGAGTGCCATGAAATAATCACAATACCTATTTAAAATGGAAAAAAAATTCGATATCAAGCCGTAACATGACGAGATCAATGCTCTAAATATGAACCATGGGTTAAAACAATTGAAATTTTATTTTAGTGCCCATCGGATTAAGGAAGGTAAAAATATCTCATTCATGTGGTTGAACCTAGAAGGCCATGCACTGACTTGGTGGGAGAGCCACAAAAACCCTAAGGTTGGAGGGAGAACCTCTAGTGGCTAAGTGGGAGGATTTAAAAACCCTCATTAATTCATAGTTTTATCCCATTGGGTATGTGGAGGACTATAATATTCCCTTTTCATGATAAGGTCAAAGTGGACGAAATCAGCCCGTGGTATTTACCGTGGTATTTGCCCATGGTATCCGCCTTCATTTTTCGAAGGAAAAAAATAAAATAAGGTCCATCTAACCTATGAAAGGGGATAAGGGCCAGACAATGGGGATCATGTAGATTTTTTCTATCTTATTGTGTTTGTTGAGAACTTGGCATGGCTAGTTATAGGTTGATCTCGGGACGAAAAACTCGTGGTGATGTTTGTCTAGTGGATCCATCCAGGGTCCACGATTGAGCTTCAGTGTCTGGAATCAGTCTTTGAATGAGCATATGTGCATGTCATTTGTAGGAGCTACAGTCCTTTATATAGGAATGTATTTATTTTCAATTAATAATAAGAATAAAAGGGTTGCATTACTAGATCCCATTTGTGTTCCTGTTTCTTACTGAAATGTATTTATTTAGAATACTGAAATGTGCTAAATCTGTGATATTTTTTATCAATTAGGATATTACAGTGGTATCAGAGTTGCACATCCTTCCAGCCTGAGGATTCTTTATAGTAGATCAATTTTTTATTTGTGGGATTGAAAATTCTTGTCGTAACTTCAGTGGGATTCCCTTTTTCACCCTAGTCGACATTTTCCATCTTCGGTGGTACTCGATATCACCCTAGTTGGTCCAGTTAATTATTTTTGTGGGAATTTCCTGCAACTAGTTTGATGATTTCTTATGTTTCTTGCCGATCTATGTCTATGAGGTGATAAAGGGTATCAAGGTTGGATATGAGTCTAGAGTTAATTATTTTTGTGGGAATTTCCTGCAACCAGTTTGATGGTTTCTTATGTTTCTTGCAAATCTATGTCTGTGAGGTGATAAAGGGTATCAAGGTTGGATATGAGTCTACAGATATCTCCATTCAAGTATATTTGTTGTTTTTTTTTTTTTTGGTTTGTTTTTTTGTCTGTTTGTTTGTTTGTTTTTTTTTGTTTTTTGTTTTGTTTTGTTTTTTTGCTTGTTTGTTTGTTTGTTTGTTTTTTTTGTTTTTTTGTTGTTTTTTTTGTTTTTTGTTTTTGTTGTTTTTTTTTGTTTTTTAAAGATTTGGAGAGCCGATCCATTGTTATTATTAATGGCCAAGAATCAAATCATTAGCTACTCTCCATTTAAAAGCCAACTCCACAGAAATAATTCTTCTCAGTGCTGATTGGTTTGATACAAAGCAACACACGATATTACGAGGAGTTTCCAAGATCAAAGTAGTGTTGCATTGCCATAACCATCCCTCACAGATCTGAGGAGGCAAAAGGCGCAGGTCAGGGTTAGTCAGAGGGGCGTGAAGAGATAACCATCACACATAGCAGATAAGCATCACTCTGATGATTCATCAAGATATCATTGAGGCAAGCAGGTTTCCTTTGTAATACTGAGGGTCGATACATATCATTAGTGGCAGACGCAAATAACTGCAATTTTCGTGCTGGAATATAGGAGTCTATAATAGTTCCAAAGATAGAAGGAGTCGTCATCCATCCAACCGATGGTCAAACATGTGCCAATTTTGCTATATCATATGACCATCATTCAGGGAGGCAAAAAATCAATGTGGTCGATTAAAAAGTGGTGTTTCTAGAAGAATCATGTGGGTGGAGTGAAGTTCCCACTACACAATGCCAGTTGGAAATTAGATGTTGCAGGAGCATTTGTTGGGCGAGCAGGGAAGATAACAACGAAGAAGATTCTTGTCAGATAAGAAATTGAATTAGTGAACCATATCCACATGTCATTTATCTATACAGTGATCTCTTTGAGGACCATATATTCCCTACGCTAAAAAATCATGAAGCCACAAGTCGAGAGGCCATTCGTCCAAAGCGCACGAGTTGGGCCCAAACTTCATAAAATATTGTAGTAGAAGGTAAACCGGGGACCATTCATACATAGACGGGCCATACAAGCCACATATCTATCGAACAAAACACAAAACCGAGGGACAAGGACCATTGCATCTGTAGTAGATTGGGAAAGGGAAGATTAATGTCTAATGCAGTCTGTCTCAGCAGTTCGATTAGAGGACCAAGCCGTTGCTTCAACGCAAAATCTGTCAAAGGCAGAAGTCATGGGTTTTCTGGAGTGACTGGACAAAAATATGGGCCAAACGTGGGTTGAGCACATTACACCAAGGAGGAAGATGGAGTCACTGGAGACTAAGCCACGAAGCTGTCGGCATCTCCCTAGCTTTCAAAGAGATCTTCTCTGAGTAGTTGCAGAGGTCAGCTGTAACCTATGGTCCCATAGTGGTTAGCCCGAGCCGCAAATCCTCTGGGCATCAAATTTGGACTCTTGTGAGTAAGAATCAATGGGGTTTTCCTTTCAATGATAGCAAAAATATTGAGGCGGCATACAATGAAATTGTTGTAACCTTTTAGTGGTGCTTCTTTCGACAAAATTTATTACATTGGTCGAATAGTGAAATTGACAGTGGTCAAGGGGAAGAAATACATAAGCGAGCCACTTCACCTGTTAGAAATTGTGGAAAGGGCAGCGAAATATTGGAATATGTAGTGGAATCTGAGAGATTATGAGCAGAGAAAGAGCACTGAACATATTCAGGCGGCTGACCTGAATCCAAAATCTTAGGTTTATTTTATGGTTTGCACTTTGACGTGGGAACACCATTCATCTGTGAGATCTAAAGGGAAAATCGATGACTGGATGATAACGGTGATGTCTTCTAATGTTGTTTAAACAAGGCAGGAAATATGGGATTCCAACAATGATCTAAATGGATTATATTAGTTATGTTGTGTTAAGTATCCAAATAGTAATAATAATGTGTGCATAAGGTTCTCCTTGAATTTGCAGGTTAAACAAATAATTATGGCTTTTTTAATCAGATTTCTGTGTGAGGATTGATTAAGTATTTTAACTGTTTATCATTGTACAACAGTAAAGAATAGAGAAATAAACTTCACAAAGCACATTACTCAGCAAATTGTTGAAGCAGTTCACCCCTCTTGGGCTACATCTGCTGGTCCAGCTCCCAATAGCATGTCCCTCATGTATTAATTTTCTCAAAATGTAAGTACAAGTGAAAATAGGGCTCAATAGGAAAAAATCTCTGTAAAATCAGCTTCAGAAGGTATGAATTAGCTAGAGATGACTATTCATTTACATAAAACAGATAAATAAATCCCAATACACTGCCTTCTCCATGATGGCCCTGATGGCTCCTTGATCTTCCTCGAAGCTAAAACTGCTGAACATGACCTCTGTTTGACCTGAAAATTGTGCCAAACTGCTCAAAATGTCGAAAATACCCAAAATTGACTATTTTTCCACCTTGTTTGGTTCAATAATGAGAGAGTTATGGCAAAAACAATTTTTTCCCAATATCCCTCAAAAACCTCCTCCAAAACTGGGGGAACTCCAGTTAACCCGACCAAAACTGGCCAAATTGCTAAAAAGGCAGAACTTGCTCCATAGATGGTGGAAATGGTAACTGTAACATTAAATGTTGAGTGGGGAGGGGCCACATGTGACCACCGCCCTGACCGTCGGAGGAGCGATTTGTGGCAATCGTGGCATCGTGGAATGGTGCATTGACGTGGTCACATGGGAGGTAAAGCCACTATTTAAACCATGGATAACATTAACCATTGTATATATGTGGGTGGTCACAGCAGAAGGTGCTATGGATGGGGCTAGCCCTTTAAAACTCCACCCGATTTTACATGTTAGTTCAAATATATATGGGCTGCTATGCTTTACAAGGACTAATGCACAAACCGAGTGGTCGAGCCTATGCGCTCTTGGGCAGGAGGCCCGTGTTCGAACCTCTGCAATGAAACACATTTTTTGGTTGAATGAATAAGACTATTTTCTGACCTAAGTTGAACAGCTCTGCGTGTAGAGTGACCCATGGTTCGACCCGTCTTGAACGAAATCTCGTGTAGAGGCAACCCGAGCCATTGTATAGCACTGCCCACGGTGTCGGGCTAAAACAATTTTTTTTTGACCTTCTTGCCTTTGAATTTGGGGCCACGTGACAGCCACCAGGTAGGCCATGTGGTGCCCTGCTATTGGCTTCATCAATGCCTTCCAAAATAACTTCAAACATAATATTAATTTTTTTTGGATAAATGTCCAAAGTCAAATGTAGTCAAATAGTCCTTTTTTGGAGTTTACTGGGTGATTTCAAACCTCAATAACTTTGTCATACAACCTTGTTTTTGAGAAATATTTGTGGCGCCAGAATCACAGCGATGAGACCTTTTCGGTCTTTCATATTGCAGCTACTTCTGAGCACTTTCATTTTTGAGCAATTTCCATAACTTGGACATGATCTCCTGATCACACCTCCCCATTGGGAATCTCTTGGACCCCAAAAGCCTTCAATTACCTATTTAGAAGATGAGGGTACTGCCCCCTCACCTTTTCCACCTCCATCCATTTTTCCTTACTTGGTTTGCTACCTTTAAGACCAATTCGAAGATAATCGACACTTCCCCTCTTAGAAGTGTGTGTCCTCCTATCAAGGATAGTATCCTCCTTAAGCTCATCCAAATATTCTCGCAAGAAATATTCTATTGATGGCAGCTAAATTTCACTCCCTTGATCAACAATTAAAGGAGGCTCATACAAACGTAAATTTTCCACATTCACAATGGAATACATTTGCATATATGAAGGTAAATCTAGTTGAAAAGCATTATTTCCAACTTGTTTAATAATTTTGAATGGACCATAACGAATAGGCTTCAAATTTTTACCTTCTCCTTGCATTCTTTCTTTACTAATATGCAACCATACCTCATCACCTTCTTGAAATTTATGATCAACTCTATGTTTAGCATGCCTCTCCTTGTACTTGCCTTGACTCTTTTCAAGCTGTTCTTGAACCTGCTGATGTATGAGCTGAATTCTTTCAATGAACATGCAAGCTTTGTCAATGTCACTATGCCCATTAATGGAAACATCCTTCTCAAGAATAAAATCTAAAGGTGACTTAGGAAAATACCCAAAACAAGCTTCAAAAGGTGAAGTATTTGTAGAAGAGTGCTTGACCAGGTTGTAAGCATGCTAAATGTAGTGCAAGTGTTCATCCCAAAGCTTGGGATGCTTGCTGCAATAACCTATCAAAAGATGTACAATGGTTCTGTTCACTACCTTTGTTTGGCCATTTGTTTGTGGATGGAATCAGTATTCTTTTTCAACTTAGTGTCCATCATCTTCCATAAGTTGGACCAAAAATTCCCAACAAATATGGAATCCATGTCACTAACAATAGAAGTAAGCAAGCCATAATGAACCCATATATGTTGAAAATATAAATCAGCAGTTTGTTCAGCAGTTATAGATTTCTTACATGGCATAAGAATACACATCTTGCTGAATCTATCAACTACCACATAAAGATAATCATGTTGCTTCCTAGACATCGGTAGACCTCCCACAAAATAGAAGAAAAGAGATATCAACGCCTTAGAAATAAGCCACTTCGAGGGGGCAACCTCCAATACATTACATAAATGAACAATTCTTGGATGATACAAATTACCAAAACCTCCTTCTATATATAAGAGTCCATGGGGCCACAATGTAATCCTAGCCGACCTAACAATAATAATTTAAGGGCACAATAATAACAATATTGGGGTTACAAGGGTACAACAATAACAATGAGGGGGGCTTCAATAACATAATAAGGGACTACACTATTAATATAGGGACCTAACATGCCCCTCTCCTTCAAACAAGTGTTGTCCTTAACGCTTCAGTAACTTCGGGTGCTTTTGTATAAAATTCTCATCCTCCCATGTAGAATCTTCAGTGGGTAAGTTCTTCCATTTGATGAGATACTCTGAAATTGATCGATTTCGTAGTTGTCGAGTTTTTGTTTCCGTGACTGCTTCAGGTTCAAATATGGTTTTTCCTTCCTCATCAAGTTCTAGAAATATTGTTTGAACTGGAAGTTTGTCCCCTTATAACCTTTTTTAAGCATGAAACATGGAAAACTGGATGGACTCACGAAGAAGCAGGAAGCTCCAATTTGTATGCCATAGTACCAATATTTTGCAAAACCTTGTAAGGACTATAGTACTTTGGCGATAATTTATTATCCTTCTTAACTTGCGTGAGGGAAATTTTTTTGTATGGTTGTAGTCGTAAAAATACCCAGTCTCCCACATCAAAACTTCTCTCACTGTGATGTTGATCTGCCTATTGTTTCATTCGATTTTGTGCCAAATTTAGGTTATCCTTTAAGAGTTGGAGAACTTCTTGTTGATGCTCGATGTGATCCTCCACTACTTGAACCCTATAATTTTCCCTTAAATAAGATGTGATGGATGGTGGATGATATCCATAAAGTGCCATAAATGGGGTCATTTTTGCTGCAATATGGAAGGAAGTGTTATACCACCATTCAGCGAGAGGTAACCACTTGACCCATTGTGTTTGTTTATCAGATACAAAATAACGAAGATATCCTTCCAAACATTTATTTACTATCTCTGTTTGACCATCAGATTGAGGATGATAAGATGAGCTATGAGCTAATTGAGTACCCAAACAAGAAAATAACTCCGTCCAAAAATTTCCCGTAAAAATGGGATCTCCGTCGCTCACAATAACCCTTGGGCTTCCATGTAGCTTTTGAATTCTGTCCACAAATGTAGTAGCAACTGTACTTGCTTTAAATGGATGAGATAATGCACAAAAGTGTGCATACTTGGTAAGTCGATCAACTACCACCATGATGACATTCTTGCCTTCGGACTTCGGTAAACCTGTGATAAAATCCATTGAAATCTCCTCCCAACGTTGGCTTGGAATGGATAAAGGTTGTAGAAGTCCCGGGGTCTTAATTGTCTCCACTTTATTCTTCTGGCAAACCAAACATTCCACCACAAACTTTTGAATATCAGATTTAAGGCCATCCCAAAAAAAATCTTTCTTCACCCTGTGGTAAGTTTTTAAAAATTCTGAGTGTCCTCCTAAAGGAGAAGTGTGCAATTCCAGAAGAATATTTTGTTTTAGTTGGGAATTCTTACAAAGATATAAGCGATATTTGTACCATAAGGAATCATTTTTCCAACTAAATGTATCAGATGTACTAGGATCTTGCTGCAACTTTTGAATGAGTGTCCACACTTCTTCGTCCTTCTTCCATTCATCCCTTGCTTCGGTTATCCAATATAGTTGGATAATAGAAATGGCACAAAGCAATGCTTCCACCTCTTCATCCTTTCTTGAGAGTGCATCTGCAACAACATTTAGCTTCCCTTTTTTGTAGACAATTTCAAAGTCATAACCCAACATCTTTGTGACCCATTTTTGCTACTCTTCTGAAGATAGTCTTTGTTCCAAAAAGTGTTTAAGACTATCATGATCAGTTCTTACCTTGAAGTGTCTTCCCATTAGGTAAGGTATCCATTTCTTTAGTGCATGTAGTATTGCCAACATTTCCTTCTCATAAATAGCCTTTTGTAAATACTTTCCTTTGATTGAATGACTTTCAAAAGCAATGGGTCTTCCTTCTTGCATTAAAACAACACCAATTCCATTTCCTGAGGCATCACATTCCACAATAAAGGTTTTTGTGAAGTCTTGCGTAGCTAAGACTGGTGCTAGGCACATTGCCTCTTTAAAATGTTCAAAGGCCTCAGTTGCTTCAAGAGTCCATGAAAATGCATCTTTCTTCAATAGTGTTGTTAGAGGTGTTGCTATTCTCCCATGATTCTTAACAAACTTGTGATAATACCCTGTTAACCTGAGAAATCCGCGCAACTGCTTTATAGTTGTGGGGAATTTCCATTCCTTAATGGATTTAATTTTATTAGGGTCTACCTTAACACCCTTGTGAGATATAATATGACCCAGATATTCAACCTCTTGTACTCCAAAGAAACATTTGAATGTTTTTGCATATAATTGTTTCTCCTCCAATAGTTTGAGCACCCTGTCAACATGTTGAACATGATCCTTCCAATACCTGCTGTAGATTAGTATGTCATCAAAAAATATTAGCACACATTTTCTAAGGAAGGGTTTGAAAATGGAATTCATCAACCCTTGAAATGTAGAAGGTACATCGGTAAGGCCAAAAGGCATGACTAAATATTCATAATGACCCTCATGAGTTAGAAATGCTGTTTTCGGAATATCTTCAGTCTTCATTCTAATTTGATGATATCCTAAACGAAGATCCAACTTGGTAAAATAAATTTCTCCATGTAATTCATCCAATAATTCATCAATCACAGGAATGAGAAATTTATCTTTAATAATGAGCTTATTGAGCTCCCTATAATCCGGATACATGCGCCATGGTCCATATTTTTTGTGCACCACACTAATGGAGCAGAGAAATAACTTTGACTAGGTTGAATTATACCAGCCACTAACATTTATGCAATCATACGTTCAATTTCGCTCTTTTGGATATAAGGATATCTATAAGGCCTGATGTTTGGAGGAAAAATTCCTGGAATCAAATGAATAGCATGATCATGGTCACGAATAGGTGGGAGTCCTTTGGGAGTATCAAACACCTTGGAATGATTGTCCAAGACTTTCTGGAGATCTGGAGAAATAGATGATTTTGATGTTGGAACTTCTAGTGAGCATAATTGTGCAATTACGCCACGTTGTTATTTCTTTAGAAGATTTTTCATGACATTAGAGCTTATTATCTTTCCTGGCTTCCCTGTTATACCCCGTAATTCGATTTCCTTTCCTTCTGAAAAAAATTTCAAGAAAATTTCTTGAAAATTAAAAGCTACCATCCCTAAAGATTGTAACCATTGTACTCCTAGTACAACATCAACACCTCCCATTGGGATGGAAAGCATTGGAATATTTAATACATATTCCCCCATGGCTAGCTTGATATTATGGCATTTTCCAGAGCAATTTATTGTTCCACCATTTGCAACCATCACTTGACATTCTAGTGCTGGGTATAAGAAACAATTCAATTCCTTGGCTACCTTATAATGAATAAAATTATGGGTACTACCCGAATCAGTCAACACTATTACCTTTTTCGTCTTGATATGTACTTCTATCTTGAGAGTTTGAGGAGTGGTAATTCTTGCCAATGCATTATGTGATATGGTCGGACTCATTTCTTCTTCTTCTAGGGTTGGTTCCTGGTGTATATCCTCTTCTTGTTCATTTTCTTCTTCCTCTTCACAATCTATGTAAAATAATTTCTTCTCAACACACCTATGACCTTTAGTGTATTTTCTATCACAATTGTAGCAAAACCCTTTTGCTATTTTTTCTTCCAATTGTTGTGGTGTCAACCTTGTAGGTTGTGGAAATCTAGGTGTAGCAACACTTCCTTCTTTATAGAAGTGAGTGGTAGGCTTCTTTGTCACCATAATTTTACATTCAATTTTTATTGCCAACCTGAATGCCTTCTCCAATGAATCAATTCCAAAATGCAAACTTCATGTTGGATGTTATCCTTTAAAGTACCTATGAAGAGATCAATCTTGTGTTCCTCTGGAATATTAGTTACCCTTATATTCAATTTTTGGAAGTCCTAAATGTGCTCCCCCACTAAACCATTTTGTTTGAGATTTATCAGTTGGCTAAAGAAGGTGTTGCTCTTTGTATCCTCATAATGTGCTATCATTTCCTCCGTAAAAATTGACCAAGTGACAATTTTTTTATGAGAGCAAAGCTATCGATACCATACAAATGTATTTTGTTCTAAATGTAAAGTTGAAATGCGTACCTTTTGTATGTTTTTCACATTATGGAGATCAAAATATTGCTCCATCTATAGTATCCATGTTATAGGATCATTTCCGTCAAACTTCCTCATATCCATTTTTGGAATATGGTGGTTCTTCCCGCCAACATTAGAGTTTATGAAATCATGATTAACATTTATTTTGTTCTCATCATGAGTTTCCTCTACTATCCTCTCACCATTAGGAAACATTTCTTGTATCAAATTTGTCAAACCTTCCATGTCTGCTTTTAGATCATTCTTCATGTTTTCCATTTTTTCACCGATCTTAGATTCCATGTCATCCATCTTAGATTCCATGCCAGCTTCCATGCTGTCTATATTAGATTCGACGCCTTTCTTCAAACCATCCATATTATTCTTCAAACCATCCATCTTCACTTCCATGCCTTTCTTGAAAACTTCCATTTCTTTTTTTGCTGCTATTTGCGAGAGTGAAATTTGGTGCACTTTCTCTTGTAATTTTGATACATCATGTTGCAATTCTTCATCTTCATGAGTCATAGAAGAGCCTTTTGAAGGCTTAATGGGTGTTGAATTATTTTTATGGGGCATATTTTTAGAACCCAATACTGATATCTATTCTACAATATGCCCTTGTAATCAATTCAAATTGATTCTTCAAACAAGACTTATGCAATTCGAAAAAACAATACACACCTTTTTCTTGATTTTGAGGAGATTGATATTGAAATTGGATTATATCTGTGATTGGAACTCTTAAATATCTGAAATTTGGCACTGAGGTAGCCCTATGAATTCGCTTTCGAATGCCACAGGTCTGAGCTGATTTGGATTCTCCAAGGAAAAGTTATGTCCAATCTACCACAATGACCTAATTATGGACTGGGTCAGTAGAGCGAACTTGTACGAATTGCCATGTGTCACTGTTATGTCCTTCAGCTCTAAAATTGATAGAAAAGAAACTACAGTCTGTGTACTTGCAACCAATTTTTACGGCACTCCAATTTGATTCTCAGAGAGAGAGTTATGAATATTTTCCCCCGATCACCTCTTTGAGATGAAATTTGGGAGCCTGAAAAAGTATTACCTTCCATAAATCATATCTCCGAAAATATTGCGAACCAAGCTCTGAAACTTTGCAACGAGTTTCCTCAGGATTTAAGCTTCACACCCTAAAAATTTCAGATTCTGAACCTTCGTAGAAAATTTTTTATAGTGAAAATGCGACTTGTTTAGAGCAGCAAAACCCTAGAATCCAAAGCTATGATACCAAATGTTGTGAAACCAGCTCCAAAAATAGAAGAAAGGAGAGATCAACGCCTTAGAAATAAGCCACTTTGAGGGGGAAACCTCCAATTCATTACATAAATGAACAATTACTGGATGATACAAATGACCAAAACCTCCTTCTTTATATAGGAGTCCATGGGGCCACAATGTAATCCTAATGGGGCCATAATGTAATCCTAGCCGACCTAACAATAATAATTTAAGGGCACAATAATAAAAATATTGGGGTTACAGGGGTACAACAATAACAATAAGGGGGGCTACACTAACATAATAAGAGACTACACTATTAATATACAGATCTAACACAAAAGATGTACAATGGTTTTGTTCACTACCTCTATTTGGCCATCTGTTTGCGGATGGAAAGCAATACTCTTTTTCAACTTAGTGTCCATCATCTTCCATAAGTTGGACCAAAAATTCCCAACAAATATGGAATCCATGTCACTAAAAATAGAAGTAGGCAAGCCATAATGAACCCATACATGTTGAAAATATAAATCAACAATTTGTTCAGTAGTTATAGATTTCTTACATGGCATAAGAATACACATCTTGCTGAATCTATCAACTACTACATAAAGATAATCATGTTGCTTCCTAGACATCGGTAGACCTCCCACAAAATCCATAGAAACACTTTCCCATGGTCTAGAAGGAACCGATAATGGCGTATATAAACCAAACTTCCTATTGCTAGGCTTGCTTGTAGCACATAATGAAAAACCTCTAATGAAACGTGAAACACTATCTACCATGCGAGGCCAATAACAATACCTCTGTAAATGTGCCACCATTTTGCATACCTTGAAATGTCTAGCAATAAGAGAAGAATGAGCTTCTCTCATAACACTTAGTCTATCTCCTTGTGGTATGCACAACTTGCGCATATGAAACAACAAATTATTATTCAAGTGATAATCATTCTCCTCAACTTGTTTCCCTTCACTCAAGTTAGCATACACATCCTTAAAATCAACGTCTGATTCATACTGTTCTATGTAACTCTCATGTACAATAGAATCATTCTTAAGTAAAGTAGTAGCACTAATAATATGCCTTGAAAGCATATCAGCAACTATATTGAAAATACCTTTCTTGTACCTTATTACCAAGTGAAATTGTTGTAGGAAAGCCATCCATCTGAAATGTCGTGACTGCTGCAATTTACTTTGCGACTGCAAGAACTGTAAAGGCTGATGGTCGGTATGTACAACTGTCTCTTTTCCCATCAAATAGTGTTTCCACTTTTTTACGCTTTGTACCAATGCATACAACTCCTTATCATATGTATGATAATTCACAACAACACCATTAAATGTCTCAGAATGAAAAGCGATAGGATTACCATGTTGTAAGAGAATTGCACCCATGGTGTAATCACTAGCATCGGTCTGAATCTTGAATGGCTATCTCAAGTCTGGTAATGCAAGGACTGGAGCTGAACTTATATTCTCTTTCAAATATTCAAAACTTTTCTATTACTTGCCTCCCCATTGGAAAGCACGCTTCACACTTGTCACTGCATGCATAGGAGCTGCTATGGTAGAGAAGTTAGAAATAAACTTCCTCCACTATTGAGATGCACCCAAAAAAATTCTTACCCCTGTAATGGATTTGGGAGTAGGCCAATTCACAATGGCTTTTACTTTAGAAGGATCAATTCTCAAAGCACCTCCTCCTACTATGTGTCCCAAATAAACCAAAGAAGTCTTTCCAAATTCACACTTTGACATTTTAAGAAATAACTGCTTTTTATTCAAAATATCAAGTACTTTCTTAACATGCATGACATGCTCTTCTCTAGTCTTGATGGAAATTAAGATGTCATCTAAGTAGACAATAACAAAATCATCAATAAAAGGACGTAGAACATCATCCATCACCCGCATGAAAGTTGCAGGTGCATTACATAAACCAAAAGGCATAACAAGCCACTCGAAGAGTCCCTGTTTGGTTTTGAATGCAGTCTTCCAAATATCACTTTCTGCAATTCTAACTTGATGATAACCACTACGTAAGTCTAACTTAGTGAAAAATTTAGCATCTTTCAGCTGATCTAATAAATCATCTATCCTTGGGAGTGGGTAAAATTTTTTTACCGTTACTTTGTTTAATGCCCTGAAGTCCACACACATATGCCAAGTTCCATCTTTCTTTGGAATCAACACTATTGTTGACCCACATGGTGAAGTGCTTGGTCTTATGAAATCTTTGTCCAGCAAGTCTTTAATTTACCTATTTATTTCAACAATCTCCATGAAAGACATGTAGTACATGCCTATGTTAGGAAGAGGACAATATTGATGCAACTATATTTCATGTTGAATCTCCCTTTAAAGAGGAAAACTTGTTGGCTCCTGAAACATCTCATGATGTGCATCAACTACATCATATAAATCTGATTTTAACTTGGTCACAATTTTCAAATGACTCATGATTCACATCAACCTTAGGCTTAACCATAAGAAGTACAAAACTCTTACTAGAATTCAATAGCGTTTTTACTTGTCCAACATTTATCATCGCTATATTTGTCTTTTGGCCATGTGCTCTAACAATAAAATCCTTTCCATCTTTAAATAGATGATACTTGTTCTCATGGAAATGGAAGATAGCTTTCCTGTCATATAAGTAAGGAATTCCCAAAACAATTCTTGATATATCAAGTGGAGCAACATCTAGTTCAACTGTGTCAATAAAATGTGTAGTTATTGCAAAGCACAAGATGCACTTCTTTGAAACCTGTAAGTTTGCATCCTTGAAAATCCAACCAAGTGGATATGGTCTTGGATGTGGAATGGTCTCAAGTTTTAGTTGCTTGACTAAGTCTTCTGAGATAAGGTTCGCTTATGACCCACTGTCAAACAATGTGTCAATTTTTGTATGTTTTGAAACAACCCTCACATGGAATAGTTCAATTCTTTCTTCTTCATTTGGAGCTTGTACATGACAGGTTTAAGTACTAATACTTGGCTTAGTTTCAGTTTCTTTTCCCTTCATATACTTCAAACCCATGGCTGTAATTTTGGTTTCGTCACCTGAATCATCACCCAAGTCTTGTTGTGTATTTGTATTAGCTGTAGTTTTCTTATTCCCTTTGTCTTTGTTAAACTGAGTTCTTTTTTCAGGATGAAGTTTCCAACAGTTTTTCTCTTCATGGCCTTCTCTTGAACAATGTTTACATATCACTTTATCACCCTCCTTTTTGACAGATGCATTCTTTTTTCCTTTTCCTTTTGATGTTTTATCTTTGTTTTTTCCCTTAAAAGGCTTGTTTCTACCCTCTTCAAAAGTATGTTTCCCTCTAGCCTCTAAATGTGTGGCTTGTACACAAACCTCATCTAGACTAGTAGGATTGAACATAAGGATAGTATGTCTAAGGTAGCTATGTAAACCACCTATATATTTCAGCAAAGTGTCTTGACTATGCAAGTCTACCCCTAATAAGAGTGCTCTTCTCCTAAACTCTTGGGTGTAGTCTTGTACATTTTGTTCCTTAAGTTGTTTGAAATTTTTCCAATTCATGATAGCTTTTTGTAAATGAGCTAATGGATAAAATTGTTGTTTTATTGCAGTAATAAAATCAGCCCATGATAAAATGATCTTACCATGTTTTTTATTCTCCTCCTCTGTTTTGGCTTCCCACCAAACAAGTGTTTCACCTTCCATTCTCAAAGAAGCTAGCTGAATTTTGGTGTCGTCATCAAGAAGGTTATGTATCCTCAAGTAAAGCTCCAACTGCCTTATCCAATTGTCAAGTTTTTCTGCATTGACTTCACCATTAAACATAGGCAATTCAAACTTAACATCAAGTTTCAAAAATTGACTTTTACAAGTGTTCTTGGACTTGTGAGATTGATTCACTGAAGTTGAGGATGACGATGTAGAGGAAGAGGATGAAGATGGGGATGGTGGATCAACATTTCCTCCATGTCCTTTCTTTGACTTGTCTTCATTTTTCTTTCCTCCTAAAGATCCCTCTCCTTCCTTGTGAATTTTAGACCCTTCTCCTTCAAGCCTTTCATTCCTTTCTTGGTAGAGTATCCTCACCATTTTAGTCATGTCTAGGAATGCCTTTCTGAACACCCTTTCTTCCTCTTTGGGATCAATGTCTTCAGGAATTTCTCCTCCTCCTGAAGTCATGCTTATGGCTTCTTCTGCTTCTCTTGGAGGTGAAATTTAAGGTGGAGATAATGGCACTCTTTCCCTCCTTGGTTGAGGATTGCTATGAGCTCTCACCAATTGACCTTCTCCTCTCTTGAGCTTAAGCCTAAAAAGCATAAAAAACCTTACAAACTGTTAAACAAACTTTGCACAAGAACAATACAACGAGTAGAACTCTAGCTCTGATACCAAATTGATATGAATGGATTATATTAGTTATGATGTGCTAAGTATCCAAACACTAATAATAATGTGTGCATAAGGTTCTCCTTAAATTTGCAGGTTAAACAAATAGTTCTGGCTTTGTTAATCAGATTTTTGTGTGAGGATTGATTAAGTATTTTAACTATTTATCATTGTAAAATAGTAAAGAACAAAGAAATAAAATTCACAAAGCACGTTACTTAGAAAATTGTTGAAGTAGTTCACCCCTCTTGGGCTACATCTGTTGGTCCAACTCCTAGTGGCATGTCCCTCATGTATTAATTTGCTCAAAATGTAAGTACAAGTGAAAATAAGCCTCAATAGGCAAAAATATCCATAAAATCAGCTTTAGAAGGTATGAATTAGCCAGATATGACTATTCATTTACATAAAACAGATACATAAAGCCCAATACACTGCCTTCTCCATGATGGCCCTGATGGCTCCTTGATCTTCCTTGAAGCTAAAACTACTGAAGATAACCTCTGTTTGACCTGAAACCTAAGCCAAACTACTCAGAATGTCGAAAATACCCAAAATTGACTATTTTTGCACTTTTTTTGGTTCAATAATGAGAGAGTTATGGCAAAAACAAAATTTTCCCAATAACCCTCAAAAACCTCCTCCAAAATTGGAGGAACTCCAATTAACCTGACCAAAACTGGCCAAATTTCTAAAAAGGCGGAACCCGCTCCATAGATGGTGAAAAGGGTAACTGTAACATTAAATTTTGAGTGGGGCGGGGTCACATGTGACCGCCACCCTGACCGCCGGAGAAGCCGTTTGTGGCAACCGTGGCATCATGGAATGGTGCATTGACGTGGTCACATGGGAGGTAAAAACGTCATTTAAACCATGGATAATATTAACCGTTGTATATATGCGGGTGGTCACAGAGGACGGTGCTATGGATGGGGATAGCCCTTTAAAACTCCACCCGATTTTACATGTTAGTTCAAATATATGTGGGCTACTATGCTTTACAAGGACTAACGCACAACCCGAGTGGTCGAGCCTGTGGGCTCGTGGGCAGGAGGCCCGTGTTTGAACCCCTGCAATGCCACACATTTTTTGGTTGAACAAATAAGACTATTGTCTGACCTAAGCTAAATGGATCTGCATGCATAGTGACCCATGGTTCGACCCGTCATGAACAAAATCTCATGCAGAGGCAACCCGAGCCCTTGTACAGGGTGTTGGGCTAAAACAATTTTTTTTTTTTTGACCTTCTTGTCTTTGAATTTGGGGCCACATGTTAGCCACTAGTAAGTCCACATGGCGCCCTACTATTGGCTTCATCAATGCCTTCCAAAATGACTTCAAACATAATATTAATTTTTTTTGATAAATATCCAAAGTCAAATGTAGTCAAATAGTCCTTTTTTGGAGTTTACTGGGCGATTTCAAACCTCAATAAATTCTGCATATGACCTCGGTTTTGAGAACCGTTCATGGCGCTAGAATCAAAACAATGATACCTTTCTGGTTGTTCAAATTTCAATTACTTCTGAGAACTTTCATTTTTGAGCAATTTCCATAACTTGGACATGATCTCCTGATCAAACTAGTTGGGCATCGCCAAAGACGCAAGCGCAAAACAATGAGAATATGAACATTTTTTTAGCAAGGTTTTAAGTGCCTAAGGGAAGTATAAGAGGTTTTATAAGTATGAGTTTTGGTTATTGAAGTGTAGGAGTTTCTGTTGTACAATATAAAAATTAAAAATAAGAAGAAGAAGAAGAGGAGTAGGAAGGAAGAAAAGAGGAAGGAGGCGTTAATGAGAATATTGAGAAGATGGATCGTCTTGAAGAAAATTTGGAAAAAAAAGAGAAAATCCTTGATGAACTAGTGAGGATATATGGTCCTTTAAGCAACCATACCTCCATAGACCAAAATGATAGTCAAAGCAAGAGACCATTCTAAAAAAAGGTCCATGTCATTCTGCAACAAAAACAACCATGGGAGGTGAAGGAAGGACAAAGAAGAGGAGCTAAGCTCTTCACACTTGGCTCTAAATTGCAACAAACAAAATCAGTCATAGACCTTCATAAGTTGGAGGAATTAGGCACATGTCTACCTAAGGTGGGACAACTAGAATGGAAGAAACTCAACTGGGCTCTGAAGCCATCCATGCTTGCATTAATACAACCTAAACTTTGGGAACATCCTGATGAAGAAGTCAGGCCCACAATTGCTTCTTATCTCAACAAGGTCATAACTCTAACATCACCATTAGTGCCCTACAATAATTATCTCATGAAAAATATACTACAATTGATAGTATAAGCCCTTCATGGGTTAAATAATGTCATGCTTCCTGCAATTTAGAAGCAGTGAAAAATTTTAAAAGTCATGGAAAAGTTCAAATTTGGCACATTTATGCTGAATTTGGAATGTGATGACTTAATATTTCAGTTATTACATGTTAGAAAATTATATATTTTGGAGCAATGCAACACATAAAATATGCGGAAAAATACAAGCACACAAAACACATAAAACTAGAGAGACACAGATATACGTGGTTCACCCAGTTTGGGCTACGTCCACCCCAAACAGCCAGTCCTTCCTTTCTATTATCCAGCAAAAATGAAGAGACAAAACCTACAGCAGATCCGTTGTAATATCCTCTGTTCTCTCTCACAGTCTCCCTCTCTGTTTCTCACTCCGAGAATACACCTACAATACACAGCCGCAATACAATGGCCTCATAAAAGCGAGGGGTTGCCTTCTAGGGCAAAAAACCCTAATCTAAACATAACTTCTATCGTCAGATCATCCGCCTAATGAACGGCCCAGATTGACTAGAAATTACTATACTTTTACAAGGCAATTTTACATATGTTTTTAGCTTCGGGGGCGCTGCCCCCAAAACCCCCGCCAGGGGGGGGCTCCGAAAAGCGCTGCCGCCCCCCCCCCCCCTGGACCCCCCACGGCAGCGATTAATTACGGGCGGCGTTGTCGCCCCTTTTAAGGTACAGGGGTCCAATGTTGTGATACAAAGTAAACAAGATAATCAGGCTCCACACCCAACAATCTCCCACTTGGAGACTGATTGTAGCAACTCCACCGCTGCTTCATTTGCTGGACAATGACTCCTCTTTGGACCTGGTTGTTTCTCATCTTCATCGTCATCCTTGAAGACCAATTGAAACTGAGCACGTTCTCAGTTTCTCCCTGGTTACAAATTTTGTTAGCATATCTGCAGGATTCTGGCTAGTGTGTATCTTCTCCAGCTTCAACTCTCCATCTTCCAATACTGACCGTATGGAATGATACTTGAGATGTATGTGTTTAGTCCTCGAATGAAATGTTGAGTTCTTTGCAAGATGAATAGAACTTTGGCTATCACTGTATAGTGTGCCCATATCATGCTTCTTACCCAATTCATCCATAAACCTTTGTAACCAAATCATTTCTTTACTAGCCTCTGTAGCAGCAACATACTCTGCTTTTGTTGTTGAAAGTGCAACAACACTTTGGATTTTTGAAACCCAACTGATAGTTGTTCCACCTACAGTAAATACATATCCTGTAGTGCTCCTCCTATTATCTCTGTCACCTGCCATATCTGCATCAACATATCCTTGTAGAGAAATGTTTGAACCACCAAAGCATAATGCTTGATTTGTGGTACCTCTCAAATATCTGAGAATCCATTTTACTGCCATCCAATGTTCTTTTCCGGGATTGTTCATGTACCTGCTTACAACTCCTATAGCATGTGCAATATTAGGCCTTGTGCAGACCATTGCATACATTAAGCTTCCAACTGCTGATGCATATGGAACTTTAGACATACAATCCATGTCTTCTTGGGTCTTTGGGCACATCTCCTTACTAAGTTTGAAATGGCTAGCAAAAGGTGTACTAACTGGTTTTGAATTCTGCATATTAAATCTTTTCAACACCTTCTCTATGTACTCATTCTGAGACAGTGTTAATTTGCGATTTTTTCTGTCTCTAGTTATCCTCATACCAAGGATTTTTTTTGCAGCTCCCAAATCGTTCATTGCAAATGAATTTGCCAATTTTCTTTTGAGCACATTTATTTCCTGCATGTTAGACCCTGCAACAAGCATGTCATCTACATACAATAACAATATAATATAGCTGCCATCATTTTGCCTTTTTAGCTAAACACAATGATCAGAGTGACATCTAGTATAACCTTGTTCAGACATGAACTTGTCAAATTTTAGATACCACTGCCTTGGAGCCTGTTTTAAACCATACAAGCTCTTCTTTAACCTGCACACCAATTTTTCTTTCCCTTTTACCTCATATCCTTCCGGTTGCTGCATGTATATCTCTTCCTCCAAATCTCCATGGAGAAATGTTGTCTTTACATCTAACTGTTCAAGATGTAAATCTTCCGTTGCTACAAGACTTAAAATAGTTCTGATTGAATTCATTTTAACAACAGGAGAAAATATTTCATCAAAATCAATACCTTTCTTCTGTGCAAACCCCTTTACTACAAGTCTAGCTTTGTACCTCTGTTTTCCTCCATCTTCTTCCTTCAGCCTGTAAACCCATTTATTTTGCAATGTAGTTTTACCTGCAGGCAACCTGACTAATTCCCAAGTCTGGTTATGCATTAAGGATTCCATCTCTTCTTCCATGGCTAGTTCCCACTTCTTCCTGCTTTCAACCTGCATTGCTTCTTCATAACATTCAGGTTCACCAGAATCAGTCAACAATAAATAATATAATGAAGGAGAGTATCGTTCAGGGGGTCTACTTATCCTGGTATATCTTCTAACACCACTTTCAAGTGTTTGAGGTGCCTGTTGTTGTTGTGGTGGTTGTTGCTGCTGTGGTTGTTGATTATTATTATTTTCAGGCACCTTTACTTTTTCAGCCATCTCATCAAGAACCGTGTATTCCTTGCTTTCTTTTTCCTGTTTCTTTTCCTGCAGCTGATTCTTATACAAGACATTTTCATTGAATATTACATCTCTGCTCCTAATGATTTTGTGATTTTCATAATCATATAAGCGATAACCAAAATCATTAGCACCATATCCAATAAAGGTACATTTCTTTGATTTTGCCTCAAGCTTTATTCTATTTTCTTTATTAATATGGACAAAGGCCTCACAACCAAAAGGCTTTAAAAAAGAGTAGTTTACCTTTTTACCTGTCCATGCTTCCTCTGGAATACCACCATCCAAGGAACTTTAAGGCCCTCTGTTTATTAGATAAACAACAGTATCTACAGCATCTGCCCAAAATTGTAAAGGCAATCCTGCATGCAATCTCATGCACCTTGCACGCTCCATGATTGTTCCGTTCATCCTTTCTGACACACCATTTTCTTGTGGTGTTCTTGGAACTGTCTTCTCTCTACGAATTCCATGCTCTGAACAGTACCTATCAAACTCTTTGCCGCAATATTCACCTCCATTGTCTGATCTGAGACACTTCAACTTCTTTCCTGTCTCAATCTCAACCAAAGCTTTCCATTTCTTGAAAGTATCAAATACATCATATTTATTCTAAATACAATAAATCCATGTTTTTCTAGTTGCATCATCAATAAAAGTAACATAATAACGAGAGCCACCGAGAGATGATACCTGAGCAGGTCCCCATACATCTGTATGCACAAGCTCCAATTTTTCACTCTTCTTTTCTTTCCCAACTCTGAGAAATCTGACTCTCTTCTGTTTTCCATAAATGAAATTCTCACATAAATCCAAATCAACATTCTTCAAACCTGGCAGCAAATTTCTTGAGTGAAGAATTTTCATCCCCTTCTCACTCATGTGTCCGAGCCTATGATGCCATAATGCTGCATCTGCTCCTTTGGAAGTTAAAGCATTAACAGAGTTAGAAATAACATTGCATAAATACAATGTACCAACCTTTTCGCCTTTTGCTATTACCAGGGCTCCTTTGGTGACCTTCCAAGTTTTATCTGTGAAAGTTGTCACACAACCTTCACCGCCTAACTGCCCTGTTGAAATCAGATTTTTCTTCAGATTTGGAACATGCCTTACCTCATTTAGTAGCCATTGGTTTCCATTCTGTTGTTTTACAAGAACTTTACCCATTCCAACAATTTTACAGGGTTTATCATCACCCAAACGAACTTGTCCAAAGTCTCCTTGAACATAGTCATGAAAATATTTCTTATCAGGTGTGGCATGGAATGAAGCCCCTGAATCTACAACCCAAGAATCAGTAACATTTTCGAAAGAAAGAATCAAAGCATCTTGTAACACACCACCTGTCACATTTGCTTCATGATTGTTTTCTTGCTGTGTGTCTCCTTCTTTTCCCTTCCGAGATCTACAGTCTTTCTTTAGGTGTCCTTTCTTTCCGCAATTCCAACACACTATCCCCGATCTGGACTTGGATCTGCCTTTCCTTGATTTACTGTGATATCCCGAGCTCTTTCCTCTTTCCATTCTTCTTCCCCTAGACTCTGCACTCAAAGCATTACCTGATGTCTCACCAGAGCTTTTCCGTCGCATTTCCTCGCTAAGGATAGCACCAACAACATCATTAAACTTTAAAGTACTAGATCCAGAGACAGAGTTACTAATGGCCATTACTAAACCATTCCAACTCTCTGGCAATGAGCACAAGAATAACAGAGCTCTAACTTCATCATCAAAGTTTACCCCTACAGAACTTAACTGACTGGTAACTGTATTAAATTCATTTAAATGGTCTACAACAGATCCACCTTCCGACATCTTCATATTAAATAGTCGTTTCATAAGAAATACCTTGTTTGAGGTCGAGGGTTTTTCATATAGTTTCGCTAACATCTGCATCAAACCCTCTGTTGTTGTTTCCTTCGAAATATTGAAGGCGATTGATGCCGCAAGACACAACCGTACTGTTCCAAGTGCCTTTCTATCGAGAATGTTCCATTCCGCGTCTGTCATGGCCGCCGAATTCTTTGTTTTTCCGCTCAATGGTAGGTACAGATCTTTTTGATACAAATAATCTTCCATCTGCATATTCCACAGCGGGAAGTTTTGGCCGTTAAATTTCTCGACCCTAAACTTACCATCGTCCGCCATTGCTCCCAATCGAACCAGGAACCCTTCTTTCTTGCGAGTTTATCAGCCAAATAGACCTTCGGCTCTGATACCAGTTGTTAGAAAATTATATATTATGGAGCAATGCAACACATAAAATATGCGAAAAAATACAAGCACACAAAACACATAAAACCAGAGAGACACATATATACGTGGTTCACCCAGTTTGGGCTACGTCCACCCCGAATAGCCAGTCCTTCCTTTCTATTATCCAGCAAAAATGAAGAGACAAAACCTACAGCAGATCCACTGTAATATCCTCTGTTCTCTCTCACAGTCTCCCTCTCTGTTTCTCGCTCTGAGAATACACCCATAATACACAGCCGCAATACAATACCCTCATATATACAAGGGGGTTGCCTTCTAGGGCAAAAAACCCTAATCTAAACATAACTTCTACCGTCAGATCATTTGCTTAATGAACGACCCAGATTGACTAGAAATTACTATACTTTTACAAGGAAATTTTACATATGTTTCTAGCTTCGGGGGCGCTGCCCTCAAAAACCCCCGCCAGGGGGGGGCTCCAAAAAGCGCTGCCGTGCCCCCCCTGGACCCCCCACGACAGCGATCAATTACGAGCGGCGTTGCCGCCCATTTTAAGGTACAGGGGTCCAATGCTGTGATACAAAGTAAACAGGATAATCAGGCTCCACACCCAACATTACAAAGATTTTACACCAAAATTACATCAGCTCATCCAGACTGTGTCAAAACAAGCATGCGAAATATTGCGTCTCTATTCTTAGAACGAGATGCTGACATCTGCAAGATATTAAGATCCAAATTGTTGACCATTTAGAGGAAGGAACCACAAATATCACTAGTTTCCTATGACCTAATCGAGAATTTGGCCAGGAAAAACATAAAATTGCTCAGAAGGGTGTTGACTAGGAAGGAGTTGAGAAGGATTGATAAAGGAAGCAAGAACAAAATTTGCAGCAAGAATGAACTAAGGAGGAGAGGACTATGATTTATCTGCAATGGGACTTGGAACCTTATCCATTCTTCTCTAGGTGATCAGAAGGAGGCAACAAAGACAAAACAAGAGGAGATTCCTTCAGATCATGGGGATTCTTCTATAACTGGGTCTATTGATCTTCACGATGGTGAGAAACAACGTGAAATTATTCAGGGAGGTCTGCAGAATGACAAGCATTTGGAAGTGCATGAGGAAATTATACCTAATGGTATTGATGAGGTAGAATCCTATAGAACTGAGTCCATATAACCCCAGGGGAATGTCCATAAATAATATGAATAGTCAGGTATAGATAGCAGTCCACCAGTGCATCTATGTTCGATAGTTGAAGAGAACGAAAAACATATTTTCTTCACATATGGAGGAGACCAGGGAGATTTGAGTGAGGATCCAACCTTAGTGAACCAACATGACAAGCATGATCATGAGGAGCAATATGACATGCATAATGTGCAAAATGAACCATTCCTAGAGAGTTGGTCAAAGGCTCAAGTTGAAGTTGTGGTTGTTGGGCATCCAGTGCAAACAGATACAAAGACATTCAACAGGGCACTAGAATTTCCGGTAGAAGAATTTCAAGAAAGGATCGTGCATTTCAAGATAGATCTTATGTTGTTGAAGTATAGAGTCTGAAAAATCTGAGACATTGCCTTATAGGAGAATAGAAAAATTGAGGAGCTCATAGGGGTATGTGTCGAATCAATGACCAAGTTGTCTAACGTTGAGGAATGACTCAAGTCCCTCACAAGGCAACAAGAGGAGTACAATTTGGAGTTCTAGAGTAGCCCTATACAAGAGTACATAGATAAGGCTTGCAACAATACCAACCCACCTTTATACATTGGGAAGAGCAGGGAAGAGTTCTCCAAATGCATCATGTTGGGTGACCAAGTGGAGCAGCAGGAATTGAGCATCGAGCAACATCAACATAGTATATTTGCTGATATTAATCCTTCCCTAAGTATGGATTGGTGAGAGATTATGAGTTGGTATTCTATTGATGGGTTGATTCCCTGGATGATACTCACAGCCAAGGGCATATTTTAGCTTGGGCCCTTTGGCACGGGCAGTGATGGAGGGCTGAGATGGTACCATAACCCATAAGTCGCATGAATTAGGTGGCATTAGGATCTAGGAGAATCCACTGGGGGCATGATTGGCCAAAGGATTGTTTGGGATCCAAGTAAATCTATTGAGGGAAGGATTGGTCGGAGGATTGTTTGGGATCTATGTATTGAAGGATCCATTCAGGACCATTCAACATGGAGGACTCGAATAACGCACTGGATTGTATGTGGTCTTGGTATCAATGTACAAATGGTTTGTTGTGCATAGCAGTGGATTGCTTGAGGGAAATCAATCTTTGGGTGGTGTTGTGGCTCATTTGAATTTACCTTTGAAATATTTTTCAAAACACAAAAAATCATATATGATAGAAAATGTAAAATTTTGTGTGTCATCAAATAATTTTGATTTATATATTAGTACATTAACATTACGTGATGAGATGTGAAGGTGGGTCGAGTCGGGCTCATTCACATACGGAACAGTTCAAGAGCCAGACCTATGGGCATGTTCAGAACATTGCATGCTGAACAGGGTCGAGTTAGGCTCATTCGCAAGCTCAGGAGGGACTAGCGCTATAGAACATCGGATAAGCTTAGGAGGGTTACACTATGGAGCAAAAAAAATAATTTCCTAAAGGCGGAGAAAAGGTGCATTTCCATTAAACACTTAAGGGTTTTGGAGGAGGCACAAAGGGAAAAATGGATGGTCAGGATCAAAGCACAGAACTGGAGCAGAGAGATAGACGACGGAGATTAAATTGAAAATTGCAAATCGAAAGTTTCAAAGGATAGGCGCGGGAGGTAAGTGATAAAGTCGCTGAAGTGCGACATGTGTGTCAGGTGAGACCCAATCGCATAGCACACGTTGTAGGTTTTAAAAGATAAGTGTTGAGGAAAAGGTTAATGTCAGCAAAATGCGAAGTGCGATGTGGCAAGATGACGTGGCAAATGATGTGGCCTTGGCCCGCATACCACACAATGTAAGTTTTAAAAGTCAAGGGCGAAGGGTAAGTGTTATAATCGCCGAAGTGCGATGTGCGATGCGGTGGGGCCTGATCGCAAATCGCGAATGGCAAGTTTTAAAGGATCACCGCAGGAAGTAAGTGGTAAGGCCATCGAAGTGCGATGTGTGATGCCAGGTGGGACCCGATTGCATAGCACACATCGCAAGTTTTAAAAGATAAACGCTAAGGAAAAGTTAAAGACGGTGAAATGCGAAGTGCGATGTTGGCACAGACGCGATGTGGATCGAAGATGAAATCTAAAGGATTTCAAGTCCGGGCTTATGCGATTATGCAAAATTTTACGAAGAAATAGGCAGAATGCGGCAAACAAAATTGGGTAAGTGACCCGATGCAGATCAAAGGAGAAGAGGTAGAGTCGAGTAGCAGGTGATATGATTGATAGCGTTTGAAGCACATGGGCAAGGAAGAGTCGAGTAGAAGAGCGTATATCAGCTCTATTGGGAGCATGACAGTTGGGTCAAGTCGAGCACTGAGGCATAATTACAGAGCTATGCAGCCGTTGCATCATAACTAGAAAGGACACCTCATGACTTTGGGAGGACACATAAGAAACATCGGATTGAGAAAAACAAAAAATATTTCCAGTTTTAATTTGTTTTATCAACTATGATTGTAGAAGTAATCTTAACAATTTAGGTAGTCAAATAGTTTCAAGAAGTTCAGGAGTTACGAACCACTGTGATGTATTTAAGTAGATAGAAATAAAGAAAAGAGGGTCTGAGTTTTTGGACCTCTAGAGGATTGTTAATTTGGTATTGAATTTTCTGCGAAATAAGTGAAAGAAGATCAAGTTTCCTGTAGCTATTGATGTTGATATGTCTTTCTAGTTTCGCTCTATGTTTATTCCTATTTGAATGAAGTGAAGTATTGTAGCATCCGGTCTCTTAATTACATCTGTGATTAAGAGTTAAACAACCTTAATTTTCGCTCCTTCACCTCATCTCTTCTTTCTTCACAAAATTCTGATGAAACTTTAAAGTAATAGATTTTGTGTTTGCAACATATTATTTCAAGTTTCCTCTCTCTCCATGAATTTCCTCTGAAACTTAAAAATGATAGATTCCGTTTCTCAGCATATCACTTCAATTTTCCTTTACAATTCTTATTTTCATTTCATTCGGATATCAATGTGAAGGCTTTGACTATATCAAATTATTGAGTGTATTAAATAACTAGATTCCAAAGGTGTTAAGCAAAGGCCATTTGATATTATAATTATGACATACATTTACAAAATGTCTTAGGCACTGATTCCTTACCACATGCAAGAGATTGTTTCTTGAGATGCAATAGGCGGGAGGATTTGTAATATTCCCTTTTCCTGATAAGGTCAAAGTGAACGAAATCAACCCATGGTCTTTATCATGGTATCAACCCATGGTATCTGCCTTTTTTTTCGAAGGAAAACAATAAAATAAGGTTCTTCTAACCTATAAAAGGGGATAAGGGCTAGATAGCGAGGATCATCTGGAGTTTTTCAATCTTATTGTGTTTTTTGAGAACTTGGTGTGACCAGTTCTAGGTTGATCCCGGGATGAAAACCCCATGGTGATGGTTGTCTGGTGGATCCATTCAGGGTCTATGATTGAGCTTCAGTGTCAAAAATCAGTCTTTGAATGAGTAGTCGTGCATGTCATTTGTAGGAGCTCTAATATTTTTTATGGGCATGTATATGTTTTCAGTTAATAATAAGAATAAAAGGGATGCATTAATAGATCCCATTTTTTTCTTGTTTCTTACTGAAATATTGTTATTTAAAACACTGAAATGTGCTAGACCTGTGATAATTTTTATCGATTAGGATATTACAAGGGCCAGTGGATTTGGTGGCATTACTTAAGGCAAAAGCGTGAAGGAGTACACCACGATATTCAGAAAGATGGATATAATTTTGGGTATCTCTCCATAGAATCAAGATGTACTCCTCAAGTATTTGGGGGTTTTACACCACCATCTGTGTGAGAAAGTGATGATGTTCAAGCCCAAATCAGTGGACGAGGCTTGTGTACATGTGAAATACTTGGAAAACGTAGGCCTAAATAGAGAGCAAACAAGTCGATCAAAGCAGAAGGAACAACATGATGCTTCTAAGGAGGGGAAGAAGAATCAAAAAAGGGGAAAAGATAAAAATATGACAACCACAATGCACCAATGTAAATATCTTAGCAACCACTACAACCACTGTAACATTGATGGCCCTAAATAGGAGAAGTGATGGGAGTTGCATCTAGAGCTAAACCCGAAGAACAAGAATAAATATAACATGAAGAAGAATCACATGGCCATGGATTCGAGCAACCAAGTTGAAAGAATCTTAGACATGGATGAGAATATCGTCTATATGTAAGTGCAAAAGGAGTTGAATATGAGTAGCCTTCAACAATGTGAAGAGAAAAAATAACCAAAATCTTCCATATAAAGATACATGTAAAGAAGACAAATATTGACGCTCTGTTCAACCTATGATTGTATGCGAATATCATTGCAACATAATTGGTCAAGAAGTTGGGGCTGGAAGTTCATGATCATCCAAACCCATATCCATTGGGATGGGTAAATAAGGATACTGAGCTGAAGGTAACAAAAGAGTGTACAATTAGATTTTCTATCAGTGCTGATTTTATTGATGATGAAGACCTAGATGTGGTTCCCCTTGATGTATGTGGAGTCACGTTTGGTAGTCTACACATGTACATGTGAATATTCACGAGGAGAGCAAACCAGTATCGGCTCATCAAGGATGGAAAATCGAACACCATCGATGTGCACAAAGGAAAGTCGAAAATATCACTAGTAAGTGCTAACTAAACCAAGAAATTGATCAGTTCCAACAAGAAGTATGTTTTATTGTTTTTACGATAAATTTAGTCTGAAGAAGAGTCAATAAGAGGCAAGGCATCCTGGAGGGGCGTACTGTTGAGATTTTGTGGTGTTGGGGTAGCTTCGAATGTTCTCTAGCTCCTAAAATTTGTGGAGGGACTAGAGTACATGAGATCTCTAAGACCTAGAAAGGGATTTGAGAAATTTCATCCGGTTTGAGAGAAAATTAATTAATCACTATTTTTATTTAAGGACCTTAAGTCTAACTTAGGAAAATTAAAATATTAAAGGTAATTAATTTAAACATATGATGGAAATGACTTAAGTCACACATATCAAGCTTTCTTTTAATATTAACTGTCGATTCAAGATTAAATCACGAATGTTGGTTTCCTAACGAGAAAAGTATAAAGGAAAGGCTTGGGGTTAGTTGGAGAACACACATAGAGGCAGATCCCTGAGACTGATTTGGAAATCTAAGGCATGGTTTGCTAAGAATTTCCAGAAGTGGTTCAAGCTGCAGTGAGGGATAGTATTGGCTAAGGGGATGATCTGATCCTAGAGACAAGAGTCAACAAGAAGCAGAGAAGCAATAGTTAGAGCAGCGCATAGGGAGTATCATTTGAACGACATAGAGTGCTTCAGTGCAACGCAAGCCTAGAAAGGGCAGCGTAGAGGTAGCAGGAGGCCATCAGGGCTTCCACAGGCCAAGCAGAGGTAGTGCAGAGACTACGTCACCTAGTCTGGGGTTACACAAACCTATCCTGAGCAGCGCAGGGGCACCAACAGGCTAGCAGGGCTGACGCAGAGGGCTTCAGAGCATCGCCGGGGTTTTTGAAGATAGAAAGGGGTTGAGTTCTATTAATCTTGTTTGAGGGTGCGAATCAGTTCAATTTTTCATCTCTGAAATTGAATAATTGCTGCAGATCTTGTTTTTCTCTATTGGGTTAACCAGTAAGGCGCCCTGATTTGTTGTACTTAGAATCTACTTAATAATATAAACCCTCCAGCAACCAGAAGACCGGTTTTCCCACATTGGGTTTTTCCGGGGACAGTTGCATCGAAAATATTATGTGTCACTTTGTCTATGTGCATGTATTCAGTTTATATCTGTATCTGTGAATAACTGTTAATGTGTTTACTTCACTGTTAATGCTGAAATTTTAGATTAATAACTTGATTAAGTAGGAGAAGTATAACTAGATTTAACAGTAGGGTTTCTGCATAAGCAATATTCATAAATTTTCACATGTACTACAAAACATAAACAACAATTGGAGAAGTTGTTACAAGAATACAGGGATGTGTTCTGAGAGCCTAAAGGGTTACCACCTATGAGAGAAGTGGAGCACAAGATCTATTTTTTGCCAGAATCCCCATTGCCAAATATTGGGTTGTATAAGAAATTTGTTATAGAATAAATTAAGGTGAAGAAACAGTTGCAACAGTTGCTAGAACAGGGTGTCTTTTGAACGAGCACATCACCATGTGGATCACCCATCATCATTGTGCCAAAGAAGGATGGGATTTGGTGGATGTGTATAAATTACAAGGAATTTAAAAAAATCACACTCAAGAACAAATGCCCCCTGCCCAAGATAGATGATTTTTTGGATCAGTTGCAACAAGAAAAATACTTCACCAAGTTGGACTTGAAGTCTAGATATCACTAGGTTTGAGTTAAAGAAGAAGATACCTGGAAAACTGCCTTCAAAACCAGACAAGGTTTGTATGAGTGGTTAGTGATGTCATTTGGCCTATGTAATGCACCAACTACATTTATGATATTAATGAATTATTTATTGCACCCTTTTATAGATTCATTTGTTATTTTCTATTTGGATGGTATACTAGTATATAGTGCTACCTGGGAGGCTCATATGTCACATTTGATGCAGGTGCTAGAAATATTAAAGAAGCACCAAATACTAGTGAATCTCAAGAAGTGTGAGTTTGCACAATAATATTTGATGTATATGGGGTAAGTGATCAATGGAGGAGAGCTTAAGGTAGATTCTTTCAATATGGATTCCATCATGAAATCGCCGATGCCTATTAATGATTCTAAGGTCAGGAGTTTTGTTAGTTCCCTATAGTACTAGTGTAGTCCCTTATTGTTAGTGTAGCCCCCTTATTGTTATTTTTTACCCTTGTAGTCCCCATATTGTTATTATTGTACCCTATAAAAGCCCATTATTATTATTTTTGTTCCCTTACATTATTATTGTTAGGTCGGCTAGCATTATATTGTGACCCCATGGAATCCTATATATAGAAAGGAGGATTTGTCATTTGTATCATAAAATAATTGTTCATTTATGTAATGTAAAGGAGGTTTCGCCCTTAAAGAGGCTGTTTTATAAGTCATTGATCTCTCTTTTTTTTCTATTTTGTGAGCTGGTTTCATGAAATTTGGTATCAGAGCTTTGGATTCTAGGGTTTCGCTGATGCAAACAGGTCATTGTGGAATTTTCACTACAATTTTTTTTATACGAAGATTCATAAGTTAAAACAAAAACCTATTTCAGTCGAAATCCTGAGGAACGTCTTGTAAAAATTTCAGATCTTGGTTCACAATATCTGCGGAGATATGATCTATGGAAGTTAGGGTTTTTACAGAATTCAAAATTCCATCTCAAACAGGTGGCCAAGGGAAAATCATGATAACTTTCGTTTTAGGCATCAGATTGGAATTATGTAAAAAATGGCCGAAAGCGCACAAACTTTAGTTTCTTGGGTATCGATTTTAGATTCTAAGGTTGAAACAGTGACACGTGGCACACCGTACAAGTTCACTCTACTGAACCAACCCATAATTAGGTCATTGTGGGATACCGGGAATAACTTGGCCTTGAAGAATCCAAATTAGGCCCGAGTTATGGCATTGGAAAGAAGACCTAGAAGGATACTAAAGGACAAAATTTTAGATATTCAAGATCTAAAATCGTAGAGATAATTCAGGTTCAGTATCAACCTCCTAAAAAGCAAGAAAAATGTGTGTATTTGTTTTTTAAAATTGCATAACATTTGTTTGAAAAAGCAGTTTGAAGTGATTCCAAGGGCATATTGAAGCATAGATATAAGTATTGGATTTTATAATGCCTCCCAAAAATAATTACACACCCATTAAGCCCTCAAAAATATCTACTATGACGCATGAAGAGGAATAAGTGCAACATTATATATCAAAATTATGAGACCAAGTGCAACAAAGTCGCTCTTGCAAAAAGTAACAAAAAATGAAATGAAATCTAAAATGAATGGTTTGAAGAAAGGAATGGAAACTGAGATGAATGGCGTGGAAGCTAAGATGAATGGCATGGAAGCTAAGATGGATGGCATGGAAGCTAAGATTGATGGTATAGATGAAAAATAGAAAGGAAGCATGGAAGACATGACGAATGATCTAAAGGTAGACACAGAAGGTTTGAATAAGTTGCTACAATAAATTATTCCTAATGGTGAAAAGGTAGTAGAGGAAACTCACGATGATAACAAAATAAACGTTAATCATGATTTCATAAAATATAATGTTGGATTAAATACCCACCATATTCCAAAGATTAATATGAGGAAGTTTGATGGAAAGGACTCCATAACATGGATATTACAGATGTAGAAATATTTTGATCTCCATAATGTGAAAAAAACACAAAAGGTATGTAGTGAAACTTTATATTTAGAACAAAATACATTTGAATGGTATCGACGGCTTTGTTCTCGTAAACAAATTTTCACTTGGTCAATTTTTACGGAGGAAATGATAGCACATTATGAGGATACAAAGAGCAACACCTTCTTTAGCCAATTGATAAATCTCAAAAAAATGGTTCAATGGTGTAGCACATTGAGGACTTCCAAAAATTGAATATAAGGGTAATAAATATTCCAGAGGAACACATGATAACATCCAACATAGGGACTTTAAAGGATAACATCCAACATGAGGTTCACCTTTGGGAACCTGGTTCATTGGAGAAGGCATTCAGTTTGGCAAGAAAAATTGAAAGTAAAATTATGGCAAAAAGGAAGCCTACCACTAACATCTATAAATATGGAACTGTTGCTACTCCTAGACTTCCACAACCTACAAGGTTGACACCAAAAAAATTGGAAGAAAAAAGAGAAAATGGCTTTTCTACAGTCATGATAGAAAATATACTAAAGGTCATAAGTGTGCCAAGAAGAAATTATTTTACATAGATTGTGAAGAGGATGAAGAAAATGAACAAGAAACTTCAAAATAAGAGGATATACACCAGGACCCAGCCCTAGATAAAGAAGAAATGAATCCGACCATATCCTATAATGCATTGGCAGGAATCACCACTCCTCAAACTCTCAAGATATAAGGACATATCAAGAATAAAAATGTAATAATGATGATTGATTCAGGTAGTACCCATAATTTTATTCATTGTAAGGTAGCCAAGGAATTGAATTGCTTCCTATACCCAACACCAAAGTATCAAGTGATGGTTTCAAATGGAGGAACTGTAAATTTCTCTAGAAAGTACTATAATATCAAGCTAACCATGGGGGAATATGTATTAAATAGTCCAACGCTTTCCATTCCAATGGGTGGTGCTGATGTTGTACTAGGAGTACACTGGTTACAATATTTGGGGACGATAGCTTTTAATTTTCAAGAAGTTTTCTTGAATTTTTTTCAGAAGGAAAGGAAGTTGAATTACGGGGTATCGTAGGGAAACTAGGAAAGATCATAAGATCTAATGTCATGAAAAATATTCTGAAGAAATAAAAACAAGGTGTAATTGCACAAGTATGCTCACTAGAAGTTTCAACATCAAAATCATATATTTCTCCAGATCTCCAAAAAATTTTGGACAATCATTCCATGGTTTTTGAAACTCCCAAAGGACTCCCACCTATTCATGATCATGATCATGCTATTCATTTGATTCCAGGAAGTGTTCCTCCAAACATCAGGCCTTACAGATATCCTTATTTCCAAAAGAGCGAAATTGAATGTATGATTTCATAAATGTTGGAGTTTGGTATAATTCAACCTAGTCAAATTTATTTCTCTGATCCAGTAGTATGGGTGCACAAGACGGATGGATCATGGCCCATGTGTTTGGATTTTAGGGAGCTCAATAAGCTCACTATTAAAGATAAATTTCCCATTCTTTTGATTGGCGAATCATTGGATGAATTACATAGATCAATTTATTTCACCAAGTTGGATCTCCATTCAGGATATCATCAAATTAGAATGAAGATTAAAGACATTCCGAAAACAACATTTCAACTCATGAGGGCTATTATGAATTTTTGGTCATGCATTTTGGCCTTACCAATGCACCTTCTACATTTCAAGGGTTAATGAAATGCATTTTCAGACCCTTCCTTAGAACATTTGTGTTAGTATTTTTTGATGACAAACAAATCTATAGCAGGTCTTGGAAGGATCATGTTCAACATGTTGACAGGGTGCTCAAATTATTGGAGGAGAAAAAATTATATGCAAAAACATCCAAATTTTTCTTTGGAGTACAAGAGTTGGAATATCTAGGTCATATTGTATCTTAGGAGGTGTTGGTGTCCTATTTTATCCCAATTTTTTCACTCATTATTACTATTTTGGCCCTCTTTTGTCATAAGAAGTTCCCTTTTCCAATCCTCCATCTCTATTTTTGCCTAAACCTTTCCAAATCCTTGATAAGAGGTAAAGCATTGCAATAGTGTCATTTTTACCATTTTGTGATTAAAATTAAGTAGCTAAGTTATGTTCCTAGTCTGCCAAATAATCCTTATGGGTTTAGATGTGAAGTTTAATGTAGCAGGGCCTACATAGCTAAATATGGAGGAGGATTGTGGTATCAAGTTCTATTTTGAATTTCCATACTTAAACAACCAGGTTCCGGAATAATACTCAAGGTTTGGGAGGCCTATTAGACCTTTAGAGCTTCGAAGGGGTCAAATCAACTGCCTTTTTTCTAGAATGAGCTTGATGATACCTAAGTAGACTAGCTCCCAAATCAACACACAATCAAGAACAACCTAAGGATAGGACTTGGTTGGAAGCAGTTAGTTTATGAAAAACAAATATGTACTTGAAATCAGATTTCGAAGGCTAAGATTAGCCGTAGATCTCTCAGTTTTCCATGTAATATAATCTTTGATATTTTATGTATAACAATATCGCATATAAAGGCCAATAGAGGAGTTAAATGAGTTAGCTAGAGAGGAAAAAGATTTAAGTTGTCAGTGTGTACACAGAACTTCGTGCTATTGCAAACTTTCATTATCTTAATTCAAGACTTGTTCCAGTAATATAATAGGTGTATGTTGATTTGAATTTTCTTGAGCACCATTGCGATACATTTCTAGCTTGAATAAGTGAAGATATTCTTCTCACTATAAGTTTTAACCTTCCCAAGTGTGGCAAGGGCCCACCATAGTCTGGGACTTAATTCTTTTCGTAGGTAGATAGAATTAAATTGTGTTTGTTTTTATTACAGAACTTGAGAATTTTATAGCATGATTAAGAAGATCATGATTTGATTCCATTAAGATTTCAATTATATTTGGTCTCGTGTTGCTTGGATTTTGGTATGCATGACGGTTATTGCATATCGTGCTTGATCTTTTTTACAGAGCATTACTCTATTTCCATAAGGCACTATGTTATGTTGAAGTACTTATAGGCATAAATGTATTGAATGACTATGTGCATGCATTAAAACAATGATTTAATAGTTCAAGTTCTCTGTGTGTGTGTTACACCATTTTTTGGTCATCTAACCTATTACTATTAGATGGACCAAAGTACACCATGTAAGACCAATTTTACCCTAAGTAAAATTTCTTTCACTATGAAAAATAACTTAGTAATCCGTAATTTATTAAGTTGTTTATGGTCTAAACAGGAAACCCCATGAGGAAATATCGAATAAATCCATATTTGTTTCATTTTCCTCAAGGAATAATTAGTTAAAAAATAGTTTAATTAATATGCCTGGTCATATTTAACCCAAAACAAGAAAATTAATGAGATGAATCATTATTTATCTTATTATTTTCTAGAAATAATTATTTAAACCTTATTTAAATAATATTCCTTGTTAAATTTGACTAAATCATTTATAAATAATTGAATAAATCATTATTTATTTAATTATTACTCAACCAAATCCTTAAAATAATAAATAAATCATTTATTTATTTATTATTTACAAATAAAGGGATTTGACCAAAGTCAAATTCCTTTTCCCTCCAACAAGTATAATAAAATATTCCATAAAAGTTGGATCTAGATTTGGTTAATAATATTTAATTATACACCAATATCTAGACTAACTCAATATTTTGTTATAAATAGAAGGGTTTTTCCATTCATTCACTACCTTTTGTTGCCTAAAGATCACTCTGGATCTATACTTTTGGTCTGACTTTGATCCTCCATCATTGTCATATTTTGCTACCATTTTCTTGTGAGCTCCCTTTGAGTTCCATTTTTTGTGTGGGTTTTCTACACCATCAAGAGTGAGAGATTTTAGATCTGAAGTGCTGAGGACTTACAAGAACCCATATCATTGAGGGGGACTGATAGCATCTTTCTATGTTCCCTTCCTAGGTGTCAATAAATACAAAAATTCTTTAAAAATACTCTTGTCTTGTCTATTGGATGCATGGAGCAACTCTTGCTTTTATTTACTGCTTAATGTATTTTTCTGCATAGATCTAGATTTTGAAACATTTATCTTAGTCAACTAACTGCATATATAAAGAAATTGGCAGTCATATTTTCTGTTAGGGCTGTTTTTTATGCACAGCTAAAGTGGTCTTTTTTCGTATGCTTGCGATGAAGATTCATACTAATAGCTAGCGACCCACAAGGGCTTACGATTACGACCGCTGTCTTTTTTTAGATCCCTATATGACCAGCTGCTTCAAACCCAAGGATTTCTCTTCGACTTTTTGTTTTTCCCTTCTTGATGTTGTTTTTAACCTATAAAACCATAAAAAATTAAAAATTCTAACTTCCGTGTGTTTCCGGACCTATTGCGCAAGTGACAGGCATCAGCTGCAGCTGAAACAACAAAATTTTCTGAAACCTACTCCCGAGAGTGTCGAAAGTGCAGGTCAGAAATTTTGGGCCAAAACCTGTGACCTAGAGCTTCAGGACACAGAAAACAGGCCAAAACCTGCGACCTCTACAAGAAACAGGTCAGAAACTGCAACCTCAACTTTTTGCAGGATTTTTTCTGAGATTTTTCTGGGTTTGTCTGGGCCTCTGTTCAGGGTTGTCTGACCTTTGTCTCCACCCGTACTTGTTCTATTTTACTCATCAAAGTGGGAACCTAGCCCCCTAGGGCTTCAGTGGCCTCCACCTTTTGTGGAAGAGTTTTAGCTGCTGCAAGTTGTCTGTAATTTCAGTGTGTTCAGCCATTTTTTCAGATCTGATCCCTTACCTTCAGATCTTTTCAGATTGGTTATTCATCCATCTAAAACACCTCCTTTTAGTTTTGTTTGGGTCTTCCTCTAAGGTCCCCTCTGTTTCCCTCCAGGTTGTATCCTTTTGCCACCTCATTTACAACAATTTTTCCTTTTATTTTTTGTTATTTTTCTGCACCTATTTCCAATAGATCTAACCTTTAGATCATTGTACCTCCTGACTTTAGATCTATTGGCTATTTTGGTGTGTTTTGACTAGATTTTTTCCCACCCACAGACTAGCCGTTGAGAGACCCGCCTTCTTGGGTTTAGATTAATGCATAATTAGCTGTTTATTTTATGTTATTTCAGTTTCATATATTGTTATCTACAAGTTTATTTACAGTTACACAACACACTTTTTCTTTTTCTCTACAAAATTCTGGGTTTAAAAATTAAAATTAACACACTTAATCACACACACCCTAAGCGAAGAAGAGCCTGGTTAACATCTCTAGGCAAAGACTATAACATTGTAATAAATTGATCCTGCACCTCTTTGCCCTTTTTTCGACCTTGTAATCATTTATCCTGCACCTCCTTGCCCTTGTTGGTCTCTCTTCCCTTTGTGCCATGTTTGTGCTTTCATCTTTGCACCCCCAAGGTGTTTATCCCAGAGACTTCTTGGCCTTCATCCTCAGTGTCCATTAGGAAGACTTTCTCCTCTGCATAGAATTTGAGTTATTCCTCCACTGAGTCCGCATTCCGACTCCTCCTCTGGTTCATTGGGTTCCCCTTCTGGTTCCATCCCCGGTTCTCCCCCTGTCACCTTCACTATGTCTGGTTCAAGACCTAACGCTGGTGGTAGCCCCGGCCCTAATGCTGGGAATACTACTAATGGGACCACAATAGGGACTATTCTGCCTGCTCCCTTGCTCCCCTATATGGCAGGCCTTAGTCTTCCCTATTTTAACCAGTTGATCAATGACCCCATACACCATGATGCTGGTTGGCCTACAATGCCAACCAAGCTCCCTTTTGACATCCCCAAGTTTGAAGGTCTTGCTGGAGAAGATCCTACAAACCATGTTCGATCTTTCAACATGTGGTGTTCGTCTAATTCCATTACCAATGACTCCGTCCGTCTTCGGTTGTTCCAACGTATGCTTACTGGCGAAGCTTCTAAGTGGTATGTTGATCAGGACTCCTCCTCTCATACCACTTTTGTGTCTCTTGCCCGGGCCTTTTTGTCTTACTTCCAGCTTCCCCTTCGTTATGACACTGGTATCGAACTTTTGACTTATTTCTGTCAATCGTTTGCGACCCGCCTATCCGATCATGTCCAAGAATGGTGGGGAAGAAAGATCCTATGCTGAGCCCCTACCTTCGAAGACCATGTCTACATGGACTGGTTCCTTAGATCCCTTTTGCTTGCTATCGACAAATATGTTGCATCATATTTTCCTCAGACCGAAGAAGCTGCACTCCAGATTGCGTTAAAATATGACTTGATCTACGCTTAGTCTGGTTATGTTTATACCGTCTTACCTGATCTTCCTAGACCTGTTGGTGCCAATGCATTGGGGGCATCCCATGCTGCCGACGTTATCATTGGAGCTCTTTCTCATCCATATGCCGAGCCTCCCATAGGCTATGGTTTCCCTAAAGGGGGGGCCAACACCTCCAGCACTTTTCCCCCTCCCGGTAGCATGTATCCAGGATACGACATGCCTCCTCCTTTTTCCAAACCTGTTTACCACAATGTTACCCAAAATTCATATTATCGGTATTCGCAGCCTGGTGCTTCAACTCCTCCAGCATTAGAACCCTCGCCTCCCTTGCTTTCTCAACCCCCGCAACAACATCCACCGCCCCCCCAGGGGCAGGTGTATGCACAGCAGGGCACGAATAATCCTCCTACTTCCAAAAAGAAGAGGAAAGGCACCCAAAATCAATCTACCCCAGGTAATCTAGGACCTAATCCCAGGGGAATGCACCTAACACTGCTAACCAGCAATAGGACACTCAGCCCAAGTAGGACATGCATGTTCGCACGAATAAGCCTTGTTCTTTTTGTGGTGTCTATGGTCATTACACCCACATTGTCCTCTTTTATCATAGATGTGTCAGATGTGGGAGACTCAAGCAGCGTCACGAGAACAAAAAGCCTCCCCTTCGGTTCCTCCCAATGCTGCACCTAGCCAACCTGCTGTGTTTACCAATCCTTTCCCTCAGCAAGGATTCGTGGCTACCCAACCACCTGGAGGTGAGGTAGCCACTCAACCTCCTCCATCTGGTACCTCTGATTACCATATTCTCTTGATGAACTATGACCAACCTACTATCGTTGACCTCCACCTTTAGACTCGATCCCACCAGTACACCAAGCCTCCCGCTATGTCTGCCACCAAGCCCCCTTCTTGGTTCTATAGAGCCTCTTTCAACAACCAATGGTCCTATATAGATCCCTCAGCCTAAGGTGAGGTTCATACCAAGATCCCCAAAAGACCATTATGTCAAAATGCTGCTTCTAGAAAAGCTTCCCATTCATATAGTATAGTAGATGATTTGGCGCAATCTCCTGCTACCATCTCAACGGTGGAACTCCTCCAGTCATGCCCCTCACAATGAAAATCTCTACTAACTTCCATGGGTGTTGTAGATCCTTCAGATGATCGTTTGATCGTCTTCGATGTTGACCAGTCAGAACATCCTCCTCTTCCTGCTTCCATCACCTTCCAAATACCCGTCAAGATTTGGAATGCCAACGTCTTGCGTTGTATCATTGATGAGGGGGCATCCACCCGTGTGATGTCCACTTTAGTTTGGAAGATGTTATGAAACTAGATCTAAAAATAGAAGAAGAGAGAGATCAACGCCTTAGAAACCAACCATTTCGAGGGGGAAACCTCCAATACATTACGTAAATGAACAATTCTTGGATGATACAAATGACCAAACCCTCCTTCTATATATAGGAGTCCATGGGCCCACAATACAATCCTAGCCAACCTAACAATAACAATGTAAGGGCACAATAATAACAATATTGGGGTTACAGGGGTACAATAATAACAATAAGAGGGCTACACTAATAACAATAAGGGGCTAAACTAGTAATATAGGGACCTAACATGCCCCTCTCCTTAAAAAAAGTGTTGTCCTCAACTCTTGAGTAGCTCTGGGTGCTTCTGTATAAAATTCTCATCCTCCCATGTAGAATCTTCAGTGGGTAAGTTCTTCCACTTGATGAGATACTCTGAAATTGATCGATTTCGTAGCTATCGAGTTCTTATTTCCGTGGCCGCTTCAGGTTCCAATATGATTTTTCCTTCCTCATAAAGTTCTGGAAATATTGTTTGAACTGGAATATTTTCATCTATAACCTTCTTTAAGCATGAAACATGGAAAACTGGATGCACTCGCGAAGAAGCAGGAAGCTCCAATTTGTATGCCATAGTACCAATATTTTGCAACACCTTGTAAGGACCATAGTACTTTGGCGATAATTCATTATCCTTCTTAGCTTGCTTGAGGGACATTTGTTTGTATGGTTGTAGCCGTAAAAATACCCAGTCTCCTACATCAAAACTTCTCTCGTTGTGATGTTGATCTGCCTGTTGTTTCATTCGATTTTGTGCCAAATTCAGGTTATCCTTTAAGAGTTGGAGAACTTCTTGCTGATGCTCGATGTGATCTTCCACTGCTTGAACCTTCGAATTTTCTCTTAAATGTGATGTGATGGATGGTGGATGATATCCATAAAGTGCCATAAATGGGGTCATTTTTGCTGCAGTATGGAAGGAAGTGTTATACCACCATTCAAAAAGAGGTAACCACTTGACCCATTGTGTTTGTTTATCAGATACAAAACAATGAAGATATCCTTCCAAACATTTATTTACTATCTCAGTTTGACCATCAGATTGAGGATGATAAGATGAGCTATGAGCTAATTGAGTACCCAAACAAGCAAATAACTCCGTCCAAAAATTTCTAGTAAAAATGGGATCTCTGTCGCTCACAATAACCCTTGGGCTTCCATGTAGCTTTTGAATTTTGTCCATAAATGTAGTAGCAACTGTACTTGCTTTAAATGGATGAGACAATGCACAAAAGTGTGCATACTTGGTAAGTCTATCAACTACCACCATGATGACACTCTTTCCTTCTGACTTAGGTAAACCTGTGATAAAATCCATTGAAATCTCCTCCCAACGTTGACTTGGAATGGATAAAGGTTGTAGAAGACCCGAGATCTTAATTGTATCAACTTTATTTTGCTGGAAAACTAAAAATTCTGCCACAAACTTTTGAATATCAGATTTAAGGCCATCCCAAAAAAATTCTTTCTTCACCCTGTGGTAAGTTTTTAAAAATCCTGAGTGTCCTCCTAAAGGAGAAGTGTGCAATTCCAAAAGAATCTTTTGTTTTAGTGGGGAATTCTTAAAAATATATAAACGATCTTTGTACCATAAGGAATCATTTTTCCAAATAAATGTATCAGATGTACTAAGATCTTGCTGCAACTTTTGAATGAGTGTCCACACTTCTTCGTCCCTCTTCCATTCATCCCTTGCTTTGGTTATCCAATCTGGTTGGATAATATAAATGGCACAAACCAATGCTTCCACCTCTTCATTCTTTCTTGAGAGTGCATCTGCAACAACATTTAGCTTTCCTTTTTTGTAGATTATTTCAAAGTCATAACCCAACATCTTTGTGACCCATTTTTGCTGCTCTTCTAAAGACAGTCTTTGTTCCAAAAATTTTTTAAGACTATCATGATCATTTTTTTACCTTGAAGTGTCTTCCAATTAGGTAAGGTCGCCATTTTTTTAGTGCATGTAGTATTGCTAACATTTCCTTCTCATAAATAGCTTTCTGTAAACACTTTCCTTTGATTGGACGACTTTCAAAAGCAATGGGTCTTCCTTATTGCATTAAAACAACACCAATTCCATTTCTTGAGGCATCACACTCCAGAATAAAGGTTTTTGTGAAGTCAGGCATAGCTAAGACCGGTGCTAGGCACATTGCCTCTTTAAGATGTTCAAAGGCCTTAGTTGCTTTAGGAGTCCATGAAAATGCATCTTTCTTCAATAATGTTGTTAAAGGTGCTACTATTCTCCCATAATTCTTAACAAAATTCCTATAATACCCTGTTAAACCGAGGAATCCTCACAATTGATTTATGGTTGTGTGGACTTTATGGCTTTAATTTTGTTAGGGTCTACCTTAACACCCTCGTAAGATACAATATGACTCAGATATTCCACCTCTTGTACTCCAAAGAAACATTTGGATGATTTTGCATATAATTGTTTCTCCTGCAATAGTTTGAGCACCCTGTCAACTTGTTGAACATGATCCTTCCAAGACCTGCTGTAGATTAGTATATCATCAAAAAATACTAGCACAAATTTTCTAAGGAAGGGTTTGAAAATGGAATTCATCAACCCTTGAAATGTAGAAGGTGCATTGGTAAGGCCAAAAGGCATGATCAAAAATTCTTAATGACTTTCATGAGTTCGAAATGATGTTTTCAGAATATCTTTAGTCTTCATTTTAATTTGATGATATCCTGAACGAAGATCCAACTTGGTAAAATAAATTACTTCATGTAATTCATCCAATAATTCATCAATCACAGGAATGGGAAATTTATCTTTAATGGTGAGCTTATTGAGCTCCCTATAATCCGGACACATGTGCCATGATCCATACTTCTTGTGCACCAATATTACTACTGGAGCAGAGAAAGAGCTTTGACTAGGTTGAATTATACTAGCCTCTAACATTTCTATAATCATATGTTCAATTTTTCTCTTTTGGACATAAGGATATCTGTAAGGCCTGATGTTTGGAGGAACACTTTCTAGAATCAAATGAATAGCGTGATCATGATCACGAATAGGTGGGAGTCCTTTGGGTGTTTCAAACACCTTGGAATGATTGTCCAAGACTTTTTGGAGATTTGTAGAAATAGATGATTTTGATGTTGGAACTTCTAGTGAGCATAATTGTGCAATTACGCCTCGTTGTTCTTTCTTCAGAAGCTTTGTCATGAAATTAGAGCTTATTATCTTTCCCCGGCTTCCCTGCGATACCCTGTAATTCAAATTCCTTTCCTTCTGAAAAAAATTTCAAGAAAAGTTCTTGAAAATTAAAAGCTACCGGCCCCAAAGATTGCAACCATTGTACTCCTAGTACAACATCAACACCTCCCATAGGAATGGAAAACATTGGACTATTAAATACATATTCCCCCATGGTTAGATTGATATTATGGCATTTTCCAGAGCAATTTATATTTCCTCCATTTGCAACCATCACTTGAGATTCTGGTGTTGGGTATAGGAAACAATTTAATTCCTTGGCTACCTTACAATGAATAAAATTATGGGTGCTACCTGAATCAATCAACACTATTACCTTTTTCTTCCTGATATGTCCTTCTATCTTGAGAGTTTGAGGAGTGGTAATTCCTGCCAGTGCATTACACGATATGGTCGGATTCATTTCTTCCTCTTCTAGGGTTGGTTCCTGGTGTATATCCTCTTCTTGTTCATTTTCTTCTTCCTCTTCACAATCTATGTAAAATAATTTCTTCTCAGCACACTTATGACTTTTAGTGTATTTGCTATCACAACTGTAGCAAAGCCCTTTTGCTCTTTTTTCTTCCAATTGTTGTGGTGTCAACCTTGTAGGTTGTGGAAATCTAGGCGTAGCAACACTTCCTTCTTTATAGAAGTGAGTGGTAGGCTTCCTTGTCGCCATAATTTTACATTCAATTTTTATTGCCAACCTGAATGCCTTCTCCAATGAATCAGGTTCCAAAACGTGAACTTCATGTTGGATGTTATCCTTTAAAGTGCCTATGAAGAGATCAATCCTGTGTTCCTCTGGAATATCAGTTACCCTTATATTCAATTTTTGGAAGTCCTCAATGTGCTGCCCCACCAAACCCTTTTGTTTGAGATTTATCAATTGGCTAAAGAAGGTGTTGCTCTTTGTATCCTCATAATGTGCTATCATTTCCTCCGTAAAAATTGACCAAGTGACAATTTTTTTACGGGAGCAAAGCCATCGATACCATACAAATGTATTTTGTTCTAAATGTAAAGTTGCAATGCGTACCTTTTGTATGTTTTGAACATTATTGAGATCAAAATATTGCTCATATCCATCTTCGGAATATGGTGGTCTTCCATCCAACATTAGAGTTTATGAAATCACGATTAATGTTTATTTTGTTCTCATCTTGAGTTTCCTCTACTATCTTTTCGCCATTAAGAAATATTTCTTGTATCAACTTTGCCAAACATTCGATGTCTACTTTTATATCATTCTTAATGCTTTCCATTTTTTCATTGATCTTGGCTTCCATGTCATCCATCTTAGCTTCCATGCCATCCATCTTAGCTTCCATGCCCACTTCTATGCCTTCCATCTTAGCTTCCAAACCATTTATCTTAGATTCCACACCTTTCTTCAAACCATACATCTTATTTTCCATGCCTTTCTTCAAAACTTCCATTTCATTTTTTGTTGCTCTTTGCGATAGCGAAATTTGGTGCACTTTCTCTTGTAATTTTGATATCTCATATTGTGTTTCTTCATCTTCATGAGTCATAGTAGAGCCTTCTGAAGGCTTAATGGGTTTTGAATTCTTTTTAGGGGCAATTTTAGAATCCAATACTAATATCTATTCTTCAATATGCCCTTGGAATAAATTCAAACTATTTTTTTTTCCAACGAGACTTATGTAATTCGAAAAAAATACACACCTTTTTCTTGCTTTTGAGGAGCTCGATATTGAAACTGAATTATCTCTGTGATGTCAAATCTTCAATGTCTAAAATTTGGCCTTGAAGTATCCCTCTGAATCTTCTGTCAAATTCCACATGTCTGACCTGATTTCGATTCTTCAAGACAAGTTATGCCCAATCTCCCACGATGACCTAATTATGGACTGGTTCAGTAGAGCGAACTTGTATGACTTGTCACATGTCACTGTTTCCACCTTCGGCTCTAAAATTGATATAATGAAAACTGAAGTTCGTTTACTTGCAACCACATTTTACAGAGTCTCAATCTGATGCTCAGAGAGAGAGTTATGACGTTTTTCCCATGGTGACCTCTTTGAGATGAAATTTGGGAGCCTGAAAAAATCCTAAATTCCACTGATCGTATCTCCAAAATTATTGTGAACTAAGATCTGAAAGTTTTACAGGAGGTTATTCATGATTTCAGCTTCACTCTGTGAAAATTTCATCTTCTGAAACCTCGTAGAATAATATTTATAGCGAAACTTCCGTGATGACCTGTTTAGGTTAAATTCAGGAGCCTGCAAAAAGCCCTAGCTTCCACAGATCATATCTCCGAAAATATTGCGAACCAAGATCTAAATTTTTGCAACGATGTTCCTATGGATTTCGGATTCTCACTCTAAAAATTTCAGCTTCTGAACCTTCGTATAAAAAACGTTATAGCTCAAATGCCACGATGACCTGTTTGGAGCAGCGAAACCCTAGAATCCAAAGCTCTGATACCAAATGTTATGAAACTAGCTCCAGAAATAGAAGAAGAGAGAGATCAACGTCTTAGAAATCAGCCACTTCAAGGGGACAACCTCCAACACATTACATAAATGAACAATTCTTGGATGATACAAATGACCAAAACCTCCTTCTATATATATAAGTCCATGGGCCCACAATTTAATCCTAGCTGACCTAAAAATAACAATGTAAGGGCACAATAATAACAATATTGGGGTTATAGGGGTACAATAATAACAATAAAGGGGCTACACTAATAAAAATAAGGGGCTAAACTAGTAATATAGGGACCTAACAGAAGCAACTTTGATCACTTGAGTTGGACCCTTCCACTATCACCCTTCGGATGGCCACTCCTCCAAGCCCATTAGCACGTTCCGCAATTGTCCTATTACTCTTGCGGGCAAGACTGTTTGCGTTGACGTAGAAGTCATTGATGCCCCCTGTTAGTGTCCTGTGATTTGACAGATTGGTAAAACAAATGACAGGGTAACATTAGACCAGTATTTGGAGTCCTAGGACCTAGCCTTCCTAGACTCAGAGAGGGCTCTCTCTATTATGCGAAGGATGTGAACTTGTTCGCTTTAAGTGTTTGATTTTAGGCTAGTTGTTAAGTGTAAGTTTGTTGTTTTTTTTGGTTGGGGTAAGATGATCAAGTAGGATAGATGGAGTGAGAGGTTATCAAATCAATGGGTCTATGGAGTCTATGAAGTCAATAATATCTTGATAATGAATCGGGTTACATCACAAGGAAAATCTAGTGTAGTTAATGGATCTTTAAAGTTTATGTGTGAGGTAAAATGGACATTAAGTTTGGGAACCAAGGTAGGGAAAAGGGCAGTTAAGAATCCTTTGTCAAATACCTATGAATAGAGAGATCTTAAATACTGATAAGCAAAAGATACTAGTCATGAGATAGGGTGCACCATTTACTCAATAACAAATACTTTTAAACAAATACACATTCAAGATATACAATCCAGTGAAAAAAATGAAGTAAGACAACTTATCTAACTTCAAAGATTCTACTTTTGAGATTTGAAAACATATAAGAGACAAATAGAATTAATAAATGAAGAGGGAACTCCTAAACATCATTCATTAAACTATAAAGAAATTTGAAGCAAACTGATAAGAATATACAAAGGGCAAGACCGAAACAAGACCTCTTTGGCTTAACCTAACAATCAATACATCAAAGAGAGATTTCAAGACAGAGTTTAGATAGCATTAAACAAGTAGGGCTTACCATGAATCATGTTTGTAAACTAGCATATTAATCCAATAATGAAAAAGACAAGCTTAGGTGGGCTTAAGGAGCAGCTAATAATTCCTTAAACTAACCCAGCATAAGAAAACATGAAGACAATAGCGAGCAGGAGGACTGAGGTGCCTCAAACAACATTTCTCAACCTATTCTTTTCTGAGCTATTGCAATATAGAAATATGGACATATGGAAAACAAGAAAAAACATGAAAAAATGATAGATACATCAGCATTAAGTAAACTCAGGGATCCTGCAAGCAAGCCTTCATCACCATCAATCAAGGCAAATCATTCACAAGATCCACAACACTGAATTGTCCTTCAACTTCTAAAAACCATGTATTGCTCTTCAACACATCAAAGCCCTTGTTTACAATGAATCCTAATGCTATATATAATAAGCAAGGAGGAGGAAAGCCTAATAGATCATCTAGAAGTCTACTGGCTAATAAGAAATATCTATATTGTCCTTGAGGCCTTGCAAGGCCCAAGGCACAAAAATATCTAAACAAATATCTTTTCAGCCATATATAGCAATTAAATTGAATTTTATGCCTTCACAAGAATATAAAACTTTCTAAATGCACATTCTGCCTTGTCAACCATAGGAGCGCAACACATTGTGTCAAAATTTTAATTTATGCCAGGAGCGCAGCACAGAGACATGAAAAATAGACCTTCTTGCAGTAATGTTTTGAAGGCCTTCCCGATGTCGGAAAAGGCTCCATTATGGATCGTTGGAAAGCCCTTGAAGTATAATTTCTAGATATGCCTTTGGTTCTCCAATATTATCTCTGAAAACTATCCAAAAAGTGAAAATGATAGGACTTCCAGGAGCGCAACACATGCTCTGAAAAGTGGGCAGAATGGTGAAAAAATGAGTGTTTTTGACCCTTTTGGGGGACCAAAAAAACTCCAATTGAGCTGAAAATTGGTGAGAATACTCCTATAACAATGAGGAATCCAAAAATGTAAGCCTATCCTCCTGAAGATTCCCTGAGAAAAATCATATCACGGGGTGTGCTGCGCTCCTAGCCTCAAAATTTGCAAAAAACAAAAAGTTGTTCATTTTTTCCCAAAATTGGTGGATGAGTGCCTCATGGGTCCTGGGAGAGCTGTAGAGAAGCTTGGGCCAAAATATCAAGGCTAGCTTGGTATTTTTCCTCCTTTAGCACCAGGACCTCATTTTGGGCAATTTTGAGTTATTTCCTTGCAAAGTGGTTTCTTTGTGCATAGTGCTTAGTCATTCTCCTTTGCAAGTCCAAGTCTTTTTTGGCCTTCTCCAGCTTGGCCTCAAGATGTATGTTGGCCCTATCAAGCCATGATTCCCTATTATGCTCCATTTCCATTGCAAGGAGGTCATTGAGAGGAAGTTGCTCTGCAAGGGCTAATTCTTGCTCTCTTTCTCTTGCCAAAGCCTTTCTTAGACCCATAGTTCTAGGCCTCCTTCTAGATTGACCCTCCTCATCCTCACTTTCTACATAGGTGCCCATGAACTCTTCCAATTTCATCTGTGCTCTTTGAGCCTCTTTCTGGTATTCGAGCACCCTTGCTTCATAGATGGCCTGTTGGCCACTCATTTGTTTGTTCTGTATCTGCAAGAAGTGAATGACATCCTTTGACCTTTCTATTTCAACTTCCAAGTCCCTGATCTATGCATTCCTATCTTGTAGAAGGGAGTTTGTAATTCTTGTTTCATTTTACTCATCACTGTGTATGTGAATGAGTTAAAACTCTCTTTCCTCTTCATGATTGTCTTCTTCCTCTTTCACTTATTGTTTACCTTTGTCAATCATTTGAGTTGAGGAGGATGGCATGGCTCCTTGCCCTTTGGAGGCAGCAAACACATGCCTCTCTCCACTTTGATAGGTAAGGGGGAAAGGTGCAACAAGTTTCACTTGAAAAAATTGATCATTAGTGACCTTAGGACTGCTTTTCTCCTCATGGATGATCTTTGTATGTGCATATTATTTCCCTTGATCTTGATTGCCTTTTTGAGAGATACTTTCACTATCTCGTATGCTAGCATCACTGCCAAGATCCTCAGGATAGTCATCCTCTATTTTTGCAATGCTAGAGGTGTATTCATCAATGCTTGGTACATCTTCATCTCCATGACTATCCTCCTCTTCATAATTCGATCCACTATGTTCACTGTCAAACTTAGCCTTTGTATAATTGTTTGCACTTTCTGTGGGGTCACTGTCATAGGCACTCTCATTAGTCTCTCTTTTACTTTGATGGTCACTTTCTTCCTCATTAGGTTATTTTTCTTCACTTCTCTACCCACTGTCTTCTTTGTCTTACCTATGGTCTTCACCTTCAAACTCAACCTATGTTTCGTAGCTTCAAGCTAAAAGGAACATTATAGTTGCACATTTTATTTTTGATTAATAAAATGGGGAAGGAGACACCTTAGCCCCTTTTAGATGGAGAAATAACACTCCTTATGTGAAAAGGAGATGAATAAGCAGCTGGATTAAAGCACCTAAGGGTGTGAATGGAACCTGGATCACTTGATTTAGTCACCTTTGACTAAATTCAACAGCGCTGCCCAAGGAGGAGAGGCTTCGTAGAGAAGCTGCGCAGTTTTGGAGGGAAGACACTCACATGAGGGTAGAAACCCTAATTGGTGGCACCATGGTGGATAAGAGTTCCCTTTCATTATAAGGAGGAGATGGCAGCCCATTTGCATCATGTTTGGATATAGAATTTCAAATAGGGTCTACAGAGGCTTGCATCCCCGGGCTGTTTAGCAGGGTGGTGGTGCCCTCGGGCACTAGGGTATTCCCGGTAGGGAATCCCTACCTCTTCCTCAAGGAAGGATGAGGATTGAGATGCATATTCCTCAATCTGGCATTGTCCACAGCTACTACCATCATCTATAGCGTTAGCTTTGCAGCAGAGAGGACGCTGTGTTGCTGGGGGCAGCAAAGGAGGAACTCATGGAGTCATTCTTGACTTGTTTTCTTCAGTGGAGGAGTGATCTATTCATTGGAGGAGCTACAAGGAGGATTCCCGGGCTTCATATCAAATCTTTGGTACTTGGCCAACATTCCATCATCTCCCACTACACAGTCCATGGAGGAAACTGCGTTATTTTATGGAGGCAGTGAGAGAAGGGTTCATTGGGTTCATCAGGAGTGTGTTTTTGAGACAAAGGGATTAGCCCTTTGTGCTTAGAGACATTATCAGAGGAGGGCAATCAAATTTTATATCTTCCATGGCCTCATCCATATTCCAGTTCAGTTGCAGTGACAACTCAGTTGTCACAGTTTTGTATTCTCTGGCATTTCTAGCAATCTCTCCTAGATTGGCTAGAAATCCTACATTTCAGCCCATTTCCTTGTTATTGGGAATTTTATTTGTGTCCTTCAGCATCATTATCATTTTTTACACATTCAGAAGCTACTACTGTCTTAATGACTGTGCAGGCATGGTCCTCCGACATTTTGTGTAGTTGCAGTAACATGTGTATTTCAGAGTGTAATCATTGGAGATTGATTCCCATTGTATAAGGGGTTCATTCCTCCTGATATTTCTCTTCATTGTTGCTGATATAATAATATAATGATGGCTGCAGCATTTTCCCTCTTATGGTGTATTTCAGATTTGCAGAGTTTCATAATGTGTTTTGCATATTGCTGTAGGCTCTCTCCTTGAGCATTGTTTTAGAGATCTAGTTTGGGGAGATCTGTATAACCCATCTATAATTATTTATTTGAGCTCATTTTCTGCAAGGGAGTTGTATTAGATATTTTCTAGGGCATCCCAGCAGTGGTTTGCCTTATTTATGCAGTGACTTCCTTATACAGCGTCCTCAAGGACCCTGTAGCAGAAATTCCCAAAGTGGAAATATTGCATATCCATAGACAGAGTCTGTGAAGGGTAAAATAGATTCTGGATCTCACACTTCCTTGTGAAGGTGAAATATCCGGTAAATTCCCCAAGATTCAATCTCTGGAATGGAATTGTGGTCTTTCTATAGAAGGAATTTTTGAATATCTTAAGATATTCTCGATGGAGCAGCAAGTTCCAGATTTGGAACATTACAGTGGTATCGGAGCATCAATCTTGGCTTAGCCTGTGCAAAATATTTAATTCCATCAGCAAGAGGAGCTTCTCTCCAAGGAGAGGAGATTTACAAAGGAAACAAGGGAAAAGGAATGACGGAAGAGCAGGTCTCCCTTCTTCTTTTCCGGACCATTGAGAACATCATTGAAGATCTGATGAAAGGGAAAATTTGGAGAAATTTTCTGAAAGGGTTTGTGGATGAAGCAAGCCCTAGCTATTCTCATGAAGGGTGTAAGCATTCAACCACACATGCAGATCCACAGTGCAGTACATTTCCCATATCTATTGCAAGAAGGATGGAGGGAAAGAGTTGAGGCCGTTGGAGGAGCAGCACTGCAACTCAAAGGTATGATTCATGGTGATTGGTTTCATGATTCTATTTCATGTTTTCATGCAAGTGAGAGATCATATGTTGAATTCAAAAATATTTTTGCAAAGGGGATTGATGAAAACCAATGTGCAACATGGTGTGACAAAACTTCAAACACTTTGCATGCATGGGAGGGGACCATGAAAAAAAGATCATTCCATCTTTCTAGAGGGGGAGTAAATCAGGAGGATGGCTTGCTAGAGGCAAGACCCCCATTGTATGAAGGGCACTCTTCCATTTGTGAGGTGTAGATATATTTCTCTCAAAGGAAGGCCAAGATCTAAGGCCTCTCATTAAGGAGGGGATACACCCACATGTTGGTAGAGAGGAGGTGCATAGAAGAACCTACAGCGATGCACCATTGGAGGAAGAAGAAGAGCAGGAGGATACGCATGAAGGGATGATGGGAATTCACCCTTATCTACTTCAGATATTTTCTTCACATAGGAGAAGGACTGCACTGCGCAGTAGAGAGAGAGAGGGACCTTTCATTCCGCTCATATATACAGTCCACTTCCTATCTTGATGTCTCACTTTTTGGAGGCTTTCCACCTGGGAGGCCACTTGATCTAGAGATGATGAGAGGCATCATGCTTTTTGGTTCACCACTCTTGGATTCCAAAGAGGTGGAGATATTAGAGGAATCCAACACAGCGCAGAGAGTTTGGGACAAGCTCAAGGAGGAGGGATACACTCTCTCATTTTTAGTCTCACCCACTCTTATCATCTATACTGCGTTGATAGAGTTTGCTGCATGGATGGAGGATAACATCTACATGATGCAGGATGACTGCTCCATAGATTTGGTGAGAGATAGGATACTTCCTTTGAGGAATGACTCTTTAATGCATTGGAGTAGATGGAGGCCACTCATGCTTGCATTGGCCACGATCGGGAGATTCTTTGGAGTTGATAGTCTCACATGGGAGGCTCATTTTTAGAGAGCATCATTTATATTTGAGCATGAGTAGCTGCATGATGGGCATGGAAGCAACTTGGAGGATGAATTTGGCATGGGGGATGTCAAAGTAGTAGGCAGCAGTGTCAGGGGAGCACTTTATTGCAGATTACCAACGCTGTCTATGGGGAGGATTGATTCCAGTTGGAGGACTCAGCTTTGGTTGAGTGTTCCCAGGATCTTGGTGCATGCATGATTCTTGATGACCAGGAAGGAGATGACTGATACAGAGTTGATGATATGGTCATCTAACACTATGGAAAACTCTTCTTGACTAGGGCTTCTAGTCTCAAGGAGAAACTATTACATGCAACATATGAGGACTTCCTAGCTATGCATTTGGATGCATACTTTTCTTTGCTCGAGGAGTTCAATTGGGAGGGCATTCAGTATGATATAAATCAGCATATGGATAGATGCATAGCCCGGATGATTTTGGAGAGGTTGGCACAACCATTCCCCTACTCATTGGAGGAGAGGGAAAGCATGCATATGAGCCATTTCAGCTCAAGGACTCAAGTACAGGATAGAGAAGGTATAATTTCCCATTATATTTTGTACCTATTTACTTCATATGAGCAACACATTATTCCAAGAAGGATTATCCCTTCTTGAATTTGATATGATGTACTTGTATTTACTTGTAGCCTTGATTGTGGCTATTTTTATGATGGATTGTGGGGGAAGCCACATGTTTCTCGGTGTGCACCATTGGCACCAATTTGTATTCTCATGTTTTATCTTATGATGAGATGTTGTGGCAGAAAACAAGTGGCTAGTACAACACTTGTTATTTGTGATTTTGAGGCAGGCCAAGAGGCACTGCGCAGGTTCCATGAGTGGAAATTTGAACCACTCTCTGGTTGTCATTTGACAACTTTCTTTTATTGTGTATTGCTCCTTGTATTTCTGATGTTTGTACACTCATGAGGAGCATTATTTGGAGAGTATTGGATGTACAGCCCATTGGGAGCATGATTCTCCCCATTATACATGTCTTATCTTGTAGGAGACACCATGGGCAAACCATGATTGCCACATTGCTACTTGTCTCTTCTTGTGGGAGGATCCACTTGGAGAATTTGAGGAGGCATTTCATGGCTGATTTTCTTAATGGGGTAGCTTGGGCCATTCTTGGAGGCCATACCATTTCAGCCCAAGGACAGAGGCAACCCCATGAACACTTAAAATGGAGAGAGGACCATCTTGAGAAGCACAAGCACAACTCTCCATTCAGCCCCAACACATTGCAGAAACCAGGGGTTGAGATTTTTATTTGGATGGCTGCATGGATGAGAGGATCATCATTGGGGGACAAATCTTCCCATGCATATCATCACTCCTACCTTTAGGAGGCCATAGCACAACAAGAAGGATTCCACTACACCTTCTATCTTTCCATGAGGAGCATCATTTTCAGCTTGCATACTTGGGAGAGAGCATTGGAGGACATGTTTATTGCAACATCTCTTTAGCAGTGGTAGAGCTTGTTGATGAGGAGGCCACAAGAGAATAAGGAGGAGGAATTTTGTTCTCTCTATGCAGTTTCTTGAGGACAAGCAACATGTGGGAGGGGAGGACTGTAATGTTCCCAATTTTTAGCTTCAAGCTAAAAGGAACATTATAGTTGCACATTTTATTTTTGATTAATAAAATGGGGAAGGAGACACCTTAGACCCTTTTAGATGGAGAAATAACACTCCTCATGTGAAAATGAGATGAATAAGCAGCTGGATAAAAGCACCTAAGGGTGTGAATGGAACCGAGATCACTTGATTTAGTCACCTTTGACTAAAGTCAATAGCGTTGCCCAAGGAGGAGAGGCTTCCTAGAGAAGCTGCGCAGTTTTGGAGGGAAGACACTCACATGAGAGTGGAAACCATAATTGGTGGGACCATGGTGGAGAAGAGTTCCATTTCTTTATAAGGAGGAGATGGCAGCCCATTTGCATCATGTTTGGATATAGAATTTCAAATAGGGTCTGTAGAGGCTTGCATCCTTGGGCTGTTTAGCAGGGTGGTGGTGCCCTCGAGCACTAGGGTGTTCTCTGTTGGGAATCCCTACCTCTTCCTCAAGGAAGGATGAGGATTGAGTTGCATATTCCTCAATCTGGAATTGGCCATAGCTACTACCATCATCTACAGTGTTAGCTCTGCAGCAGAGAGGACGTTGTGTTGTTGGGGGCAGCAAATGAGGAACTCATGGAGTCATTATTGACTTGTTTTCTTTAGTGGAGGAGTGATCTATTCATTGGAGGAGCTGCAAAGAGGATTCTCGGGCTTCATATCAGATCTTTGGCACTTGGACAACATTCCATCATCTCCCATTGCGCAGTCCATGGAGGAAATTGCGTTTTTTTATGGAGGCAGTGAGGGAAGGGTTCATTGGGCTCATCAGGAGTGTGTTTTTGAGACAAAGGGATTAGCCCTTTGTGCTTAGAGACATTATCAGAGGATGGAAATCAAATTTCAGATCTGCCATGGCCTCATCCATATTCTAGTTCAGTTGCAATGACAACTCAGTTGTCACAGTTTTGTATTCTCCGACATTTATAGCAATCTCTCCTAGATTGGCTAGAAAACTTGCATTTCAGCCCATTTCTTTGTTATTGGGCATTTTATTTGTATCCTTCGGCATCATTATCATTTTTTACACATTTAGTAGCTGCTAATCTCTTAATTATTGCACAGGCATGGTCCTCCGACATTTTGTGTAGTTGCAGTAACATTTGTATTTCAGGGTGTAATCATTGGAGAATGATTCCCATTGTATAAGGGGTTCATTGCTCATGTTATTTCTGTTCATTTTTGCTGATATAATAATATAATGATGGCTGTAGAATTTTCCCTCTTATGGTGTATTTTATATTTGCAGATTTTCAGAATGTGTTTTGCATATTGTTGTAGGCTCTCTCCTTGAGCATTGTTTTAGTGATATAGTTTTGGGAGATCTGTATAACCCATATATAATTATTTATTTGAGCTCATTTTCTGCAAGGGAGTTGTATTAGATATGTTCTAGGGCATCCTAGCAGTGGTTTTCCTTATTTGTGCAGTGACTTCCTTATACAGTGTCCTCAAGGACCCTCTAGCAGAAATTCCTGAAGTGGAAATATTGCATATCCATAGACAGAGTCTGTGAAGGGTCAAATAGCTTCTGGATCTCACACTTCCTTGTGAAGGTGACATATTCGGTAAATTCCCCAACGGTTAATCTCTGAAATGGACTTGTGGTCTTTCTATAGAAGGAATTTTTGAATATCTTGAGATATTCCCGATGGAGCAGCAAGTTCTAGATTTGGAACATTATAGTGGTATCAGAGCATCAATCTTGGCTCAGCCTGTGCACAAGATTTAATGCCATCAGCAAGAGGAGCTTCTCTCCAAGGAGAGGAGATTTACAGAGGAAACAAGGGAAAAGGAATGATGGAAGAGGAGGTCTCCCTTCTTCTTTTCCAGACCATTGAGAACATCATTGAAGATCTGATGAAAGGGAAAATTTGGAGAAACTTTCTGAAAGGGTTTGTGGATGAAGCAAGACCTAGCTATTCTCATGAAGGCTGTGAGCATTCAGCCACACATGAAGATCCACAGCGCAGGACATTTCCCATATCTACTGCAAGAAGGATGGAGGGAAAGAGTTGAGGCCTTTGGAGGAGCAGCGTTGCAACTCAAAGGTATGATTCATGGTGATTGGTTTCATGATTCTATTTCATGTTTTCATGCAAATGAGAGATCATATGTTGAAGTCACAAATATTTTTTCAAAGGGGATTGATGAAAACCAATGTGCAACATGGTGTGACAAAACTTCAAACACTTTGCATGCATGGGAGGGGACCATGAAACAAAGATCATTCCATCTTTCTAGAGGGGGAGTAAATCAGGAGGATGGCTTGCTAGAGGCAAGACGCCCATTGTATGAAGGGAACACTTCCATTTTTGAGGTGTAGAGATATTTCTCTCAAAGGAAGGCCAAGATCCAAGGCCTCTCATTAAGGAGGAGATACACCCACAAGTTGGTAGAGAGGAGGTGCATAGAAGAACCTACAGCGCTACACCATTGGAGGAAGAAGAAGAGCAGGAGGATCATCATGAAGGGATGATGGGCATTCACCCTTATCTACTTCAGAGATTTTCTTCACATAGGAGAAGTATTGCACTACGCAGTAGAGAGAGAGAGGGACCTTTCATTCCTCTCATATATACAGTCCACTTCCTATCTTGATGTCTCACTTTTTGGAGGCTTTCCACCTGGGAGGCCACTTGATATAGAGATGATGAGAGGCATCATGCTATTTGGTTCACCACTCTTGGATTTCAGAGACGTGGAGACATTAGAGGAATCCAACACAGCGCAAAGAGTTTGGGACAAGCTCAAGGAGGAGGGATACACTCTCTCATTTTCAGTCTCACCCACTCTCATCAGCTATACTGCGTTGATAGAGTCTGATACATGGATGGAGGATAGCATATTCATGATATAGGATGACTGCTACATAGATTTGGTGAGAGAGAGGATACTTCCATTGAGGAAGGACTCTTTCATGCATTGGAGTAGATGGAGGCCACTCATGCTTGCATTGGCCAGGATCGAGAGATTCTTTGGAGGTGATAGTCTCTCATGGGAGGCTCATTTTTAGATAGCATCATTTCGATTTGAGCATGAGTAGCTGCATGATGGGCATGGAAGAAACTTGGAGGATTAATTTTTCATTGGGGATGTCAAAGTTGCAGGCAACAGCGTCAGGGGAGCACTTTATTGTAGATTACCAACGCTGTCTATGGGGAGGATTGATTATGATTGGAGGACTCAGCTTTGGTTGAGTGTTCCCAGGATCTTGGTGCATGCATGATTCTTGATGACCAGGAGGGAGATGACTGATATAGAGTTGATGATATGGTCATCTAACAGTATGGCAGACTCAACTTGACTAGGGCTTCTAGTCTCAAGGAGAAACTATTGCATGCAGCATATGAGGACTTCCTAGCTATGGATTTGGATGCATACTTTGCTTTGCTAGAGGAGTTCAATTGGGAGGGAATTCAGTATGATCTACATCAGAATATGGATAGATGCATAGCCCAGATGATTTTGGAAAGGTTGGCACAACCATTCCCCTACTCATTGGAGGAGAGGGAGAGCATGCAGATGAGCCATTTCAGCTCAAGGACTCAAGTACATCGTAGAGAAGGTATAATTTCCCATTATATTTTGTACCTCTTTACTTCATATGAACAACACATTATTCCAAGAAGGATTATTCCTTCTTGCATTTGATATGATGTACTTGTAGCTACTTGTAGCCCTGATTGTGGCTATTTTTATGATGGATTGTGGGGGGAGCCACATGTTTCTCGGTGTGCACCAATGGCACCAATTTGTATTCTCATGTTTTATCTTATGATGAGATGTTGTGGAAGCAAACAAGTGGCTAGTACAAAACTTGTTATTTATGATTTTGAGGCAGGCCAAGAGGCACTGCGCAGATTCCATGAGTGGAACTTTGAACCACTCTCTGGTTGTCATTTGACAACTTGCTTTTATTGTGTATTGCTCCTTGTATTTCTGATGTTTGTACACTCATGAGGAGCATTATTTGGAGAGTATTGGATGTATAGAACATTGGGAGCATGATTCTCCCCATTATACATGTCTTATCTTGTAGGAGACACCATGGGAAAACCATGATTGCCACATTGCTACTTGTCTCTTCTTGTGGGAGGATCCACTTGGAGAATTTGAGGAGTAATTTCATGGTTGATTTTCTTGATGGGGTAGCTTTGGCCATTCTTGGAGGCCATACCATTTCAGCCCAAGGATAGAGGCAGCCCCATGAACACTTAAAATGGAGAGAGGACCATCTTGAGAAGCACAAGCACAACTCTCCATTCAGCCCCAACACATTGCAGAAACCAGGGGTTGAGATTTTTATTTGGATGATTGCATGGATGAGAGGATCATCATTGGGGGACAAATATTCCCATGCATATCATCACTCCTACCTTAAGGAGGCCATAGCACAGCAAGAAGGATTCCAATACACCTTCTATCTTTCCATGAGGAGCATCATTTTCAGCTTGCATACTTGGGAGAGAGCATTGGAGGACAGAGTTTGTGAAGGGCCAGATAGCTTCTGGATCTCACACTTCCTTGTGAAGGTGACATATCTGGTAAATGCCCCAACATTCAATCTCTGGAATGGACTTGTGGTCTTTCTATAGAAGGAATTTTGGAATATCTTAAGATATTCCCGATGGAGCAGCAAGTTCTAGATTTGGAACATTACAGTGACCCTGAACACGTAGGAGCGCAACACGAGTCAGCCGGGTGCCTCCTGAATGCACTGTCGGGTGTGCCCTGGGCGGAGACTACACGTGTGGGTGCGTAGCAGATGTGTTGGGCTCGGGAAGAGGGTGCACATTGTTGTTTCTATAGGCACACAACGCCTTTGTACAGGAGCACAACGCCCTTAAGAGAAGTGTATGGGTAGTCTTGCACAGGAGTGCAACACAATTTTATAGGAGCGCAGCGCCCAAAATTTCTGCCCGAAAACTCTGTCAGGAACTTTGAAAACCTAAAAACCCGCAACTCCTTTGCAAATAACCAAATGGTGTTTGGGAGATGTTGCTTGGGTTGTTTTTATACTTTTTTGGAAAAATTAAAAATAAAAACCTACTTTACTAAGGTTTATTTTTGGTTCTCCCCTTTGCTAATATGCTCTTTTTCCTTTTGCAGGTAGTGTCATAAAAGCAGTGTTTTTTTATCCTCTCATTTCTTTTGGAGTCTGGCACTTTTTTCAAAAACTCTTGGCAAACTGGTGATTTTGCTTGGTTTCTCCATTTTAACATATTGAACCTATGCATCTCTGTCCTTTTTTGCCTTCTGCATGGATAATTGACTATAAATGAGAGTTTGGCTTCCTTCACACTAATACCTTTTCAATCTTTCCCTTTGGTGTTAGTGAAATAATGTTGTCTTAACAAACTTTAGAAATTATTCCCTGACATCATCTTCTAATCTCTGCCTGTAGTCACCAAGGAGGCTTTTCACACTGACTTCTTGTTTATTGGATCTTTGATTTGTGCACAGTTGTGCTCATGTGCCAATATCTTTAGAATCTTATGCATGGGCTCTTTGTTGGGCAGCACTTTACAAACAATTTGTCATGAAACCATGATCCTTTTTCTGAACTTAGGCCTGTTGTATTTCTTCCGCTGTGTAATGTCACTTATGAGTTTAGGCTTATCACTTTACATCTGTTCTGTTGTTAACCATCATAAAGAATTCCTGCAGAAATGCTTTAACATGGGCAAACTGTCTTTATGCAGACTTAATACTTTGATCAAGGAGGTACCTTCGGAGGTCTTTGATACCCTTTGGACATTCATGAGCTCATTCTGATTTTCACTTGATTTCACCTTTGAGCATATGTGGAAATAGTAAGTATTAGGAAACCAAAGCAATGAATAACCTAGGGGACCCTATATGACCTAGTGGGATTATGTTTGGACCAGCTGTTTGGATGAAAACTTGAATCAGGGTTTGGAGGTGAAAACAGGGTTTTGACACACCTTATTGCATTTCCATCCTAAACAAATAAAACTTTGATTTATCTAAAGTGCCTAGAAAGGGAGTTTTAAAATCACCACTGCTTGAGGCACTTGGTGAGTAGGGGAAAAAGTTTGGGTTACTTGGCAAACCAGGGTGTGAAAATAGAGGGCTTAGGCAAACAGAAACAGAGTGTTAAAGGCAACGGTGGCAAACATAGTGAGAGTGAGGGACATTAGTCCATGATTTTGTCTTCGGGGATTGATAAGATGGCCAAGGCATGGTAGAGTAGTGGAAGAGTGAAAAATTTATCCTGAGGATAATGAAGGCAGTGAGATTTCTAGAACTCACAAGATCCATGAATTTTGTTACTAGAAATCTAAGACAAGCAATTAGTCATCTAAATAGGTATAAATTACTGATGACTAACAGTGGCTCCACTTGGGGAGGGTAGCTCCTTTTTAGGAGGTGTCCAGAATTTCAGATCTCTTGGTTTATGAAGATCAGTGCCTCATCCATTGGGCGGATTTTCTTCTTTTCTTTTCCTGCTGCTTCCCTGAAGTAGTGATTTTGATAATCTGAAAGCATGATTAGCGTGACTTCACCTCTACCTACCCAACCTACTTTCCTAAAATTTTCTCTTCCTTGGGTTCATATGAACTGGCAAATGCATTGACATATTTTATTTTGAAATCAAAGAAATAAACTATCTACTTCTACACTGATTTCTTCCAAGAGTTCAGATTATGCTAGTGAACTCTTGTTATTCTCTACCTAGTCTATTTAACTGTCAAGATTAAGCAGTATGATAGACTTCATTCTATAAGCTATTTGACAAGAAATTTAAAGCATGAATTGAACCAGGATTAGACAATCTGATTTATCATGAGTCGCGGAAGCAAGACAAAATGCACACAAACTTTATTTTCATAAGCAAACAAAACTAGAAGGTGCGAGGAATATATTTCATCATTTGCTAATCATCCCTATCCTTCTCTTTGGTTCAGTTTTAAGCATGTGGAACCAACATCTTTCATTCCTAATATATTTTCTTCGACAAGTCAAGCTTCAATGATTTGACCAACATTCTTTCTCTAACTTATCAACAATAAATTTAAAACATGTTCAGCCATGATTAGGCTAGATGACTAAACAAGACAATCTTTTGAACCAGTAGTGGCATTTAGGCTTGCACACTTTCAGTACTACTATTTTTGGGTATGGGGTTGTACCTTGTTTTTGAATCTGCCCTCTTTTCTATTCTTTTCTATGTTTTTGTGTTTTTTCTCTTTACGGCCTTTTCTTCAAACAATGGTATGTACAATGGGTGAAAGCTTAAAACTAAGGATTTTTACAGTAATGGTATTTGAGCATCCTGTCTTCAAAAGGATCTCCTAACATCCTTTTTCCATTCAGCTCTTGTAAACATAAATCATAGTTACCTTCATTTGAAAACATGGTATAAGGATTTTTCCAGGAATTCTCAAACAATCCATGTTCTCCTTGGTGTTTCTTCTTTGACTCTTGTTCCCAAAATTTGTTTCTGTCAAATATCTTCCGTAGGTAGAAGAAGTATTCTTTATCATCTTTGAAACAAATGATGATGTCATCAATGTATTCCATAGTGAACAAATTGCAAATAGGAGCCATAGTTCTTTGGAAGGTGTCTTCAGCACTCTTTAGCCCAGGAAGCATTTGTTTAAACCTATAATTGGTCCCTGTAAACATGAAAAAGTCTTTAAGCTGATTGATTTGAAGTGGTATCATCTGATGGTAACCTGAAACACTATCATGCAATGACATCTATTTAGAAACCCTACCCTTTGTAAAGTATGATCTATCTTGGGAAAAAGGTATTTTTTCTTTAGGAAGGGTTGATCTAGGTATCTGAAGTCTACACACAGCCTATGTCCTTTTGTCTTCTTTCTAAGTGACAAAATTTGCCTAAGGTTCTCATGGTCTTTCTTGAAAGAAGACCTTGTAGAAACAATTTCTATGTTATGAGGCTTTAAGATTTTATTCCTATATACAAGAGCATCCTGAAACTTCTTGCATAACCTTATGTATCTCAATTTTATGTGTAATGACAAGGTTCTGGAAAACTCAATCATTTTGGGCCTTCCTAGTCTGCCTACATTATATGTCTCTATATCAGTTTCAGAAGACATCCCTTTGGGATTCATAGCAATATATGTGAGAGTCAATAGCTTTTCTGGGGGGACAAAAATTTCTAATAATGAGGTGTCTATATAAGGTAAAAACATCAGACTCTTTTGATTCAAATTCCCAAAGTTTTCTATTATGTGAGAGTATTTTAGCTCTTCTGAATTGGGAAAAGGGAACAATTGTGTTTCTGAGGTTTGTTCTTTGGTTGAGCAACTTGTTTTAGATTCTAGACTGATTTTTGGTTTTGAAATTTCATTTTCAATTTGCAGAAAGTCAAGTTCAGTTTTATCATCATGTGGTTGTTCAGGGTCGTGATAGTTCTGACTGTCGAACTCATCATAGAGGGACTGATTTGGCTATTGTAGTGTGCCTAGATCTTCACGATCTTCATTCACTTGTTCATCAAGGTCATTTTCATTATATAATATGAATGAGTCCAAGTCTGAATGAATGGAGTAGATAGGGGTGTTGTTGGGTCTATCTAGGCTACTTACCGTATAATTCATGTGAGATTCCAGGTAGAGTCTCCTTGTTTGGTTAAAAATCGAGATGGTAGCATAAGACATGTCAAGTTGGAGGTTTCCCAGAAGCTTGGCTCCCCAAGATCGGGACAAAAACATGCCATACTTGGGGGGAATGTTAGCCACTACTATGTCCATGAGTAGGCTCTTAGTAGGGATTTGTGTCAGATTGACACATAAATCCTTGATTAGGCCCAAGCACTTAACCCTGCTCGAATCAAAGGAATACGGATCTTTGTAGGGCCTGGTTATTTCTAGGCCTAATCTCTCCATCACTACCTTTGGCATGAGGTTGTGAGATGCACCAGAGTCTAGCATGGCATTATGTAGGATATTGTCGTGTATGTTTAGGCTAACATAGAAAGGGGGAATGGCTCCTTCTTGGTATTTTCCATCTACTTCGGGTCCAAACAAAAGCTCTGGTTTGTCATTTGTCAAATTCAGAGTATTGGTATCATTTCCTATGTTTAGAACTTTCAGAACTTGAGATTTGTACATGTCCTGAGCTACCAGTTCAGTGAGAGTTATGGTTATTTGTTATAGGTCAAAAAACCTCCTCATTAACTCAGAGGAGAAGATAAGTATGGAAGGAATAAAGAGACCTAAACTAAACCTACTTATGCTAAGGTAACGCGCCCCTATAACAACCAAAGTGTGTTATAATGCTCCTGATCCATGAAAAGGTCGGGTTAATGGCTAGGGCAACACTCTGTTTAGCCTAGAGGGCAGCGTTACCCGTGTTTTGAGTTTGAAATAAGAAAACCCGCGGAGAATGATTTGAAACTCTAGTTTTTTCTCATAGAGAGTCAGTGAAAAATAGAAACTGCAAGGCGCTAATCTCGTATTGGGTCTTGCCAAAGACAACTAGATTCTCAAGAAAGGAAAAAGCATGGAAAGTTGAGGAAACATCATGGTTTTTCTATTTAGAACTGGTGGAATGAGAAAGGCAAGGCTGCCCTCTCCATCTCCTATAAAATGGAGCTGTAGGCTCTTGGTCCAAGGTCGAAGGTTTTTTGAATACATGTGAAGCAGAGTGTTTATTGTTATAGTGTGAAGGTCAAAGATCAAAGAGGTTCATTGAGAACTTGTTGATTAAGACATCACCACATTGAAGAGAAAGAGAAAGAGATATTGGAAGACTGAGGAGGGCTTGGTACAACCGACGGTTGTAACCCTCCTTTTTTATAAATCAATAGAACTGTATCTGTTTTGTCCATTCGATGCGTCAATAGTGTTATTTTTCTTCAGTTACTTATATAACATGAGATGAATGGCTTAGACGTGCATTGTTTAATGTTTATCATTTATTGACTTAAATTGATAGGAAATGTATATTGTGGTAGAGATTACATGGGTGCTTTGATTGATCACAGGGTCAAGATTTGAAGCTGGTGAAGAAGGATCCCTGCTTCACCGCTTAGTGCTCTCCAAAAGACTTCAAGGTCTAGAAAGAGGTAATCTTCCATCTTATTCCATCAAGTTGTTAAATTTGATATGAAAATATATGCTTCTTCTTTGTGAACTATATAGCTAATCTTATTGTTTGCCTCGGGCATCGGGAAGCCCTGAGAGGGATATTCAAGAACCAACAACCCAAGAATTTTACCCTATAGAAGAATTAGCAACTCCGCTGGGGACCTTAACCCCAAGTTTCTGGATTATTTCTTTTTATTCCTCCTTCTTTCCTTTGTTCACATATCCTTCTGACAAGCTTTTATGCCCAGTAGACATTTCAAAATTTCACAGAGTTCAGTCCTGTTCCCTTTTGGCCATATGAAGAACTTTACCCTGGCTAATGTTGTCTTTGTTAGTATTCCAGAGCATTATAACGAGGCCCATCCTTGATTACAATGCGTTAGTATATGCACTAACGCGGTCTTTACTCAGAACCAATGTGTTACTCAGCCAAAAAATTTGCTATTCACCCCTGTGTTGTGTTCCTTTTGGTCGCAGAGTTTTTTGGCCATCAGAACCTTTCCTTGAATGAATCCCTATGCTTGTTTACCAACTGGCATTGCTGTTTGTTTGTTCTTGTTTGAAAAGTTAGTGTCGAATACATTTGCTTTTTACAAGAATTTTTTTTTTAGTTTTTATGCATCTAGCTAGATTAATTCTGAAATTTTCAGTTAAAAGACTGTTAAGACGAGATAAATAGATGTCTGAATCTTTAAATTTGAACTGTGTTATTTGAAAGTTTGCTGCACGGATGTTGAAAAGAAACCTCTTCTTGCAGAAATACTCTTCATTGAATTGAACATTTAGAGCATATTTTTGCATGGTTTTTTGAGTCAGAGTCTCATCACATTTCATACGTCCACTCCCCCTCCGCAAGAATAATAATCAAGTACACTAAGAATCAAGCAATAATAAAATCAATCACATTACTTTTTCTGAGCTCACACCAACAATATTTTAGGCTAGGATCTTGGGTTAGGAAAAGTGAGAAAATCACCCAAGATCTCAAAACTTGAAACTAGAGTCATTAAACGAGCGAAATCCTACTGCACACCTATTATCAGGACCACTCATTTACTGGAGCTAAGTGCGAGACAACACTTGGGTGCACAAGAAGGTAGCCCGCCATTGACTACATCCGGTGGGCATTCTATATATTGGGGTTCCCTTCGGGGATGTCAAAACTAGTTCGGGGATCTAGGTATTCTGCCCATATAGCATGCTGTCCTAGACCATGACCCCCCTAATGATGTATGTGATTTGAGGTATCTTTAGTGGCCATACTTTTTATGGACTTACACAAGGTGACTGGGACGGGCTGTCTTGGTACTTGAAACAGACGGACCTACTTTGTCTTCAGTCTTTAGGAGGGTACTCGTCTTCACGAGAGTACTTACACCTATCGTCTAAGGTTCGGGCGAAGCTTTAGAGTAACCGTAATTGTAATTTCGACCAACCCTCTCTGTATTCTATTGTGATACTGGGTTTCATCTCCAACAAATGGTAGTACTCAGACAGGGCACCCTATTCTGGCTGCTTGTTGATTGATTTTAGAGAGTCCCTTTTTCTTTTTTTTTCTTTTTTTTTAGGTGTGTGGTTACTGTCATTGAGACTTTATAATATATCAAAATTTATTAAAATTTGTTAAAAAATAAACAGGTCACCGTGGCATCATTCGATCCACGCCGTCTGTCTCCTTGACAGCAAGGTCTACCTCCTCTGACTCCTGAGGAATAATTGAACCTCGGTGAACCCGTGTCTTCTGCGGAAGAGCAGTCTCCATTGACGAACCCTGATTTTCACATAGCCTCATATCATACGGAATTTCCGGAGGAACCTTTCACGAAAGGTGTCTTACCTATTTACAATCCTCCACTCACTGATCTGTCGGCAACCATGATAATTCAAATTCCACCATGCCAAGACATGTCTTCGGCCGCACAAACATCCATTTCACAACCGGCATCCATAGGGTCAATACCAAAGGCAACCATCCTCCCCGCTAGTTGTCAGTTCTATGCCATCACTTGGTAACCCCAGTAGTCAACTTATGCCTAGTCCCAACCCTACAGTTATCACAACTGTGAGTAACTTGCTGAGTCCTTCGGGATCTACTCCTACCGTGACCACATCGGGACCTACGGTTTCCCCTCCCACGAGTGGGACTACTTCGGTTCCTTTTAGCAACCCTTTCGATTAGAACCCTTTGTTGAGTTCAAACCCCTTGGCCTCCATACAAGGGGGCAGTGTCACCAGAACACAAATAACAGGGAACATTTCACTGCCCTGCAATCATTAGGACAAACCGGAAAACCTATTGTTAATACTATTCCCTTAAATGGTTTAAATATCAGTGTAGGGTCTATGCTGTTGCTGAACTATGCAAGTAGTAGCATGCCTCCAGACAACTCTATTGCGTCCATATAGACCAACCCACCCCAACCTCCATCTGGGCTGGGGGGGCACTTTTAAGCTGGGGGCCACCAACTGTTCACCCTACAATACAATATGCCCTATGGACAGAAACCATATATCCCTACACCTATACCCATAGGAAATTTTTGTTGAAGTCCCACTTATCCTCTTGGTAACACTTTGATGGGCAGACCTTATGGTCTAAATAGTCAGCCGAACCTTCCTTGGCTAGATTCGAGGGCAAACCCGCAATTTCCATTTTTTGGCAGCTTTAGACATCCCTGACATCTATAAACTAACTAATGACCCCATCAATCACAACCCGCTCTGGCCTACAGTACCGCACAAGATTCCTTCTGACATCCCAAAGTTCGATGGGAAACAAGGGGAAGACCCAGTCGCACACATCACCACCTTTCATTTATGGTCTATCTCTAATTCCATGGTGGATGATAGTATCCGACTTAGACTGTTTCCCTGCACCCTTACAGGCAATGCTGCCAAGTGGTATATTGAATTACCACGCGCCGCCATCAACACTTTTGGCTCTTTAGCTACGGAGTTTCTAAAGAACTTCCAATTACCGATCAGATATGAAACTAGAACATAACTATTAAACTCACTTCGCCAAGACACGGCCACCCACATCTCCGATCACATTCATGAATGGAGGTGTAGGAGGAGGCTAGTCAAAGCACCAATCCCGGATCATCTTCTATCTAAATGGTTTTGTAAGTTTCTCTTACCCCACATCTCTAAAGACATTGGCCTATCTGGTGCCATTACAGAAGATCAATGCATTCGTCATGCCCAGCATTTAGATTTAATCTACTCACAATCTAGCACGCTATATGATTTACTCCCCAATGCCCCAGGTAACCCCAATTCTCCCGCTACTCAGAAAACCAGAGTCCATGCCGACGGTCTCGTTGGCGCAATCTCTGGCGTAGCCACAAAACAGTCTCAGGGGAAAACTTCCTAGCCATCCTCAGCTGCCACTGACCCTAACCAAACGACTACTCTTCCCACTGCTGAGGTCAACTTTGTGCAAACTTCACAAAAACCTAGTGGAAAGAATAAGAAGAACAAGAAAAAGACATATTCTTCAGAAGAGCAGTTAGACCATCAGAATAATCCTAATCAGAAAAACGCTGCTAAAAATGACAAAGGGAAGGAGAAACCCATGAAATTTCCTTGCAATATCTGTGCGGAGGACCACTTGACATACAAATTTCCTCGGCTGCAGGAATGCACCGATTTTATCGCAAAAAAGGATTCTAGGAGAACACCTGTCGTTCTTCATAATCCTTTCCCTAATCAATAGTCGCAACAACAACACATGGTTTCAAACCCGCCACAACCCCCGCAAAGGGGCAATGGTAGTTCGCATCCTTCCGGTGAAGGATCATCTACCATTTATGGCATTGAAAGTGTTGAACTTCAAACAAGAGCCAACATTTATGGAAATCCTACCATAGATGCTCAAGAACCTAGTACTAGTTCGAATCCACTGCTGCCCAAAAATCTGCATATTGAACAGCCTACTGCTGATCTCGTAATTCATCCCCCCAAAGGGACACATCGATGCATGACTCATAACACCTCTGCACGTGCAGCCCAAAACTACAATATTGTAGAATATTTTGCGCAGGCACCATCAACCATGTCTACTTTCGAAGTATTGCAAACCTGTCCAGCACAAAGGAAAGCCTTGCTTTCGACCATTGGTAGAATAGACCCCCAGGATTCCATGCTAGCTATCTTTGATATGGAAAAATCTCAGACTCGCCTCTCACACCAACTCGCGTTCCAAGTGCAAGTTGTGTCGAAAGGGAGACCAATCCATCATACTATCATTGCGAAGGTGCTTCGACCTGCATTATGTCACAGGCTTGCTAGCTCGCTTTAGGTTCTCCTACTTTGTCACCACCATCGAATTCCCTCAAAGCTTTCGATGGCCACACGTTCCTCCCAAAAGGATACCTTGCTAGCTTTCCCATCACTCTGAGTGGGAAAATGATAACCATGGACGTTGAAGTCGTAGATCGCCATCTTGACTATAATCTATTGCTCGGTCGCAGTTGGTCTTATGCCATGACTGCCATTGTTTCTTCGGTCTTCCGACTCATCCTATTCCATTGGACGGGAAAATAGTCACAATGGATCAACTATCCTTCTGCACCCCTGATTATACCACGTTACCAAGTAGCACTGTACCCCTAATAAGAGGCTTTCCTGATTCTTACGTCAGTATTGGTATCGGTCTTCTGAAGGCATCTTCCCTAATGGGTTGCTTTCCTCTCCTGCCACCAGAGGTTCCAAATATAGTTGCAATGATATCCACCATTTTGGATGGCTCTATCTACACATGGATCCTGCCGACACCTTCAGACATTGATTCCTACGAAGATCAGATGCCGCTCTCACCAGCCGAGTTGGCTTACCAAGCCATCCAAATTACATTTGAACCCTCCACTTCTATGGTTTCAACCAAAGTTACAAAACTCCCGCCCATCACAGTTCTCTCTAAGGATCTCCTCAATGAAGTCTTGCCTACAGATGAAGCTATTCGAGAGATCATGTCTCTAGAAGAACGACCTTGGGGAAAGTTTCACCGTCGCGCTTCGATGATCGACTCGGACGTGATAAATACTCAAATCCCATCCTTTGATCCACCTGAGATGGTTCCCTCCACTTACACGATTGTTCAAACTATCGATTCAGAAGGGAACATGGGTAATCTTTCTAAGACAATACTCATAGATATCTCAGTCAAAACGGGTATTGTGGAAAACATTCAGATTGGAGCAGATTGCAATCCGGAGGAAATTTCGTGATTCACATCCATTTTCAAGGAATTCCACGATGTGTTTGCTTGGTCTTATGATTAAATCCCTGGCATAGATCCATCTATAGTCGAGCACAAAATCAAATTTTATGACAATGCCAAACCAATTCGGCAATGACTACGACCTATCCACCTGCGCAAAGTGGCTGCCATCAAAACTGAGGTAGAAAAACTTTTAAATGTTGCTTTCATCTATCCCGTTCCTTTGACATAATGGGTTTCCAATTTGGTTCCCGTAGACAAAAAACAAGGCACTATCTGAGTTTTCATTGACTATCGTGATCTGAATGCTGCTTGTCCTAAAGACAATTATCCTACGCTGTTCATAGATCATGTTGTGGTTCCTGTGTTTTGGCCAGATTGGCAAAGCCAAAAGACAAGACAACATCAAACCACTTTGGGATCTTAGGATCTAGCCCTCCTGGATCCAGATAGGGATCTCTCTATAAATGGTAAAGAATGATATATATTTAAAGGTCAAATTAAGGTATTAGGCTATTTATGAAGCACAAGGGTTTTTGGTTTGTTTGTTTGGTTGGAGATCATTAACTGAGAAGGTTATGTGAAGTGAGGAAGGAACAAAGTAGCAAGATGTTTCAGCATGGGAATATAGGTCAAGAGAAGTGTCAATCCATTGGGCTATGGAGTCATAAAATGGTTTACTTGCATAACAACTATCCAAGGGTTTCCATTGGGCAAGTCATCTATACCCGAGGATCTTCTTAGATAGATGGTGGGATGGAACATTAAGAAATGGGATGAAAGAAAGAAACCAGAGTGCAGCCTAAGATCAGGTAAGGACTTTTAACCTATCCTGCTTTAACATACTCACAGAGGAAACTCTCAATAAAGACACAAAGGGTAGCTTAAGATCAAGGAAAGACTTTTAACTTAACCTGCTTTTAGCATACTCTAAAGGAAGACAATCCATAAATAAAAAATTTAAGATTAAACATAGAGCAAGGCCTAAGATCAGAGAAAGACTTTTAACCTCACTGCTTTTGACACCAATTCACAGGGAAACTTTCAAGACAAACTTTTGGAGAAGAAACTAGAGGACAGGGCTAACCATATACTTCCCTAGTTCAATCTCTACTTAGCATGAAATGAAAATATCTTTCAAGGACAATGTTTCAAGTTGTACTCAGCAAGACATGGGCTCACCAACATTTCTTGACTGGTTATACTCTATATAATTATCCTTAAAATACACGATCAGAGGAAAACATAAAGATAAAGATTTACAGTGAGATGTAGGGTACTTCCAACAGTATGTCCTAAGCTATGCTTGTTGTTCTTTATCAGAGAATAATGGACAGTATGAAAAAACATGAAAGGAGATAATTACAGTAAGGAAAACATCACCAATAATATAGACCAGGATCCTGTGAATCTGCTTGTTCAATTGATGTGAAAAACCAGTCACATACTTTGAGCCCAGTGGCTTTTTACAGTCCAGACTTTTCTTCCCAGCCTACTATATTACAAACTACTCAGCTACTTCCCCCAATAACAGTTCAAACATTCAATAAAATCCCAACCCTTTACAATGAATTTTCAATGAATACTTATAGGTGAATGAGGAGGTGGAGTAGTAGATATGAGCTTAAATGATCCATTAAGACAGAGGGGAGGAAGTATTCGAATGCCCACTCTGCGTAATGGCTTTGCATTAACTGTGTGTACCCTTTAGGCTGGTTCAGAAGTCTTTGTCACATTGACCATAACCTTAGGTATGTTTCTTTGAAGTACTCTCTGGCTGCTAGTACTCTGTTTTGTCTTCTGAGACAAGTAAGGTGATAGAAGGTCTCTCAGGTATTCCATACTTCCATAACTGCTGTCCTGACGACTCTGTCAATGTAATAATAGTTCTGGTGCTCGATGGAAAATGGAGGAGGTCGTGTAGCTAGTCCTTCTTGGAGAAAAAACGTCCTGTTGATATTAAATCACTGATATGGCTTGATGTGTGCTTTAGGCTTCATTAAGCCTCCTTGATATCCTTTATGGTTCTAATCCTTGCTGACTGTGGATTAAGCTTCTTAGTCTTCAATATTATGCCTAATCCTCTTAATATTCTTATGATATTCTTTAGACTTCTGCTGATGGTTGCACAGGTGGCAGTGGTGCTGGAGGGTTCGTGTAAGGGTCGATGATCGGGATGCATCGAAAAGCAAGGAATTTAAACCCTGCTGGTCCCTTTTCTGCATTGATTCAGGCTCAGGATCGTCACCCTGGAACCTTGGTCACTTATTTGTGACAGTGGGATAAACTGGCAAGAACCACCATTAAACCTACAAACATGAAACAAACCAATTAGATAAAACCTGCTCGGGGCTTAAAACTGCATTAGAGGGCTCAGGAGGATGGAGGGGTATTGAGGAAAAAGGTGAATGTAGCGGAAAAATGGGTGAAAAACCTGGCAGAGCAGCTAACCAGGTGCAGATGGAGGTTTGGGTGCGAGGATGAACGTGGGTTGTTAGATTAGAAAAATCAACGGCGAAGATCTTTCGATGGAGTCATTAGAGAGATCATATGAATGGAGAATGGATGGGGGTGAGATTAAGTCAGAACCGTTCGATCTTAGAGATCGACGGCTGAGAAAAAACGTGAAAGGAAACGTTGTGGAGGGTAGGCGTTATGGCGGAAAAATAGGAATGGTTTTCATGCAGCGAAATAGGGGAAAGGCGGTATTACCTTTTGGAACGCGATTCCATACACCCACTGACACGTGGATTTATAAAACTGCCCATATCACGTAATTTTGAAACGTTAAAATTTGGGCACAAAAATTACACGATATTGAGTTTAAGCCATTGGATCATCGGAGGAGAAATCTAATGATGCAGGAGAAACACGACATAAGGTTAGATGCACGAGCGAAAGGAGGCGGGGTCCATTTTTGAGGTCAATGCGAGCCGTCGGATCGTGAGGATCGACGGTCGAGATCTGTTGATGGGGGAGAATGAGAAGGGAAGGGCATGAAGAGCAGAAGTAATGTGGACCGTCTGATCAAACTTGATCAACGGTGGAGATTTAATCAGAGGTCGGGATGGTGGAGGATTACGTGAGGGATGAGCGCGATGCGATGAAGCGCAAACCGTCAGATCTGGCGGAATGAACGGCTGGGATTACATCGCATCGGTGAAAAGGAAAGAGGCCAAAGCACGGGGGTCTTTGAGTTTGCGATGTGTGATTAAGTGCTGGCTGTCGGATCGGTATGAGAGATCAACGGTTAGGATTGAATCGGCGGGTGTGATGTTGGAGGGCGATGGGCGAAGCGCGATGAGATCTTAGCCGTCGGTTCTTGTGGATTCGATGCCTGAGATTGAATCGGGGGATCAACATCAGAGGATGAAAAGGGGAAGGATAAAGGGAATTTGCGATCGCCGATTGCGATGGAGCAATTAGGCTTAGCGCTTTGTCGTGGATCCAAGTCACGTAAGGAAAAAGGGGCTGGGGCTAAGACCAAAAGGGGCTTAAGGCCTAAATGTTGAAAAGTGGGTTTTTAGGCCAAAATGAAGGTTTTTCAGAGGGTTTTGAGGGTTCCGATAAGATTTAAAAAGAGGTTTTAAACCTTACCAAAGGGAGTTTATGAAGGGAATGAAGGAAAATGAAGTATGAATAAGGGAAAATGAAGGCCTTTGAAAACAACTTCTTTCACAAACAGCAGGGTTCATCAATGGAAACAACAGTGAAGATTCTTTAAAGGATAGAAGACACATGGAGGCTTCAAGAATGATAGATTTACAAAGGAAATGTCTCTCTTGAAGACTCAGAAACATATTTAGCCACCTGTTTTCTTTGAGAAAATATTATAGGTGGCTAACAGTGGCTCGAAATGGGGATGGCATCTTCTTGAAGGTGTCAAGAATCTTAGATGCCTGGCACTTGACCATCTTTTTCTTCTTTGATCAGTTGCTATAAACATGGTGGATATTATATCAGTAGAAAACATTTTCCCAAACAACTACCTACCCATCCTCCTGTCCTAAGATTTTTCTTCAAGGTGCATTTAGCCTTGCAAACCTTTCACATCATCAATTTTTATTGAAAGCAAAAACTAATCTAATTATACCCTTATTCCTCCATGAGACCAGATTAAGCAGTTGGACTCATAGCTTCTCTACCTAAACTACTATTTGTCAGGATTAAACTGTCTGATAGATTTTCATTCTCTACATTCTAAAACAGAAATTGAAACACAACAAAACCAGGATTAGACTGTCTGATTTGCTGTGGGTCCATGGCATAAATACAAGCTGCACATGGACTGAACTTTGCAGAAATTAAAAACAAAATTTGAAGGCTTCAGATCCGAAAATCACCAACATCCTTCCTTCTTCTTGTGACTCAAATTTTGAGCTTTTTAGAGTCACCTTTCTTTCTTCATTTCAGCTCTAGTTTTGATCTTGTTTGAGCTGTTCTTTTTCTTCTTGCTGGTTCAAATTTTGAGCATATTTGAACCTTTCCTTTTTATTTTTAGTATTTTTTGAATTTTTCTTCAAAGTAAAAACCAACAACTAACTAAATGCTCACAGGCTGAGCTTTATTGAGATTTCCTACCTACCCTACCCTAACTTGGAAATATTTACATGTCTAGCTGACAAACTCTCTTTTCCAATACATCCAGTCAATCAGATGATTCCATTACTGGTCTTTTATGCTCATATCTTTGAGCATGTTGGACAGGCAGGGCCACTCCCATTCTCTTTATTTTTTAGCAACAGCTTCTAAATTTTTTCTTGTTGTCTGCAACAAGCTACTCTCGATGGCTTTTGATCCTTCTCTAAATGTCTGCAGGAAATGAGCATAAGGATATTGAAATAATACCAGGCTATGAGTATTTGACAAGTAGGTTTCAACCAGGATTACTTCCTCTTCCACTGGATCAAGGAAAAGATTATTTTGAGAAAGAAACTCTTCCTCATCTTCATTATTTTCTGAACTGGAGGACTCATCATATACTGCAGTGTTGTCCTCTTGTAGCTCTAAGATATTCTGATATGGTGGGTTGAGCTCTGTGAAAAGATCAATGTATTCTTGAGCAGGGGTCTGTTCCATTGCTTCCTCTTTTACAAGAGAAGGCTCTTCAATTTCATTCGGCTCAAGAACTTCTTCATTGTCTTCCTCCTAATTCTTTGAGATGAAAGGCTGCTGATTCCCAATCACATGAAAACTGTTACTGATGATCTGAGATAAAGAAAAGTGAAAATTAAAGGAATCTTCACCTGCTACTAAACTTTCATAACTTTCTTCATCAGTATCATAAATAGCCTGCATGGGCTCATTACTTCCTTGAAGTTGATGGAACTGATCTTCCTCCCACAAATCAACTGATGATGGCCCTGTAAGATCAAATTATGTTTGGAGAACATCATCATCAGATGGATCAAAATTAGGAAAATCATTAAAGTAAGTAATGCTACCAATAAAACATACTGGATTATCAGTAGATCTTTCCTCATTCTGATTTACAGGGGAGCTTTCTAAATCTGTACAACAAAGCTCAGTTGATGAATGGGCAAGAGTGTTTGTTCTGCAAAAAATTTCAGAGGCTGGCTGTCTATTGATGATATGATCTATATCTTCTTCTGTCAAAGGGGAAGATTCTCTTGTATTTATTTGGGCAGAAGAGCAGCAGCTCTCTGTTTCCTGTGAAGACTGAATTTGAGGTTGGATGTCTTCTTGGGCCTCAGCTATAAGGGATGATGAACTAGTATTTGTGCTTGCAGGCATATCTTGAGGAATGTCCTTTATTTCTCAACTGACTTCTTCCTCAACTGATTCATCTAGATTCTTGTGATATTTAGGATGCATATGAAATTCTTTAATGGCTATTAGCAGATCTTTGGGATGCATGTAAACCAAATCCTAATCAATGTCTAATAGGTATTGTAAGAAGTTCTGAGATTGATCACAACAATCCCATGATAAGGATGGAGATTTTTCTTTATAATTCTCGTAAAATACTTGGTGCATGTCCTTTAAAGAAAACAAACTCCTAGGTTCTAACCATTCATACCAGTCCCTTTCTTTTCCTTCTAATGTTAACATGAACATTTTCATAAGGCAGTCTTCATGCCATTCAGTCTTTACCTTCCAACATGTATGTGAAATTTGATGAGATGAAACAATGGGTCCTCAAACTTTTCACATTGAAAAATAGGAAGGTTATCATCCCAAATCACCTGGGGCATCTTATATGGGAACCCAGGGATATGTTCTCTACTCATTGGGGCATATCTTCGTTGTATCCTTGGAATCATTTTGTAAATCAGATAAGAGGTCACTGTGTCTATTCAACCAGTTTAGGGCCTTCTACCATTGGAGTCATTTGGTCTTTTGGGAGTTGTGGAGTGTGGAATCGCCAGGTGGATGAATTTGAATGTTTTGGAGCATGCTGTTGTCCACCATCAGCAATCTAATACCAATCTCGAGGCTAATTGGTCTTCTTCCCTAGGGTAGTCGCCATTATGTTGTGGTTCCTGTGTTTTGACCAGATTGGCAAAGCCAAAAGATAAGACAACATCAAACCACTTTGGGATCTCAAGATCTAGCTCTCCTGGATCCAGAGAGGGATCTCTCTATAAATGGTAAAGAATGATATATCTTTAAAGGTCAAATTAAGGTATTAGGCTAGTTATGAAGCACAAGGGTTTTTGGTTTGTTTGTTTGGTTGGAGATCATTAACTGAGAAGGTTATGTGAAGTGAAGAAGGAACAAAGTAGTAGGATGTTTCAGCATGGGAAGATAGGTCAAGAGAAGTGTCAATCCATTGGGCTATGGAGTCATAAAAGGGTTTACTTGCATAAAAACTATCCAAGGGTTTCCACAGGGCAAGTCATCTATTCTAGAGGATCTTCTTAGATAGATGGTGGGATGGAACATTAAGAAATGGGATGAAAGAAAGAAACCAGAGTGCAGCCTAAGATTAGGTAAGGACTTTTAACCTATCCTGCTTTGAAATACTCACAGAGGAAACTCTCAATAAAGACACAAAGGGTAGCTTAATATCAAGGAAAGACTTTTAACTTAACCCGATTTCAGCATACTCTTAAGGATGACAATCTAGAAAGAAAACATTTAAGATTAAACACAGAGCAAGGCCTAAGATCAGAGAAAGACTTTTAACCTTCGCTGCTTTTGACACCAACTCACAGGGAAACTTTCAAGAAAAACTGTTGGAGAAGAAACTAGAGGACAGGGCAAACCATAGACTTCCCTAGCTCAATCTCTACTTAGCATGAAATGAAAATATCTTTCAAGGACAATGTTTCAAGTTGTACTCAGCAAGACATGGGATCACCAACATTTCTTGACTGGTTATACTCTATATAATTATCCTTAAAATAAATGATTAGAGGAAAACATAAAGATAAAGATTTACAGTGAGATTTAGGGTACTTCCAACAGTATGTCCCAATATATGCTTGCTGTTCTTTATCAGAGAATAATGGACAGTATGAAAAAACATGAAACGAGATATTTACAGTAAGGAAAACATCACTAATAATATCGACCAGGATCCTGTGAATCTGCTTGTTCAATTGATGTGCAAAACTAGTCACATACTTTGAGCCCAGTGGCTTTTTACAGTCCAGACTTTTCTTCCCAGCCTACTATATTACAAACTACTTAGCTACTTCCCCCAATAACAGTTCAAACAGTCAATAAAATCCCAACCCTTTACAATGAATTTTCAATGAATACTTATAGGTGAATGAGGAGGTGGAGTAGTAGATATGAGCTTAAATGATCCATTAAGACAGAGGGGAGGAAGTATTAAGTTTGCGATGTGTGATTAAGCACTGGCCGTTGGATTGGTATGAGAGATCAATGGTCAGGATTGAATTGGCGGGTGTGATGTCGGAGGGCGATGGGCGAAGCGCGATGAGATCTTAGCCATCGGTTCTTGTGGATTTGACGGCTGAGATTGAATCGGGGGATCGACATCGGAGGAGGAAAAGGGGAAGGATAAAGGGAATTTGCAATCGCTGATTGCGATGGAGCAATTAGACTTAGCGCTCGGTCGCGACTCCGGGTCACGTAAGGACAAAGGGGCTGGGGCTAAGGCCGAAAGGGACTTAAGGCCTAAATGCTGAAAAGTGGGTTTTTAGGCCAAAATGAAGGTTTTTCAGAGGGTTTTGAGGGTTTTGATAAGATTAAAAAAGAGGTTTTAAACCTTACCAAAGGGAGTTTATGAAGGGAATGAAGGAAAATGAAGTATGAATGAGGGAAAATGGGGAAAATGGAGGCCTTTGAAAACAACTTCTTTCACAAACAGCAGGGTTCATCAATGGAAACAACAGTGAAGATTCTTTAAAGGATAGAAGACACATGGAGGCTTCAAGAATGATAGATTTACAAAGGAAATGTCTCTCTTGAAGACTCAGAAACATATTTAGCCACCTGTTTGCTTTGAAAAAATATTATAGGTGGTTAACAGATCAAATCCTCGACGATTACGTTGGATGCAATTTTTTTTCCTTTATGGATGGATTCTCGGGCTATAACTAGATTGCGATTAAAAAAGAAGACCAGCATAAAACTGCCTTCTTCTGTCCTTGGGGCACATTTGCATATCGAAAACTCCCTTTCGATTTGAATAATGCTGGAGAAAATTTTCAGTGGGCTATGGACTACGCCTTCCACAACATTCGACATATTGTACAGGCTTACTTGGATGACCTCTCGGCCCATTCCAAGAAACGACTTGATCACCTTGCTCATTTAAAAGAAATTTTTGCCAGGTGTAGGTTCTACAATATACGTTTGTATCCTCATAAATGAGTATTTATGGTCGAATCCGGGCGTCTTCTAGGTTTCATTGTATCCAAGCATGGGATTAGGGTTGATCCCGATAAGGTTAAAGCAATAGTGGAATTGCCAGCGCCACAATCCATCCTCCAACTCCAACGTTTGCGAGGGAAGGCAAACTTTTTACGTCGATTCATTGTCAACTATGCCGAGATGACGAAAGGATTTATGCGATTATTGAAGAAGGGAACACTATATTTGTGGGATGACCAAGCTCAACGGTCATTTGACGCTTTAAAACATGCACTTGTTTCAGCCCCACTCCTTACTGCCCCCAACTACTCACGCGACTTTCTCCTCTACCTAGCAGCCTCACCATCCTCGCTTGGAATTGTTCTGGTTCAAGTTCACAATGACGACAGTGAACATGTGATATACTACTTGTCAAAAGGTCTAATCAAACCTAAAATACGTTATTCACATGTGGAGAAACTTTCTCTGGCGGTATTTTTTGCTGTCACCCCACTCCGACACTATATATTGCTGCGAAAGACTACTATTATTGCTTTGGAGAACCCCATGTGACACATCCTGTCTTGAAAAATTATTGGAGGAAAATATTCCAAATGGATTATAATCCTCCAACAATTTGATTTGGTCTTCACGGCTGCCAAAGCAAAGAAATATCTAGTCTTCGTTGAATTGCTATCAGACCTTCCCAGAATTGACCCAGAAGAAGTAGCTCATGATCCATTTTCTAATGAATTTGTATACTTGGTCGATTCTTTGGACCCTTGGTACAGAAAAATTTTGGTCTACCTACAAACCCAATGCTTCCACCCAACTCTCATGTCCGACGACCGTCGTCGTATTCGCCACCATGCAAATCACTACCTCGTGTTGAATGACACTTTATATCGTCGTGGTATTGATACTATTATCAAACGTTGTCTCAACCTTAATGAAGCGGAACGCGTTTTGAATGCCTGCCACGCAGGGGCATGCGGCGGTCATCTTTCGGGCATAGCTACTACCCAAAAAATCCTGCGTGCAGGTTATTGTTGGCCCACTTTGTTTAAAAACTACATTGCAGTGGTCCAAAAGTGCCATCCATGTCAAATTTTCACGAAGAAAATGCGTGCTCATCTCGCCCCTCTTCATCCGGTTATCTCCATTGGTCCTTTCACTAAAAGGGGAATTGACTTCGTTACCTGCAATCCCATTTCTGGAAATGGACACAACTACATCGTGGTTGCGGTCGACTATTTTACGAAATGGGCGGAAGTCATTCCCACTTTTAAGGCTGATGGCGAAACCATCGCTCTTTTCCTGTTCAATCAGGTAATCTGTCGGTTCGGTGTACCCCTATCTATTTTCCAGATCATGGATCACACTTTTAGAATCACATGATGACCGAATTAACCTCCATGCTAGGTTTTCGGCAAGATCAATTTTCGTCCTACTATCCTCAAGCTAATGGTCAAGTCGAAGCCGTAAATGGCTTCCTCAAAACCATGATTTGTCGATTAGTTGGAAACCATAAAACCACATGGCATCGGAATTTGTATTCCGCGTTATGGGCATACCTAACGTCAGTCAAAACTGCCACAGGCTTCACACCATTTCAACTTGCATTCGGCCTAGAAGTAGTAATCCCAATAGAGTGTGAAATTCCATCACTCAAACTGGCTGTTGAACTCATGCCCGACACTACTGCCACAGAAGAGCGCTTGCTCTCACTCGATCATTTGGACGAAACTCGTCGAGATGCTACACTAGCACTCGAAGCTCACCAGCGCCAAGTCAAAGCTCAATACAACAAATCTGTCAAGCCTCGTTCTTTCCAAGAAGGTGATCTTGTTCCACTCTATGATCAGAAACATGACCTCTTGGGGGCAGGAACACTCCAACCATTATGGCTTGGTCCTTACATCATCACTAAGGTCCTTTCAAAAGGAGCTTACAGACTTCAGGACTGTAATGGAATTCCGCTCGCGGAGCCCCACAATGGGCTCTATCTGAAGAAGTATTTTTCCTAGTTCACCGCTAAGCATATGCTTTGTAATTTTATGTATATAAGTTTTGCCTATTGTTTTGATGTCTCTGGATATTTCTGGTTTTGTAGGTGTTTTTTTCTCACATACAATATTTTTCTTTCACACAGATGCAGTCATCCTCCTTATCATATCTCGAATACGCATACGGTGCTAGTCATCACATTAGACACATTGCTTCAGCTGCTTGGGTTCTCTACACACCTGAGTCGGAACTTCTTGGTTCTGGGGGAATTTTCCTAGGTAGCACCACCAATAACGTTGCTGAGTACATGTCAGTAATCCAACTCCTCACGGAGGCTGCATCTCGCAACATCTCCAATTTAGTGGTCAGGTTAGATTCCCAACTCGTAGTTATGCAGTTAAACAATCATTACCGTGTCCGTCATCTAATATTATTACGTTATTTTTTAAGGGTGCGACTTTTAGAACATCAATTTCAAACCATTTCATTTGAACACATTCCTAGAGAATTTAATGCATTGGCCGATTATTTGGCAAACTATGTGTTAGATTGGCATTTGTCGCATTTGTTATAAAATATTTATACATGGGTATATATATTTTTCCATAGAAAATACATAAAAAATTAAAAAACACAAAATCACCAAAAGTATGTATGTATATATATGTCGCGTCCAATACAATAGTTACATCAAAAAATCTCTCAGAACTTGGGTGTTTTACAAAATTTTGGCTACAATAAGCCTCGCTATGACATTTATACAACTTTCCTGCCAGCTAAGCCTGATGCTCAAAATAACATACAACTGCCCTGGCTGTCCTCCTCAAAGGCACTAGGTATCTCTCTGGTACACCTATAGTATGCCACTGTAGACGAACTGGAACCTCCTGCATAGGAAGAGGTGGTATACCCATGCTCAAATCCTCCAAGTTTCTGGAGATTTCATGAAGGATCTGGGTGTCATCATCCCCGACGGCTTCCGCATCCTTTGCTGCTGCGCCAGCCTTGGGTAGCTGCAGTACTCGCCGTGCATAACGAGGGGCCCCAGCTGGGCGGACCGGTGCCACATCTGTGTCAAGAAAACAAGCTTCATGTCAAAACATTTTTTCACCCTATTTAAACAAAAAATTGCATAAACATTCAAAAGACAAAAAATACTTCCTAAAGTACACTGATCCTTCCTTTCTTACCATCGAGCCCCCATTGGGTGCCAGGGGCAGCACTAGCTCTAGATCTCCGATGAAGTTCATCCCTGCATAGGGATAATCCTCAATCGTAATGATCTGGGAGTTAAGCCAATCAAAGAACCCATCATCAAAACAGTGTCGGACTGGACCCTCTCCAGTCCGTGGGATCAAAGCTGCCCATCAATTCTGTCTCAGCTCGCGTGGGCCCAATGCCATTGTAATCATCTTGGGTCTCATCATTGGCACCCGCTCCAGTAGGAAAGAAATGATCAATGTGTCGTACCAAAACTCTATTTGGGTACGGGTCTTGCATGCTGTAAGCTCTGCCCAGACCCAACGGAAAACTCCATCAAACCAGTCAAAAACCTGAGGCTGCATGTAATCTAAGGCTCGCAACATCTGGGCCTTGGTGGCCACATGCTGACTCTTGGCCCCTGCCAAGCGAACGATCATCCATAGTAGAGACCTCAGTGGTCTTGAAGCCACCAGTGTGATAGGCACCCAATTGCTAACTACCTCTATGTTGCATGTACAATGAGCAAGGATAAGATCAGCAGTAGAGCAAGGATCTGCTCTTGACCCCGTCAAGTTAGGCCTTGCTCCACAATACGACAGGCCAGTCAAAAAATAAATATCGTCCTTTTCAATTAAGAGCTCATTGCCCCCAATACGAAATACGTAGTGACGCTCGTCCTATTACTCAATCAACCACCTTAGGAGGTCCTCCTGACCCCTCATCAGTTCTAGCCACGCATATTTTATCAAACAGCACCTGCAGAGAGCCATCAAACTAGCAACATCAGTGATCATATCTCTTTCTTCACGCTCATGTTCTCTCTCTCGCCAGATACTCATGATTAATAGTTGAATACCTTCCAATACAAAATTTTCAACCAATTAGAAATTGCCTGGAATGCTTCAAAATGCTTATCAACAAGTTCTTAAAACATACTTTGCGCATAACGCAGGCTATAGAGCAAAACAGAGCGTGCTAATGCGTCCTTCCTTCACGGGAGGTGCGTTTAACGTAGGTCCAGCACTGCTGGCCCATGTTAGCCGCTAAAATTTTTTAGGGCCTATGAAATTTCTCATTTTGAACCAGAAAAAATTCATAAAAACAAAATAAAATAATAGCAGGAGGTTCTAGCTCTTACCTGGATCTCACGGGAAGAAGAATCGTTGCCCGGATTGACCGCAATCGCCAGCTGAAGTTTTCACACTTTTTCACCCCAGAGCTCCTTCACAGCATTCAAAAAAGTGAAAATGAAAGTCTTCTGACCTTCTTATAGCCATTTCTGGGGCATGACTCTCTTAGCTAGTCTGCAAAAAGTCATGAATTTAGGCTGCATATGTGTCGCAACTATTGAGTTTAGTTACCGATGTTCTGATGAGTGGTCAAGATCTATATGCAGATATAACCATGTTTGACCCGATATCGAGAGTTCTTTTTATGGTATTTTTCTTGCTCATTAATCCAAAAAACCTTGAGTTATTTTCTTTGAACTAGGTAAACTTACACGAAGTCAATATCGAGCGTTATTTTCATGCTTGTTAATCTGAAAAACCTGGAGTTCTCTTCTTCAGAATCGTTAAAACTGATACGAAGAAGCACTGAGCTTTCTTTTTAGGGACTTTTTCTAGCTCATAAAACTGAAAAAACCCTGAGTCCTCTTTGTCAAGCTCGTTAAACTACCTCAACAGAGAATCAAGAGCCATTCTTTTCCTCTTTTTCAAAGCTCTTTAAACAGAAAAAGTGACTGATTTTTCTCTGTGTGACTCGTTAAAATTTCACAAAGAATATTGAGTTTACTTCATCTCCTCGTACTCATAACAAAATGAGGTATATGTCCATCGAACATAGATTTCTCATTTTTTTGGCTTTGATGGACTAACTTATGGAAAATGAATTGTTTCAGGCTTACTATTCTCCCTTTGCTGTGCCCGGTTATCAAGACATGACAAAGGTACCTCCCTGAAGTTGTCTTTTACGACATTTTTCAAACTCTCTAAATATGAAAAATTCACCAAGTTTACTCATCTGGACTTGTTAAACCTAATCAGGTGAGGAAAATTTTGGACAAAATGGATACTACCTTTGTTACATTTACGAAAGGTTGATTTGGCAGCAAAAATCTTGAACATGGCACTTCCTAGAAAACTCTTTCGCAGTTAGCCGAACCCTACCATCTATGAGTTTAGCCTTCATCTCCCAGTGTTCCTACACCGGTAAAATCCTAACAAACTCTTTGGTATTCATTAAACCTCAGCTGCCTAGTACCTATTACAGTGCCTTCTATTGTTCAAGCAGATCTCGCTATCTACTACTCCTCATATCAACCAAGCCGCTCATCATGCCAGAAATTATTTGTCGTCAGTTATCCCCATTTGCTCTTCATTATTTCCATAAAAAAAAATCATCTTTTTTCCGTTTCGTGTTGACTGATGTAGGACGCCTCAGTGCCTACCTTTCAACAGATCTCTTCCTATCGAATTCAACATCTTATCTAGGAAGTTGGTCCAAAAACTCATCAGTACCCAGATACATGCAGACATCAGTGGCAGGTGATCTTGTGTTTGATTGGGGGTCTCCATCATTGGCTCCCAATCAAATGATTCTATGAGTGTTCGACTTCAACTCCTTTTATTCACACTTGCTATATTATACTGTGCATCTTAGGGACCATCATCATTATCGGTGGCCACCTTCGCGTTTGTTAACAATTTTCATTATCGACTGGTAATCAGATGATTTCTCACATGTTCGATGACAGCTCCTTCATTCACATGTCAAGAAATATGCAGTTTAAGTGAAGCGGTAGCCAAGACCTTGGGGCAAAGGTTACATCATTACAGTTGTGTTTTCTTCCCCAAGTTGCGATATTGTTTATGGAGACAGCTTGTTCAGCCTGATCCTGTTATGACAGACACTTCCACATTATGCTTATTGGTGGACATATTCTTCATATCTCTGTACTAGAGAAATCATGTTGATTAGCTACTAAGCATGGGAATGCCCGACTCAAGATAGATACTATATTTTCTGACATATGTTGTTGTTTCAGGTTTTCCTCAGTCCTCCAATCTCTTTAGCTCTACTACACATTTTATAAAGTATTTCGGCCATTGTCTTCGTCTCTGACCTCACACTTCAGGGGGCATCTGTTACAGGTCAAAAAACCTCCTCATCAACTCAGAGGAGAAGATAAGTATGGAAGGAATAAAGAGACCTAAACTAAACCTACTTCTGCTAAGGTAACGTGCCCCTATAACAGCCAAAGTGCATTATAACTCTCCTGATCCATGAAAAGACCGCATTAGTGGTTAGGGAAATGCTCTGTTTAGCCTAGAGGGATGTGTTACTCGTGTTTTGAGTTTTAAATAAGAAAACCCGCGGAGAATGATTTGAAACTCCAAATTTTTCTCATAGAGAGTCAGTGTAAAATAGAAACTGCAAGGCACTAATCTCTTATTGGGTCTTGCCAAAGACAACTAGACTCTCAAGAAAGGAAAAATCATGGAAAGATGAGGAAACATCTTGGTTTTTCTATTTAGAACTGGTGGAAGGAGAAAGGAAAGGTTTCCCTCTCCATCTCCTATAAAATGGAGTTGTAGGCTCTTGGTCCAGGGTCGAAGATTTTTTGAATACATGTGAAGCAGAGTGTTTATTGTTATAGTGTGAAGGTCAAAGATTAAAGAGGCTCATTGAGAACTTGTTGATTAAGACATCACCACATTCAAGAGAAAGAGAAAGAGATATTGGAAGACTGAGGAGGGCTTGGTACAACTGACGGTTGTAATCCTCTTTTTTTATAAATCAATAGAACTGTATATGTTTTGTCCATTCGATGCGTCAATATTGTTATTGTTCTTCAATTACTTATATAGCATGAGATGAATGGCTTAGACGTGCATTGTTTAATTTTTATCATATATTAACTTAAATTGATAGGAAATGTATATTGTGGTAGAGATTACACGGGTGCTTTGATTGATCACATGGTCGAGATTTGGAGCTGGTGAAGAAGGATCCCTACTTCGCCGCTTAGTGCTCTCCAAAAGAATTCAAGGTTTAGAAAGAGGTAATCTTCCATCTTATTCCATCAAGTTGTTAAAGTTGATATGAACATATATGCTTCTTCTTTGTGAACTATACAGCTAATCTCACTGTCTTCCTCGGGCACTGGAAAGCCCTGAAAGGGATATTCGAGAACCAACAACCCAAGCATTTTACCCTATAGCATTATTTTGATTTTAGCGATCTCTCCTTCAAAACTGAAAGGTATTTGGGTTTTAGACATATTTTCATCAGTTTTCTCAGCCATAAATTTTTCCACATTTTTAATTCGTTGATTTTGATTTGAGGCTTTGGTCACAAAGTTTTCTCAGGGCCACTAGTAGAGGTACTAGGACAGCTTGTGTCACCACTTGGTTGGCTAGTTTTGTCTTTGTTAGGATCAGTTTTCTTAGCCATGGTATTTTTATTATTTGTTGTTCTTTTAAGAATGTTTTCGGTGGTTTTCTTAACAGCAATGTCTGAGTTGCTTTTCTTGGAGTTGTCTTGGTTTTTATTACTCCTAAGATCATATTGCCTATGGAATTCCATTATGGTGTTTTCTAAGCCCAATTCGTGGTCTTCAGAATCTTCATAACTTGTTTCACCTTGGTTCGAGGAGAAAAAACCTTGTTCTTATTCTGTGAGAAAAACATCACCCTCGCTATCAGAGCCTATTAAGTTTAGATGATTTTCATCTGGTTGTTCAATATCTCTTTCCCCCTTATCAACATATTTATCTTGGAAGGGTGGCTTGATTTGTTGATCATTTTCCCTTTGTCTGGTTTGGGGTGGGTCTCTTCTAAAGTTCTGATTCCAGTTTCTATTTTGGGGATTTGGTTGGTTTTCCCTAGGGGGTGATCTTTCGTTTATGCTTATTCTCTCCATCATTCTTTCCATGGTTCTAATAAGGTTGTCAATCTTGGAATCAATTGAGGAGGTTGAGGGCATGGTGTCATATTTGTAGGTTACCCTCTTTTCTGATCTTAGCCTAGCTCTTTTTTCAATTAAGTTGGCCTCTACACTTATAGATTCCTTTTGCATGTCTTCTAAGGCTAGGGGCTCTCTTTCTCTTAGCTGATAGGCCATGTCAGGGTCAAAACCTTCTGAGAATTTAGCTAATGTTATGAAACCAGCTCCAAAAATAGAAGAAAAGAGATATCAACGCCTTAGAAATAAGCCACTTCGAGGGGGCAACCTCCAATACATTACATAAATGAACAATTCTTGGATGATCCAATTTACAAAACCTCCTTTCTATATATACGAGTCCATGGGGCCATAATGTAATCCTAGTGGGCCACAATGTAATCCTAGCCGACCTAACAATAATAATTTAAGGGCACAATAAAAACAAAATGGGGGTTACAAGGGTACAATAATAACAATAAGGGGGTTACACTAACAACAATAAGGGACTATACTAGTAATATAGGGACCTAACATGCCCCTCTCCTTCAAAAAAAGTGTTGTCCTCAACGCTTGAGTAGCTCTGAGTGCTTTTGTATAAAATTCTCATCCTCCCATGTAGAATCTTCAGTGGGTAAGTTCTTCCACTTGATGAGATACTCTGAAATTGATCGATTCCGTAGTTGTCGAGTTCTTGTTTCCATGACTGCTTCAGGTTCCAATATGATTTTTCCTTCCTCATCAAGTTCTGGCAATATTGTTTGAACCGGAATATTTTCACCTATAACCTTCTTTAAGCATGAAACATGGAAAACTGGATGTACTCATGAAGAAGCAGGAAGCTCCAATTTGTATGCCATAGTACCAATCTTTTGCAACACCTTGTAAGGACCATAGTACTTTGGTGATAATTTATTATCCTTCTTAGCTTGCTTGAAGGACATTTGTTTGTATGGTTGTAGCCGTAAAAATACCCAATCTCCTACATCAAAACTTCTCTCGCTGCGATGTTGATCTGCCTGTTGTTTCATTCAATTTTGTGCCAAATTCAGGTTATCCTTTAAGAGTTTGAGAACTTCTTGTTGATGCTCGATGTGATCTTCCACTGCTTGAACCTTCGAATTTTCCCTTAAAGATGATGTGATCGATGGTGGATGATATCCATAAAGTGCCATAAATGGGGTCATTTTTGCTGCAGTATGGAAGGAAGTGTTATACCACCATTCAGCGAGAGGTAACCACTTTACCCATTGTGTTTGTTTATCAGATACAAAACAATGAAGATATCCTTCCAAACATTTATTTACTATCTCAGTTTGACCATCAGATTGAGGATGATAAGATGAGCTATGAGCTAATTGAGTACCCAAACAAGAAAATCACTCCGTCCAAAAATTTCCAGTAAAAATGGGATCTCTGTCGCTCACAATAACCCTTGGGCTTCCATGTAGCTTTTGAATTCTGTCCATAAATGTAGTAGCAACTGTACTTGCTTTAAATGGATGAGATAATGCACAAAAGTGTGTATACTTGGTAATTCTATCAACTACCACCATGATGACACTCTTTCCTTCGGACTTAGGTAAACCTGTGATAAAATCCATTGAAATCTCCTCCCAACGTTGACTTGAAATGGATAAAGGTTGTAGAAGTCCTGGGGTCTTAATTGTTTCCACTTTATTCTGCTGGCAAACCAAACATTCCGCCACAAACTTTCGAATATCAGATTTAAGGCCATCCCAAAAAAATTCTTTCTTCACCCTGTGGTAAGTTTTTAAAAATCCTGAGTGTCCTCCTAAAGTAGAAGTGTGCAATTCCAGAAGAATCTTTTGTTTTAGTTGGGAATTCTTACAAAGATATAAGCGATCTTTGTACCATAAGGAATCATTTTTCCAACTAAATGTATCAGATGTACTAGGATCTTGCTGCAACTTTTGAATGAGTGTCCAAACTTCTTCGTCCTTCTTCCATTCATCTCTTGCTTCGGTTATCCAATCTGGTTGGATAATAGAAATGGCACAAAGCAATGCTTCCACCTCTTCATTCTTTCTTGAGAGTGCATCTGCAACAACATTAAGCTTTCCTTTTTTGTAGATTATTTCAAAGTCACAACCCAACATATTTGTGACCCATTTTTGCTGCTCTTCTAAAGACAGTCTTTGTTCCAAAAAGTGTTTAAGACTATCATGATCAGTTTTTACCTTGAAGTGTCTTCCCATTAGGTAAGTTCGCCAATTCTTTAGTGCATGTAGTATTGCTAACATTTCCTTCTCATAAATAGGTTTCTGTAAATACTTTCCTTTGATTGGACGACTTTCAAAAGCAATGGGTCTTCATTCCTGCATTAAAACTGCACCAATTCCATTTCCTGAGGCATCACATTCCACAATAAAGGTTTTTGTGAAGTCTGGTGTAGCTAAGACCGGTGCTAGGCACATTGCCTCTTTAAGACGTTCAAAGGCCTTAGTTGCTTCAAGAGTCCATGAAAATGTATCTTTCTTCAATAATGTTGTTAGAGGTGCTGCTATTCTCCCATAATTCTTAACAAACTTGCGATAATACCCTGTTAACCCGAGAAATCCTCGCAACTGCTTTATGGTTGTGGGGACTTTCCATTCCTCAATGGCTTTAATTTTGTTAGGGTCTACCTTAACACCCTTATGAGATACAATATGACCCAGATATTCCACCTCTTGTACTCCAAAGAAACATTTGGATGTTTTTGCATATAATTGTTTCTCCTGCAATAGTTTGAGCACCCTGTCAACATGTTGAACATGATCCTTCCAAGACCTGCTATAGATTAGTATATCATTAAAAAATACTAGCACAAATTTTCAAAGGAAGGGTTTGAAAATGGAATTCATCAACCCTTGAAATGTAGAAGGTGCATTGGTAAGGCCAAAAGGCATGACCAAAAATTCATAATGACCCTCATGAGTTCGAAATGCTGTTTTTGGAATATCTTCAGTCTTCATTCTAATTTGATGATATCCTGAATGAAGATCCAACTTGGTAAAATAAATTGGTCCATGTAATTCATCCAATAATTCATCAATCACAGGAATGGGAAATTTATCTTTAATGGTGAGCTTATTGAGCTCCCTATAATCTGGACACATGTGCCATGATCCATCCTTCTTGTGTACCAATACTATAGGAGCAGAGAAAGAACTTCGACTAGGTTGAATTATACCCGCCTCTAACATTTCTGCAATCATACGTTCAATTTCGCTCTTTTGGAAGTAAGGATATCTATAAGGCCTGATGTTTGGAGGAACACTTCCTGGAATCAAATGAATAGCATGATCATGATCATAAATAGGTGGGAGTCCTTTGGGAGTTTCAAACACCTTGGAATGATTGTCCAAGACTTGTTGGAGATCTGCAGAAATAGATGATTTTGATGTTGGAACTTCCAGTGAGCATAATTGTGCAATTACGCCTCGTTGTTCTTTCTTTAGAAGCTTTGTCATGACATTAGAGCTTATTATCCTTCCTGGCTTCCCTTCAATACCCCGTAATTCGACTTCCTTTCCTTCTGAAAAAAATTTCAAGAAAAGTTCTCGAAAATTAAAAGCTATCGTCCCCAAAGATTGTAACCATTGTACTCCTAGTACAACATCAGCACCTCCCATAGGAATGGAAAGCATTGGACTAGTCAATACATATTCCCCCACGGTTAGCTTGATATTATGGCATTTTCCAGAGCAATTTATAGTTCCTCCATTTGCAACCATCACTTGACATTCTGGTGTTGGGTATAGGAAACAATTCAATTCCTTGGCTACCTTACAATGAATAAAATTATGGGTACTACCCGAATCAATCAAAACTATTACCTTTTTCTTCTTGATATGTCCTTCTATCTTGAGAGTTTGAGGAGTGGTAATTCCTGCCAATGCATTACATGATATGGTCGAACTCATTTCTTCCTCTTCTTGGGTTGGTTCCTGGTGTATATCCTCTTCTTGTTCATTTTCTTCTTCCTCTTCACAATCTATGTAAAATAATTTCTTCTCAGCACACTTATGACCTTTAGTGTATTTGCTATCACAACTGTAGCAAAGCCCCTTTGCTCTTTTTTCTTCCAATTGTTGTGGTGTCAACCTTGTAGGTTGTGGAAATCTAGGCGTAGCAACACTTCCTTCTTTATAGAATTGAGTGGCAGGCTTCCTTGTCGCCATAATTTTACATTCAACTTTTCTTGCCAACCTGAATGCCTTCTCCAATGAATCAGGTTCCAAAACGTGAACTTCATGTTGGATGTTATCCTTTAAAGTGCCTATGAAGAGATCAATCCTGTGTTCCTCTGGAATATCAGTTACCCTTATATTCAATTTTTGGAAGTCCTCAATGTGCTCCCCCACTAAACCTTTTTGTTTGAGATTTATCAATTGGATAAAGAAGGAGTTGCTCTTTGTATCCTCATAATGTGCTATCATTTCCTCTGTAAAAATTGACCAAGTGAAAAAAATTTTATGGGATCAAAGCCATCGATACCATACAAATGTATTTTGTTCTAAATGTAAAGTTGCAATGCATACCTTTTGTGTGTTTTTCACATTATGGAGATCAAAATATTGCTCTATCTGTAGTATCCCTGTTACAGGATCATTTCCATCAAACTTCCTCATATCCATTTTTGGAATATGGTGGTTCTTCCCGCCAATATTAGAGTTTATGACATCATGATTAACATTTATTTTGTTCACATCATGAGTTTCCTCTACTATCTTTTCACCATTAGGAAACATTTCTTGTATCTACTTTTTCAAACCTTCCATGTCTGCTTTTAGATCATTCTTCATGTTTTCCATTTTTTCATTGATCTTAGCTTCCATGTCATCCATCTTAGATTCCATGCCAGCTTCCATGCCATTCTTCAAACCATCCATCTTCGCTTCCATGCCTTTCTTCAAAACTTCCATTTCATTTTTTGCTGCTCTTTGCGAGAGCGAAATTTGGTGCACTTGCTCTTGTAATTTTGATACATCATGTTGCAATTCTTCATCTTCATGAGTCATAGTAGAGCCTTATGAAGGCTTAATGGGTGTTGAATTATTTTTATGGGGCATTTTTTAGAACCCAATATTGATATCTATTCTATAATACACCCTTGTAATAAATTCAAATTGATTCTTCAAACAAGACTGATGCAATTCGAAGAAGAAAAAAATACACACCCTTTTCTTGCTTTTAAGGAGCTCGATATTGAAATTAGATTATATCTGTGATTGCGGCTTTTAAATATCTAAAATTTGCACTGAGGTAGCCCTCTGAATTCTCTTTCGAATGCCACAGGTCTGACCTGATTTGGTTTCTCCAAGACAAAGTTATATCCAATCTCCCACAATGACCTAATTATGGACAGGTTCAGTAGAGCGAACTTGTACTACTTGCCACGTGTCATTGTTTCATCCTTCGGCTCTGAAATTGATAGAAAAGAAACTAAATTCCATGTACTTGTGACCACTTTTTACGACACTCCAATCTAATGCTCAGAGAGAGAGTTATGAATATTTTCCCACAATCACCTCTTTGAGATGAAATTCGAGAGCTTGAAAAAGCACTACCTTCCACAGATCATATCTCCGAAAATATTGCGAACCAAGCTCTGAAATTTTGTGAGGAGTTTCCTCAGGGTTTCAGTTTCGTGCCCTAAAAATTTCAGATTCTGAACCTTCGTAGAAAAAAAGTTATAGCGAAAATTCCACGATGACCTGTTTAGAGCAGCGAAACCCTAGAATCCAAAGCTCTGATACCAAATGTTGTGAAACCAGCTCCAAAAATAGAAGGAAAGAGATATCAACGCCTTATAAATAAGACACTTCGAGGGGAAAACCTCCAATACATTACATAAATGAACAATTATTGGATGATACAAATGACCAAAACCTCCTTCTATATATAGGAGTCCATGGGGCCACAATGTAATCCTAGTGGGGCCAGAATGTAATCCTAGACGACCAGCAATAATAATTTAAGGGCACAATAATAACAATATTGGGGTTACAGGGGTAAAACGATAACAATAAGGGGGGCTACACTAACATAATAAGGGACTACACTATTAATATAGGGACCTAACAGCTAAGGCTAGGCCTAGTGGGGGTTTCATGTTTGGCGGTAGTGCATTGTAAACACTATTGAACCTAGTGCAATAGTCTTGGACACTTTCCCCTGTGTTTCTTTTAAGATTGTTGTATTCTGAGAGGATCTGGAGAGGGTTTTTCTTAATCTCCCATTTGTTTATGAAAGTTTGGTAAAGGGAAGGGAGATCGTGTATGTTGTTGGGAGTTAGGCTTTTGAACCATTTCTTAGCTTCTCCTCCTAGGCTTTGGGCAAACATCCTCATCTTCATGGTTTCCTCTTCTAATTCAATGTAATCAAAAGCATCATTCATTCTATCTACATGCTGTTGGGAAGTGGTAGATTCTGCCCCGGTGAAGTGTGGGATTCTGGATTGGTAATCATTTGACAAAGGTTCTAATGGTTTTGGTAAAACTAGGGGAGCATACCAAGTTGCCATGATAGGAGCTAATGGTGGATTTACAAGCGGATGATTTGTGATATGAGATGGAGTGGTTTTCACAGTGGAGGTGCGAATGGGTGTGGAAAAATTACTTGGAACAACAAACAGACTCTGAGAATATTTGGGGTGAAAAGAGCCAAAGTGGTGGAGAAGTTGGAAATCAGGTGGTGTGGAAGGAGAAGCTTCTCCGCTAGGACTTTGCTGCAAGTCTATCGGCTCAAGATCAGTATGGTAAATCCTACTCTATGACTTGGTTCTGAAAAGGTTTCTCGTATGGTGCAAGTCAAACTGGGGATCTTGCAAGTCTGTAAGATGTTTAGGTACAGAGCTTGCTTTATGAATGGGCCTATTAGTAGCTAAGTTTCAAGTTTCAGAAGTTTGCCATAAAATATTTTCTGGGTCATCAACTATAGTAGGAGGGTTTGGGTCCGGATGAGATCTGGTATTAATTCTTCATGAAGCCAGAATTCAAACTCAAAATTTAGAGAGGCTGAAAGTTTTTGAACTTTTTGAAAAGATTACCTCTTTTGTGTTTGCCAAACTCACACAGTGTGTGACTAGCATTCTAGACTTCTCAGGGTTGATTCGGCACAATCCTATAAGAGTCTAAGGACACTAGTAAAGTTAGAAGGTCTACTGGAGGCTAGTGGAGTCACCAGGTGGATATTTTTAGTTGTTTTGAAGATATGTGTCTATGGTCCACCACCAATACTGACAAAAAGCCAATCTAGAAATGTTTTCGGGTTTTCTGAGTTCCTATATGTAGCCCTAAGTTTTGTAAGAGTGTCCCATGGTTGAGTCATCATTTTGCTAGGATGGTGAAAAAGCTAAATTCTACTCTTTGGCTATCCATTTGAGTTCTCTATGATGTGATAAGGTTTTCTGAAGTCCTAAGGGATACTTAGATTGTCGCTGACATCAGAGTTTTCATCATGATCACCATTGTGTTAGTGATAGTGATGAGGTAGCTATAAATCATAGGATATTGTTTGAATAAATGGGTTCTGAAAGTTTAAGGATGTCTAAGCTTGTGACTTACTCAGAAAGTCCCACCGTGATTGCCATTATGTTAGTGTCTCGTGATTTGGCAGATTGGTAAACCAAATGATAGGGTAACATCAGACCAGTCTTTGGAGTCCTAGGACCTAGCTTTCCTGGACTCAGAGAGGGCTCTCTCTATTATGCAAAGGATATGAACTTGTTCGCTTTAAGTGTTTGATTTTAGGCTAGTTGCTAAGTGTAAGTTTGTTGTTTGTTTTGGTTGGGGTAAGATGATCAAGTAGGATAGATGGAGTGAGAGGTTATAAAATAAATGAAGCTATGGAGTCTATGAAGTCAATAATATCTTGATAATGAATCGGGGTACATCACAGGGAAAATCTAGTCTAGTTAATGGATCTTTAAAGTTTATGTGTGAGGTGAAATGGACATTAAGTTTGGGAACCAAGGTAGGGCAAAGGGCAGTTAAGAATCCTTTGTCAAATGCCTATGAACAGAGAGATCTTAAATACCGATAAGCAAAAGATACTAGTCATGAGATAGGGCACACCATTTACTCAATAACAAATATTTTTAAACAAATACACATTCAAGATATACAATCCAGTGGAAAAAATGAAGTAAGACAACTTATCTAACTTCAATGATTCTACTTTCGAGATTTGAAAACATATAAGAGAAAAATAGCATTAATAAATGAAGGGGGAACTCCTAAACATCATTAATTAAACTATAAATAACTTTGAAACAAAATGATAAGAATATACAAAGGGCAAGATCGAAACAAGACCTCTTTGGCTTAACCTAACAATCAATACATCAAAGAGAGATTTCAAGACAGAGTTTAGATAGCATTAAACAAGCAGGGCTTACCATGAATCATGTTTGTAAACTAGCATATTAATCCAATAATGAAAAAAGACAAGCTTAGGCGGGCCTAAGGAGCAGCTAAGAATTCCTTAAACTAACCCAGCAGAAGAAAACATGAAGACAATAGCGAGCAGGAGGACTGAGGTGCCTCAAACAACATTTCTAAACCTATTATTTTCTGAGATATTGCAATATAGAAAGATGGACATATGGAAAACAAGAAAAAATATGAACAAATGATAGATACATCACCATTAACTAAACTCAGGGATCCTGCAAGCAAGCCTTCATCACCATCAATCAAGGCAAATCATTCACAAGCTCCACAACACTGAATTGTCCTTCAACTTCTAAAAACCATGTATTGCTCTTCAACACATCAAAGAACCTGTTTACAATGAATCCTCATGCTATATATAATAAGCAAGGAAGAGGAAATCCTAATAGATCATCTAGAAGTCTATTGGCTAATCAGAAATATCTATATTGTCCTTGAGGCCTTGCAACGTCCAAGGCACAAAAATATCTAAACAAATATCTTTTTGGCCATATATAGCAATTAAATTGAATTTTAGGCCCTGAAAAGCATATAAAAATTTGCTAAACGCACATTCTTCTTTGTCAACCACAGGGGCACAGCACACTATGTCAAAATTTGAATTTATGCCAGGAATGCAGCACAGAGACAGGAAAAATAGGCCTTCTTGCAGTAATGTTTTGAAGGCCTTCCTGATGTCAGAAAAGGCTTTGTGATGGCTCGTTGGAAAGCCCTTGAAGTCTAATTTCCAGATCTACCTTTTTTTCTCCAATCATATCTATGAAACCTATCCAAAAAAGTGAAAATTACAATACTTCCAGGAGCATAGCACATGCTTTGAAAAGTGGTCAGAATGGTGAAAAAATGAGTGTTTTTGACCCTTTTGGGGGACCAAAACAACTCCAATTGAGATGAAAATTGGTGAGAATGCTCCTCTAATGATGAGGAATCCAAAAATGTAAGCCTTGCCTCCTGAAGATGCCCTGAGAAAAATAATAGCACAGGGTGTGTTGCGCTCCTAGCCTCAAAATTTGCAAAAAACAAAAATTTCTTCAATTTTTCCCAAAATTGGTGGATGAGCGTCTCATCGGTCCTAGGAGACCTGTAGAGAATCTTGGGCCAAAATATCAAGGCTATCTTGGTCCTTTTCCTCCTTTAGCACCTGGACCTCATTTTGGGCAATTTTGAGTTTTTTCCTTGCAAAGTGGTTTCTTTGTGCATAGTGCTTAATCATTCTCCTTTGCAAGTCCAAGTCTTTGTTGGCCTTCTCCATCTTGGCCTCAAGATGTATGTTGGCCCTCTCAAGTCATGATTCCCTATTATGCTCCATTTCCATTGCAAGGAGGTCATTGAGAGGAAGTTGCTTTGCAAGGGCTGATTCTTGCTCTCTTTCTCTTGCCAAAGCCTTTCTCAAACCCATAGTTCTAGGCCTCCTTCTAGATTGACCCTCCTCATCCTCAATTTCTTCATAGGCACCCATGAAATCTTCCAATTTCACTTGTTCTCTTTGAGCCTCTTTCCGGTATTTGAGCGCCCTTGCTTCATAGATGGCCTGCTGGCCACTCATTTGTTTGTTCTGTATCTGCAAGAAGTGAATGACATCCTTTGACCTTTCTAGTTCAACTTCCAAGTCCCTGATTTGTGCATTCCTGTCTTGTAGAAGGGAGTTTGCAATTCTTGTTTCATTTTCCTCATCATTGTCTATGTGAATGAGTTCAAACTCACTTTCCTCTTCATGATTGTCTTCTTCCTCTTTCACTTGTTGTTTACCTTGGTCAATCATTCGAGTTGAGGAGGATGACATGGCCCCTTGCCCTTTGGAGGCAACAAACACATGCCTCTCTCCTCTTTGATAGGTAAGGGGGAAAGGTGCAACAAGTTTCACTTGAAAACCTTGATCATTAGTGACCTTAGGACTACTTTTCTCCTCATGGGTGATCTCTGTATGTGCATATTCTTTACCTTGCTCTTGGTCACTGCCTTTTTAAGAGATACTTTCACTATCTCTTATGCTAACATCACTGCCAAGACCCTCAGGACTTTCATCCTCTATTTTTGCAATGTTAGAGGTGTCTTCATCATTGCTTGGTACATCTTCATCTCCATGACTATCCTCCTCTTCATCATTCGACCCACTGTGTTCACTGTCAAACTCAAAATTTGTATCATTGTTTTCACTTTCTGTGGGGTCACTGTCATAGGCACTCTCATTAGTCTCTCTTTTACTTTGATGGTCACTTTATTCCTCATTAGGTGAGTTTTCTTCACTTCTCTGCCCACTGTCTTCTTTGTCTTGCCTATGGTCTTCACCTTCAAACTCAACCTATGTTTCATAACTTGCATCATATTCATTTTTTATATGCTCACTGTCCTTGTCTTCAGAATTTTTCCCTTCCCTATCATGTATACTGTCCTCTTGGCTGGCTTCTTTTCCACTGTCTAGTTCATTACCCTCATTATTGGGCTCATTGTCCTCATTGTTTTTCCCATTGTAATTACTTTCAAACTCTGTCCCTTGGCTTCTTTTGCCATCTTTGTCACTGTTTTCTTTGTCCTTTTTACTACTTCCATTTGCCTCCTCTCCACTTTGCTTTGTATTTTTAGTGTCATCTTCTTCATTGTTTATTTCTTCTCCTTCACTGTCATTTGTTTTTTGTCTGTCATTAGGCTCACTGTTTTGGTCTTTTTCTAGCTCACTGTTTTCCTCTTTATAAGCTACCTTTGTCCCTGTATCCTCGGAGTCATATTCTTCATCATTTGGCCCACTGTTTTAGTCCTTTTGCTCATCATTGGGCTCACTGCTTTAATCTCTACTTTCTTCTTCATCAACACTTTCTTCTTTGTCATTGCCTTTGTCACTTTCTTCACTTTCATCTTCCTCTCCTTCACTGCTTTCTTCACTTTCATCTTCCTTTCCTTCATTACTATCTTCATGTTCTGATTTCTTAGGAGAAGGTGAAAGAGGGAGGTTTGTTTGAAAAGATGATTCATGTGAAGAGGATGAACCATGGTCAGTGGAGGGTGAGGGGGTGTGTGAGGAGGAAGTTGAGATGATGATGGAAAAATTTGCAGAGGGAGAGGCTGTGGAGTTGTGAAATCATCATGGGTGATGAAAACCTCCCATGGGATGCCTTGTTGTTCTAGTTGGTGTGAGACAATCATTTTGATGAGGGAATGATGAAAAAGGCTTGACATTTGTTGGGATGGAGGCCTCTTTTGCATAATGGAAGACATTTTCTCAATACTTTTACAAAGGTAGTAGGGAAAATGTAGCAGCTTGATTTTGGTAAAATGCATAAGTAGTCTTATGTGGTAGGAATAGACTCTGGAGAACCTACCCTCATAGGTGAAGTATTTCATAATGACCTTCATTAGGGGAGCATATCTGCAAACAAATGAGAAAAGGGGAACATGGTTTTGCAATCAGCTTGACAACTTGGTTTCAAGAATGGGTGATAATGGCTTAGGTCTAGATACACTTGTTTGAACCACCTTTCTCCCATGCAAGGTATTCCAGTGGCCATGGAGATGGCATTGGTGGTAAGCTCAAACTTTACTCCAGCTAGGTGTACTTGGTGGTTATGGAGGTTTAGGGAAAAAAGCTTGGTCAACTGAGGGTAGCTCTGGATTCTCTGTACTTTCTCACATAACTCATAACATCCTACTTCTTGAAAATAGGAAACTATAGTAGGAGAGGCTCTCAGTTCTTTAGTGCTTATAGGCTCAAACCTATTTTGCTTCCCACCCTTCCTCTACTACTCTTTAGGCCTTTTGTTTGTCTCACCACTGTCAACATCTTCTTCTCCAGACATTTTGTCCTCAATGTGCTTGCAGCGTGTGGATGGATAGGTGTTTTTCAATTGTATATGTTTACAAACAAGGGGACCTTACTTTCTTTCTTGGGTTTTCTAAAACTTCCTTTAAGCTATACCTCCAAACTTCCCTATATTTTACATTTAAACAATATTTAAAGGGTGCGTAAAAAACTTCTAAATACCTCTCGAATCTTCTTAGCTGGAGAAAAGGGCTCAAAAATGCATCGTGGGAAAGTCTTGTGCCTTCTGCACGAGTAGTTGGGCAGCTCCTGAATGGACAGGAGCGTAGTAGGTCACCTCCTACACGCGGGGTCGGGTAGCTCCTGAACGTGCAGGATCGTAGCACGGGTGCCTCCTGCACGCTGAGTTGGGTCTCTTGGTCGTTGCTGAAAACCCTATCGGGTAACTCCTGAACGGCTAGGAGCGCACAGGTCACCTGATATACGCTGTCATGTTCACCTTGGGTGGAGACTGCATGCACTGTCATTTGTGCCCGGGAAGCCCTAAACACACAAAGCGCAATGCGGGTCAGCCGGGTGGCTCTTGAATGCACTATTGGGTGTGCCCTGGGCGGAGACTGCACGTGTGGGCTCGTAGTAGATGTGTCAGGCCCAGGTGGAGGGTGCATGCTGTTGTTTCTTCAGGCACGCAGTGCCTTTGTAAAGGGGTGCAGCACCCTTCGGAGAAGTGTATGGTCAGTCTTACACAGGAGCACAACACAATTTTATAGGAACGCAATGCCCGAAAACTCTGTCAGGAAATTTGTAAACCTGAAAACCCTCAACTCCTTTTCAAATAACCAAATGGTGTTTGGGAGATGTTGCTTAGGTTGTTTTTATAATTTTTTGAAAAAATTAAAGATAAAAACCCACTTTACTAAGGTTTATTTTTGGTTCTCCCCTTTGCTAATATGCTCTTTTTCCTTTTGCAGCTAGTGTCATAAAAGCAGTGTTTTTTTATCCTCTCATTTCTTTTGGAGTTTGGCACTTTTTTCAAAAACCCTTGGCAAACTGGTGATTTTTCTTGGTTTCTCCATTTTTACATATTGAACCTATGCATCTTTGTCATTTTTTGCCTTCTGCATGGATAATTTACTGTAAATAAGAGTTTTTCCTCCTTACACTAATACCTTTTCAATCTTTTCCTTTGGTGTTAGTGAAATAATGTTGTCTTAACAAACTTTAGAAATTATTCCCTAACATCATCTTCTAATATCTACCTGTAGTCACCAAGGAGGCTTTTCACTCTGACTTCTTGTTTATTGGATCTTTGATTTGTGCATAGTTGTGCTCATGTGCCATTGTCTTCCGGGTCTTATGCATGGGCTCTTTGCTAGGTAGCACTTTACAAACAATTTGTCATGAAACCATGATCCTCTTTGTGAACTTAGGCCTGTTGTATTTCTTCTACTATGTAATGTCACTGATGAGTTTAGGCTTCTCACTTTTCATCTGTTCTGCTGTTAACCATCATAAAGAATTCCTACACAAATGTTTTAACATGGGCAAATTGTCTTTATGCAGACTTAATGCTTTGATCAAGGAAGTACCTTCGGAGGTCTTCGATACCTTTTGGACATTCATGAGCTCATTCTACTTTTCAATTGATTTCACCTTTGAGCATATGTGGAAATATTAAGTATTAGGAAACCAAAGCAATGCATAACCTAGGGGACCCTATATGACCTAGTGGGATTATGTTTGGACCAGGTGTTTGGCTGAAAACTTGAATCAGGGTTTGGAGGTGAAAACAGGGTTTTGACACACCTTAATGCATTGCCATCCTAGACAAATAAAAATTTGATTTATCTAAAGTGCCTAGAATGGGAGTTTTAAAATCACCATTGCTTGAGGCACTTGGTGAGTAGGGGAAAAAGTTTGGGTTACTTGGAAAACCAGGGTGTGAATCTAGAGGGCTTAGGCAAACAGAAACAGAGTGTTAAAGGCAACGGTGGCAAACATAGTGAGAGTGAGGGACATCAATCCATGATTTTGTCTTCGGGGAGTGATAGGATGGCCAAGGCATGGTAGAGTAGTGGAAGAGTGAAAAATTTACCTCGAGGATAATGAAGGCAGTGAGATTTCTAGAACTCACAAGATCCATGAATTTTGTTTCTAGAAATCTAAGACAAGCAATTAGTCATCTAAACAGGTATAAATTACTGATGACTAACGCCCCCTTACATTAAAACATTCTATTGGGTCACAGCTACACCTATAAAATGTTTGTTGTCCCATCTGTGGTTTGTCGCAAGATGTCCTTTCCTCATAACGGAAAGATAGTCACCATTGACCAGTTGACATATTATGAACCAAAGTATCATACCTCCTCTGAGTCTATCCTATCTTCGGTGGCCAATAAGCAAATCGTCGAACCTTTGACCAGTGTCTCACCTAGAGTCTACAAATACTCCTCTCTGCTCGGTTCATTCCCTGGTCTTCCTCCCCCTGTCTCTGATCCCAGTTCGTCAAATGTTTGCATGTTACAATTGTATCAAGCTTCCCTCAAGCGGCCTGCTTTGACTAGTCAGCATCCCTGCCCTCCGCAACCTGCTCCTAGCACTTCGACCCAGCCTTCAGGACCCTCTCCTTAATTCCCCTCATCTGCAAATGGTACCCATGAGCCTCTCTACCCTCTCGGCATGGTTCCTCCTACCCTTAATCACCTCGGAGCTATCTCGCCTCGCCATTACCCCTCTGGTTAGATACTGTTCTTAGCTCCCCCTCTTAGAATATTTTTGGTACATGTTATGGCTACCTTATCCCTTCCTAACTTGACCCTGGGGATCCTAGTCTAGTACACTGATCCCTCAGTCGCTACCCCGCCTGGTCAGCTCAAACCTTATCTTGCTTGACCCCGGTTCAACCGGTCCCCATGACCCCTCCCTCTGCTACCATGCCTTAGTCACCTCAATAGGAACCTCCTCTTGTTGCGATAGCTTTGGGTAAAGGGGGGAAAGCTCGCAAGAAGGCATCTAAAGACAAGGCTGCCTCGACTGACCCTGCTCCTTCTCAGCCTCCAAAGAGTACACCTTTGTGTGCTTTGTGTGATGTTGTCAGTCATGCCACCCATCATTGCCCTGAATTTCCCTGTCTCAAGCCCATGGTCAACGAAGTGTTTCCTGAGTCTGATATCCCAAAATTCCATGTTACATTACCTGATTCAGCCAAGAAACTCAAGACTTTGTGCAAAAATCACCCCTATGCTTTGTGTGGTTTCCATGGCCACTATACTTACCTCTGTCCTCTCCTCGAAGAGTACTGCTCCTCTTGGGAAGTGGTTCGCTAATTCGAGGCCCAATGCAATGAGTCCACCGCTCCCTTATTTGTGCATTTTTCTTCAACAAAACCAGAGGACACATCCACTCCCATAGAAATTCCCCCTTCGGATGTCGAAATGACAGAGTCTTCGGCCATTTTCCACTACCTATCATCATCTATGAGATCAATGGTGGAAGACTACCCCGAGACTTCCCCTTCTGTTTCACGTGACCTCCCTTCAGCGATCACCTTGGGCTTAATGTCGGTGGACCCTTCATCTACTTGTTTTTCTATCACCCCTTGTGACGATGCGCATGTGAACCTCTCTTCTCATGATGATGAGTCAGGTAGCTTCGCCACGTCAGGTGGTCTTTCTTCCACCAGTCACCCCATCTTCTATTACGATGATGACATTATGGAAGTAGTCACCACCCCTGACTTTATCTATCCCCCCTTACATCGAACCCATGCATTCGAACCACATACACCCTACGGCCATTACATTGACACCCAATGTTTGGGTAAGGGGGCACCCATATTTGAGAGACTAGGAGAAGCAATTCTCCACAACTCTCCTAGTGTATCTGGTCGTGTCGACTCTAGTACCATTATTCTTCCCCATTTAGAAGAACCTCTAGAGTCCCATATCACTTCAAACCACTATAGGGATGATACCCCTCATAATTCCTTCATCTTACATTAGCAACCCAGTCCCCTAGACATTGTTTTTTACCAAGCTGTGGGTTTTCTAGGAGCACACTAATTCATTATCTTCAAATCCACTCTTGGGGATAGTGACACCATGTATGCCAACCCAGAAACTTAGTCCATTTGCTTCATATATGCATTACCAAAAGAGATTGGAAATCCTCCATTCCCTTTCTCGAACTGCATAACCATAACGAAAACAACTGGCGCACCACATAACAAAAATGTGTTTAGATTCCACTTTTTTCTAAATACATTTTGGCATGACCATAACATGCTTGGGGGCACCTATTCCCCTCAACCATAAAAATCCCATCTCTCAGCCAAAAACAGCACTGAAACCCCCTTTCTTTGACAGGCCACACTTTTCAGGTCATTTCCTAGACAGGTCGCAGTTTTCTTCCTAGTACCTGCTACCCAGGTCGTAGAACAGACCCTAGAAAGTGCTACCTGGCCTGTTCATGAGCTTTGGGTGCCTAAAATGAAATTTTTATCCCCTTAATTGAAAGAGTATGGTTAGGCCTCTTACCTGCAATTGATGGATCTCAATTCCAATTTTTGGTTTGTCCACTACGTTCGTTGCAAGATTTAGGGCCTTCTCTCCTCTCTACATTCACCACAACTACACTTGCAAATGAGTGAATTTGGAGGCAAAATGCCTTATTAAAAGGGAAACCCTAGATTTTCTTTCGCCTGCTTCGACCAAACCGTAGCTCAGTTTGACAAACCGTCCATACCATTAGAAAGCTCTCACCGAGTCCTCAAATGGGTATCTCTTAATTTTTTGTGATTTGATACTTCACTAGGACACATTTTGTCCAAGAATGGTCACTTCAGCACTCCTCAGAATCGAATTTCTTCACTTGAAACACTTATACTTGGGGCACCACTTTTCCTTCAGACTTGTTCATGCTCGTGTCAATTTTCGTCGTGAGTAACCATCTTGTACTCATGTTTTTAAGGTCCCCATTGGACCTTTTTTGTGTGGCATCATCATCGAGTCGCCCTTGTTTAGAGCATTCGAGTTGAGTCATCATCGCATCCATGGAGTCTATCTCGAGTCCCTTTGTATCCCGCTATAGTCCTCCATCCTTCATTGCTTTTTTCCTCTCTCATGTCACACATTATGGCCTTTAGTCCTACTATCCCCTGTCCCCTTTGATATTGTGTCAGTTGCTGCCAGGTCATCCATGCCCTTCATGCTCTAACAAGGGAAGTCATCATCCCGCTACTCAGTACCCCCATTGCACCATCATCCCTGGTGTCAGTCTATCAGTCTCTCTACTAATTTCTCTCATGTCTTAATTGAGGATTCCTTATCTCCCCTCCTATGGCGGACCTCCTTCTGTCGACATCAGATCATTCACTCCAGAAGAAAGGTCTAGAGGGTGGTGTACCTTGGTTCCAGCTTCCACTCTTGTTCGGTGCCTCGGATCAAGAAAAGGGAATCCTTATTGCCCTTTGACTTGATTTTTTCTCAGCTCCAGCTCGTTACGGCATGATCAAGATTCGTATACTTGATGGTTCAATGATGCAATATATTGTATCGGTGATTCCTGGGTATGTGTGAGATTTTTCAGCCCTCATGAGGGGGTGGCCCTTCAGGTAGCCCCCCACATGCCTAGATGACCTCTTCATTACAGCCTTTGATGCAGCTCCATATATTTGATGATGTCGGCCTCAGCCGCTTGCAGCGCCTTATAGTTTACATATATCATTCAGATTTTCAGAGCCCTTTCCTATTTACAGGGGCACTTTGGTTGTACTTATATCTCATGTACTCAGATATTATTGTAAAAGTCCTGGCTGTTATCCCAGGCACAGTATGTATGTGGGATTCATTGTCATGTTTTTATCTGGCTCATGTTTATGCCAACATGTACTATATAGTTCAGTCCCTTTTTTACTGGACGCATTATTCTTTGTACTTTGTCTCAGCGGGCATAGGTATGCCTCCCCCGCTGCCTATAGCACAGGTACTCACTCATAAAAGAGACTTATCACACGTGTAAGTCTCGCCTCCTCAGGGTCTAGTTCTCTAGCACTTTGGTCTACCTTATATTTCTCTCTCTATGACTTCCCCTTTGGTGTCTAGTGATTGAGTTCTTACAATGTACTTCGGTCATACGATTAGCTCCTAACGCTGGGGGGCAATCTGTTACACCATTTCTTTGGTCATCTAACTTGTTACTATTAGATGGACCAAAGTACACCATGTAAGACCAATTTTACCCTAAGTAAAATTTCTTTCACTATGAAAAATAACTTAGCAATCCATAATTTATTAAGTTGTTTATGGTCTAAACAGGAAACCCCATGAGGAAATATCGAATAAATCCATATTTGTTTGGTTTTCCTCAAGGAATAATTAGTTAAACAGTAGTTTAATTAATATTCCTGGTCATATTTAACACAAAACAAGAAAATTAATGATATAAATCATTATTTATCGTATTATTTCTTAGGAATAATTATTTAAACCTTATTTAAATAATATTCCTTGTTAAATTTGACTAAATCATTTATAAATAATTGAAAAAATCACTATTTATTTAATTATTACTTAACCACATCCTTAAAATAATAAATAAATAATTTATTTATTTATTATTTACAAATAAAGGGATTTGACCAAATTCAAATTCTTTTTCCCTCTAACAAATATAATAAAATATTTCATAAAAGTTGGATCTAGATTTGGTTAATAATATTTTAACTGTGCACCCATATCTAGACTAACTCAATATTTTGTTATAAATAGAAGGGTTTTTCCATTCACTCACTACCTTTTGTTGTCTAAAGATCACTGTGGATCTATACTTTTGGTCTGACTTTAATCCTCCACCATTGTCATATTTTGCTACCATTTTCTTGTGAGCTCCCTTTGAGTTCCATTTTTTGTCTGGGTTTTCTACACCATCAAGAGAGAGAGATTTTAGATCTGAAGTGCTAAGGACTTACAAGAACCCATCCCATTGAGGGGGACTGGTAACATCTTTCTATGTTCCCTTCCCAGGTGTCAATAAATACAAAAAATCTTGTCTTGTCTATTGGATGCATGGATAAAATCTTGCTTTTATTTACTGCTTAATGTCTTTTTTTGCATAGATCTAGATTTTGTAGCATTTATCTTGGTAAACTAACTGCAGATCTAAAGAAATTGGCAGCCATATTTGCTGTTAGGGTTGTTTGTTATGCACAACTAAAGTGGTCTTTTTTCGTACGCTTGCGATTAAGATTTATACTAACAGTGTGTGTTTCCGATTAGTAGCAGTGGATTTGATTGCTTGGCGAAGTGTGAGTTTGTAGATGTATGCAGTGATAGTGCGTAAGGATGTATTTGTAATTACAAGTTGCACATATAAAACATTTGATTTCTTTTGAATTTCATTCAAAAATTAGAGGTTACTTCTATGTTTGAGAATTTATTTTCGAGCCTTTGCAATTTCAAAATCATCGAACAGTGTGAGGGTGTTTTGAAAGCTGGCCTTAGAGACATTAACATGAATTTGAACTAGCATCCACATTTTTATTCTGAGAGTAGTAGTGTCTTAAGTTCAGAATCGAATTACTCATTCTGTGTGAGTTTCATTGTCTCGCAGTGTAAGTTTTATTGATGAACAATGTGAGTTTGGTGTGAGTTTTATCATTGAATTCTATTTCTTAACTATGAATGTGATTTCAATAGCAGTGTGCTCATTAAAAGTGATTGAATGTCATTTTACAAGTTTAGGGTGATGTTGGAACGATGGTTCCTAGCCCTAATTTTGTCCAGTTTTATAATATTTTTGTAATATTTGGTCTAGCGAAGGGAGTTTGGGGTGGGTCAAACCCCCAATGGATTGTAATAGGTAAAAAGGGTAGACCTAGGGTCCACAAACCATGGTTTGCAGACCATAGGATAGTGCAGGCTAAGGTGATATAAATAGATGAATAGATCGAGTCTAGAGGTAGGCTAAGATTGATTAAGGCGAATTACGAATTGTTGAGATCTATTTTGGGGTTGTGTTTGGGAAAGGACTCTGTTTGGCTGTGTGCGTGGAGATCCTCAGTCCTGCTGTGTGCGGACCCCACTGGCTGTGTGCGCGGGTGGTGACTTGGGTTTGTAACTGGGTTTTTGACTATTAATGAATGTGTAATCTGTTGGAGTATCTCTGTGTTATCTGAACTATTTATGTTTACTGTTGAAGTATCTCTACTATCTAAAATAGTTGTGTTTGTGTCATTACAACCATTCTGTTATGATAATTATTGATGCGCACATGGGTGCAAAGGTGTTAATGAGATCTGCTTAATAATAGTTGTTTTGTTTATGGTTACATACTGTATGTGGGTGTATAAGCTTAAATTTCTATATGTTAAAGCTCTACAAAACAGCCGCTTCTGTGCGAACCTAATAGGGCTGCCTCAATTAACCCTATTTCTCCTAGGGTGTGGAAACCTGGTTCCAGCACCCACCCATACTACTTCGGGTGAGACCTTCGCCTGCACAAGTAGGTCATTGCCGAAAGGGCTAGTAGTATAAGGGTTTGTTAGCAAACCTTAACTTCGAACCTGGGTCAAGACCCCTCAAGCCAAAAGGTGAGTTTCTTAATTAGCAAGTTTGTTGGATTCAGAGTGTTTTCTATAGGAAAATTTCAGTCCCATAATTAGATTAGAATACTTTTATTGCTATTAAAGGGTTTTGAAATGATAGAAGTCGAGGTGAGAAGTGAATTTTTTTTAAGCCCAACAACAGTTAGGATTTCCCCCTATTGGTTTGAATTTTGAATTTATTAGTGTGTGTTTTCCTCAAGACAGAGTTTTCTAGTTAGTTTGAATTTTGAGTTCATGATTAAGAGTGTGTGTTCATTTTAGATTTTTTCTTATATGTTAACATAAGGAGATTGGTTAATGTAAGGATTAAATCGATTACAGTTTCTGAGATATCTTAGAAGGATTTTGGATTTCAAGTACAATATAGAATTCTGGGATTGATTCAGTTATAGTGTGAGAATGATCTGATTTGTTTTGTACATTCTTACAATCTTGTTGTAGTGAGAGTATTGTACTGAATGATAGATATAGCTTAAGTGAAAAGTATCCTTGAGTATAGAATGGATTGATTAAAATAGGAATTTCAAGTCAATTGAATTTGACTATTGATTCTGCTACTTTAATTAGAAATATTTCTTTCTGTTCAAGAAGATTGGACCTAATCACCAGAAGTGAAAGAATTTTGAATAGTATGGCTTGAGTGAGTTATCTTAAGTCTCTTTTAAGTTTATTAGTCTACAAGTGAGATGTATGTTAGCTCATAGCAGTCTTCTTGTCATTCCAGTACTTAGTTCATCATTATTAAGTAATGTTTATGCTCTGATCCTAAGTTGAACCAAAAGCGCAGTACAACTCGTGTTTACGAGTCCGGGTTGACAATTCAATATTATGAGGATTAATTCCTTGATTAAAACTCCTAACAATCTGGTGTTAAGGTAGACCCTAACAAAATTAAAGCCATTAAGGAATGGAAATACCCCAAAACCATAAAGCAGTTGCAAGGATTTCTCAGGTTAACAGGGTATTATCGCAAGTTTGTTAATAATTATGGGAGAATAACAGCGCCTCTAACAATATTATTGAATAAAGATGCATTTTCATGGACTCCTCAAACAACTAAGGCATTTGACGTCTTAAAGAGGTTATGTGCCAAGCAACGGTCTTAGCTATGCCAGACTTCACAAAAACATTTATTGTGGAATGTGATGCCTCAGGAAATGGAATTGGTGTTTTTTTAATGCAAGAAGTAAGACCCATTGATTTTTAAAGTCGTCCAATAAAAGGAAAATATTTACATAAAGCTATTTATGAGAAGGAAATGTTGGAAATACTACATGCACTAAATAAATGGCGACCTTACCTAATGGGAAGACACTTCAAGGTAAAAACTGATCTTGATAGTCTTAAATATTTTTTGGAATAAAGACTATCTTCAGAATAAAAACAAAAATGGGTCACAAAGATGTTGGTTTATGACATTGAAAACATCTACAAAAAAGGGAAGCTGAATGTTGTTGTAGATGCACTCTCAAGAAAGGATGAGGATGTGGAAGCATTGCTTTGTGCCATTTCTATTATCCAACCAGATTGGATGACTGAAGCAAGGGAGGAATGGAAGAATGACGAAGAAGTGTGGAAACTTATTCAAAATTTGCAGGAATATCCCAGTACATCTGATACATTTAGTTGGAAAAATGATTCCTTATGGTACAAAGATCACTTATATCTTTGTACGAATTCCCAACTAAAAAAAAATATTCTTTTGGAATTTCACACCTCTCCCTTAGGAGGACACTCAGGATTTTTAAAAACCTACCATAGGGTTAAGAAAGATTTTTTTGGGATGGCCTTAAATCTGAAATTCAAAAGTTTGTGGTGGAATGTTTGGCTTGCCAGCAAAATAATGTTTAACAATTAAGACCCCAGGACTGCTACAACCTTTATCCATTCCAAGTCAACGTTGGGAGGAGATTTCAATGGATTTTATCACATGTTTACCTAAGTCCGAAGGAAAAAGTGTCAACGTGGTGGTAGTTGATAGACTTACAAAATATGCACACTTTTGTGCATTATCTCATCCATTTAAAGTGAGTACAATTGCTACTAAATTTATTGAAGCTATTCAAAAGCTATATGGAAACCCATATATTATTGTAAGCGACAAATATCCCATTTTCACTAGATTTTTTTGGACGAAATTATTTTCTTATTTGGGTACTCAACTAGCTCATAGTTGATCTTATCATCCTCAATCCGATGGGAAAACTAAGATAGTGAGAAAATGTTTGGAAGATATCTTCGTTGCTTTGTATATGATAAAAAAACACAATAGGTCAAGTGGTTACCTCTAGTTGAATGGTGGTATAACACTTCCTTCCACATTGCAGCAAAAATCACCCCATTTATGGCACCTTATGGATATCATACACTGTCCATCACATCATATTTAAGAGAAAATTCTAAGGTTCAAGTAGTGGAAGATCACATTGAGCATCAACAACAAGTTCTCCAACTCTTAAAGGATAAAATAAATTTGGCACAAAATCGAATGAAAGAACATGCAAATCAACATCGTAGCGAAAGAAGTTTTGATGTAGGTGACTGGGTATTTTTATGGCTACAACCATACAAAAAAAATTCCCTCAAGAAAGCTAAGAAGGATAATAAATTATCGCCAAAGTACTATGGTCCTTACAAGGTGTTGTCAAAGACGGGTACTATGACATACAAATTGGAGCTTCCTTCTTCTTCCCGAGTGCACCCAGTTTTCCATGTTTCATGCTTAAATAAGGTTATAGGTGACATACTTCCAGTTCAAACAATATTGCCAGAACTTGATGAGGAAGGAAAAATCATATTGGAACTTGAAGAAGTCACGGAAACAAGAACTCGATAGCTACGAAATCGATCAATTTCAGAGTATCTCATAAAGTGGAAGAAATTACCGATTGAAGATTACACATGGGAGGATGAGAATTTTATACAGAAGCATCTAGAACTACTCAAGCATTGAGGAAAACAATTTTTTGAAGGAGAGGGGCATGTTAGGTCCCTATATTACTAGTGTAGTCCATTATTGTTGTTAGAGTAGCCCCCTTATTGTTATTTTTGTACCCCTGTAGTCCCCATATTGTTATTATTGTGCCGCATAGAAGCCCACTATTTTTATTGTTGTGCCCTTACATTATTATTGTTAGGTAGGCTATGATTATATTGTGACCCCATGGAATCCTATATATAGAAAGAAGGTTTTTTCATTTATATCATCCAAGAATTGTTCATTTATGTAATGTACAGGAGGTTGCCCCCTCGAAGAGGCTGATTTCTAAGTCGTTGATCTCTCTTTTCTTCTATTTTGTGAGCCGGTTTCATAACAAGTTTCATTGGAGCATCACAGTACTTGAGGAAATTCATAGCCTCGTTTCCAGTAGTTGCAGAACTGCTCCATGCCATAACAACAAGTGGCAAGAGTTTCTAGTGGGGAAAAGGTTAGCAAATGGCTTTCGAAGAGATAAAAAATAAGATTAGTCAAGAACCGATTATGGCATTACCATACTCGCAGTGGCCCTTTGAAGTGGAGATGAATGCGAGTGGGTGTGCTATGGGGGATGTATTGATGTAGAGAAGAAAGCAAGTATGATACCATTATAATGTTTTTCATAGGGCAGTTCTTAACTACCCTACCTATGAAAATGAGCTCTATTTTATGGTGCAAGTTGTGAAGAAGTGGAAGCATTATATCATGGGAAAGGAGACAATAATCCAAACAGATCACTAATCACTATAGTACTTGTAGGCCTAGAATAAGCTACAATAGACTAGGCATTACAATTGGATGGGGTTTTTACAACAGTTTCATTTGGTAATCACATATAAGAAGGGAAACACAAACAAGTTGGCCGACATGTTTTCACGATCACCCACATCGAAGATTACATCTTTGGAGACTCTTATGCACATGGAGCCATTCACCCTTGATGCATATAGAGAGGCATCTTTAGAGGACGAGGAATTCAAGGAGGTGTATCAACAATTGCATATTCAGATTCATGTGCATGAAGAAGACAACACCCTTGAATACCATCTCCAATATGGGTTACTCTATAGGCTGGATAAGATACGTATTCCTAAAGGTGAGTGATTGTAGCTGATTAGAGAGGCTCACACATCAAAGGTTGCAGGAAATTTTGGTGTAGGGAAGGTCATGCCTAACTTACAGAGGTATGTGTATTGGCCCAAGATGCAAGAGCAAGTAGTTAGGTTCATAGGAGGATGCATGATTTGTTGTACCAATAAGCCTAGTAACAAGAAACATGGTCTATATCACACCTTATCTATACCTATTCATCCTTGGGTAAGAATTTTCATGGACTTTGTAGGAGGTTTAGTGACGACCAGGAAGGGACATGACTACATGTTTGTGGTAGTTGACAGGTTTCAACAAGATGTGTGTTCTGATGCCCTGTAAAAATACCATCAACGGGTAAGAACCTGCAAACTTGTTTTTTGGACAGGTCTGGGTGCACCTTGGGATACCAAGGAGCATTGTTTTAGACAGGGATACAATATTTCTTAGTGCATTCTAGACTACATTATGGAAGAATTTGGACACAAAGTTTAATATATCTACAACATTCCATCCACAGACAGATGGGAAGACATAAGTAGTCAACATGACTTTGGTGCAACTTCTAAGGGGATACAACCAAAAGAATCAAAAGACCTGGGATGAAAATCTGGTATATATACAATATTATTACAACAAAGTAGTCCACACTTCTCCAGGAAAGTCCTCGTTTGAACTTGTTTTGGATATTTGCCACCTTCACCTTTGGATATTGCATATGGGCAACATGGAGGAGTGAGGGAAGATATTGCAAAATATGGTTTAAGGGATGAAAATTTTATATAGAAGATTAGAAAGATCCTTTTACAGGTACAAGAAACACTACATAAGTATAAGGCCAGGCATGGTCAACATAGAACAGAGAAATCATTCAAGGTGGGAGACAAAGTAGGGTTACAGGTTAAAAAGGAGAGGTTGCATGGGCCTGGTGAGAAAATCAAGGCTCTGAGGTATGGTTCCTTCGAGATACTGGAAAAGGTGGGTGATAATGCACGTGGACTCAGTTTATCACCATATATGCACATTTACTCAGTTGTGAATGTCGAAAATTTGAAACTCTACGAGCCTTCCATGCTAGATTAGGAAGAGCAACAAGTTCTAACTTCTATGGAGGATTTGGCACCAGATGCTCAGAAAGAGTTGACAGAAGATGTAGTTTTGTAGAAGAGGTCCAAAACTACAATACAAGGGTAGTATGACATTGGAAAACTTCTAGGCAAAGCTAAATGGTACACCACAGAGAAGGTGTAGGAAAAATTTCCTCACCTCATTCAGTAAAATATTTTTGGGACCAAAATCCTCCCAAAATGGGGAGATGTGAACTAGATTGGATCATTATAATGTTTTTCATCCATCTAGATGCATTTAGAGAGGAAAAATGGGAGGAATTATCTCATGGGACCATTTTTACTAGCGGGATCCAGTTTGGTAAAACGAGGTACGAAACCTTCTGGGAGCATTTTGAGGCATCAAACGACATTTTTTGTGGGTAAAATTTACCGCTTTAGCACAAAACCATTTCTTGTTGTTCTTCATAGATTTTTGTAATGGTGTAAGAAGTACGTCAATCAGAGTCGGTATGCAAAATTTATGCCACTCAGAAGTTGACCTTCTTGTTTTCACACCTATAATTTGGGAGGATGTCGCGTCAGCCCCCATTATTCATGGAAAAGGGGCTAGCCACATGTTTGTGATGTAAAAGACTCTAGAAGAGTCTATATTGTAATTCTAGTTAAGAGTTGATGTAGTCAAATTTAACAACTAGTAGGCTATCAGGTTCTGTTAATACCAGGCTACTAGGAGGAAGAGGCATTCCATTCTTTCAAGAGAATTTTGTTCCATAACTAAGTAAATATAGCCAAGAGGGATAGGAGGAAGGGAACACAAGGAGGATTTATGCACTGTAGAAACTCATAGGACACAAGCCTTACTTCTTTGTACCTGCAACCATATTTCCAAATAGAGAAAGAGAGCGAAACAACCTCACCTTCCAATTGGGTTTTCTCCCGAAAGGGTTTCCCAGAGCATATTTTGTGTCTTATGTGTGTGAGAGCTTATTTTGTCATTATTTATTTTTCTGCATGATTTCCATTCACATGCATGCACTAATTACAGTTAAATATACAAATCTTAAAGTTTAATAAAATTGTACTAGTGTGGAATCTCAAATTTTTAATATAATATTATTAGATATGTTGTGAATAACTGTCTAGTGGACTATACCCGACAACTTAAGAATCATCAACATTAGCGTGAAATTATCCTGATGCAAATAGAAAAGACAATATATTAATCACAAGCACAAACATAACATTATACTTATCTTATAAAGCTATGGCAATTGAGAGTGGGACTATAACTCTGCACCCTACCATAGACAAACTACAACCACTGTTACTTGTAGTTGTCACCACCAAGTCAGATTCTGAGGCCTTTTAACCAGCAACACAACTGAAATACGATGTCACTAGCCCCATTGCCTTCACCCACTAGAGAAAAGCCTTTTCTCTCTTTGTGATGCTTATGCCCAACACACTTTTAAGAGGGTTCTTCAACTGGTTCTTACCCTCTCCAACACTCAGTAACACTGCTCAAGTTGCTACCTTCTTTGCCTTTTCCTTAGTGTACATGACATAGAGCTTGTTGGGAGCCAAAATTGTACATCTTTTCCTTCCATTTTTATCCACTTTCTTTACCCATTTGCATCATTAACATTCAAGTCATGTTCTAAAGTGCACAAGTAAACCCCTCTACATGTATTCTTGGAATATTTAGTCAATGAAGTAAAGTCACGATTTACTGATTTAGTTATTTTCACAGATTCGGTGGTCGGATGACCATATCTGCAATTCTAGGAATGACTCTGAGTTGGCAACACTATTTCGGGCAGCGTTGCAACATCATAATGACTCCAGATCCTTTCTCTGCTTTCTTTAGCATCTAGTTTTCCTATTATAATGTTGTATAATTGTAGGCACTAGCTGTCGGGATTTGAGGAACAGTCAATGTAAACATTTGTATAAGAAAGGCTCTGAAGCTGTGAGTCGGGGGTTGGCTATACAAGGAATTGAGATTTGTAACAGAATATTATTATTAAGTTAATGCAAGTTATCTTCCTGTCACTCTTATGAGTTTGTGAGTACATTGCAGCCCTGATCAGAGAGTTGGGCCCACTCTCCTGATCAGGTGTTGCATTCTTTCTGCGTGTTGTTAATTCTATTTCCTGTTTTGTATATTCCATAATTGTTGTGATAGTAGACGTAATTGTTGATATCTTATTGCTGTGAATGCATTTCAAGCTTTACAATTTAATACTGTTATTCCTTTATTGCTGTTACAGTGATTATTGCTTTGCTTAATTTATTGAATCCACGATTGATATAGAATTGTGATATTGTCATCTGCATATATTTTGCGCATTAGCCTTGAAATAAAAAATGCACCCGGATTGATAATTAATGTGGGAAAGGGTTTGAATAATCATTCACACTTGGACACCTACATTTTGGCGTCGTTTTCGGGGAGGCTAACAAAGGTGCAAGAACATGATTCATATTAATCTAAGGATCAATATCTCATCCTAGGGTGGGAAATGCTACCCTTCTCTAGGTCCTAAAAGTAGCTTTTTTGTTTTTATTTTTGATTAATTTCTTAGGAACCAATCTCTCGTCCTAGGGAGGGAAATGCTACCATGCTCTAGGTCCTGAGCGTTAGTCGTTTTTTTCCTTTGCTTTTCTTTCTATTGATTTCTTAGGGCCCAATCTATGTCCTAGGGAGGGAAATGCTACCTTGTTCCAGGTCCCAAGCTTAATATTTCATTGATTTTCTTTCTTTCTTTGCTTTTTGTTAAAAACCCAATCTCTTGTCCCAAGGAGGGAATTTCTCTTTCCCTGCTCTAGGTCTCGAGCGTAGCAGTTTTTATTTAAATTTTTTTATCCTCATCAATTGTATGAATAGAGATCCGAATAAAAGGGGTAGAGGAGGACCCCCAAATAAAGGAAGAAAGGATTTGGGAAGGATCACCTATATCCAGGAACTTATTGTGATGGCTAAATCAAAAGCATCTTCACAGGTTGCTATCAGGGTAAGAACTCAGACGAAATCTGAGGGGCAATCTATTGTGCAGCCAGTGCTATCCATGGTACCAGAGAAGACCCTTTCAATAGTAGAAAAAGAGGTAAACAGGGTATCAATAGAAGAAACACCCCTATTGTCGGTAGAAGGAGAGAAAATTGCAAGCAAGGGACCTGAGGAATTAAGCAATTTCAGTGGGGAAGAAGAACTTCTAAAGGAGTTTGCATCACTAGGAGACTGAGGAAGTGTTGTGAAACCTCCTATGCTTGAATTACCTCAATCATTTGTTGCAGAACCAGTCAAAATCTCGGGTGAGTATTGGAGGATATTTATGTCACCTGCAAATTCCTCTATTGATTTCTCAATTGGGGATATCAGAGGTGATGCACCAATGAATCCTATCCATTTAACAAATTTACCTAATTTTCATGGGCTTTCTTCTAAATACTCCGATACATTCCTCTTTGAATTTGATATTGCCTGTCGGGGGTACGACTATATTGCTGATGCTCAAAAATTGAAGATATTCCCTACTACGTTGAAGGGAATAAGCTTACGATGGTTCATGGGTTTGGGGAGTAAAACTATCCCCTCATGGGATGACATGAAAAACATTTTTCTAGAGAAGTATCAGGATTATTGTAAGTCCCATGATATCAAGGAAGAAATTTTCAAGTTTATACAGAAAGAAGATGAGAATATGGAATATTTTGTGGAGCAATTTAAATATATGCTACAGAGGTCAAACCATAGTAACCTGGATAAAGGTATTTTGAAGATCATCCTTCTTTGGGCATTAAGGGAAGAATCTTTGGAGCTTTTAAACATAGTAGGAAAAGGGGATATATTGAAAGAAGATTTCGATACTATCTGCGAGTTTTGCATCCAGTGTTTGCAAGGGGATGCAAGAAATAGACAAGGGATTCAGTCATAAAAAACATCTAGTGGAGGGGTCACAAAGGCAGAAATTGGGAATCTGCTGGATAATCTAAGGACCAATATCTTGAGTACACTATCTGCCCAGATGGACACGTTGCAAGCAAAGTAGAAGTAGATGGAATTGGAGAAGACCATGGCCATATTATATCTTCAGTGCAGAAAGAAACATCCGCTGAAGGATTTTCCATTGAACAAAATTGAAGAATGTGCAATTGTGAATAGAGTCATGCAACTAGCTCATGCCCTTCCTTGCCAGGATTTAAGGTAGTCATTCAAGGAGCAAGTGAAGAGGGTGTGGTGGATCAACTATATTTCATGGGATCGAATAAGCCATGGCAGCCACGACTACCAAATATGAATCAAGGTATGCCTCAAGACTCGTCTCAGTATTTTAGTAATTTGAATATTGGTCACCAGTATGTACCTTTTTCACCAGCATGGCCCTAGTATTGTCAATATCCACCTTGGAAACCATGGTTCCCTTAGACTAGTTCGAACCCTTCATGGACCCAAAACTGGCGTGGACCTTCTCCTCCTGGAAAATTCCCCCAACCTATGCCATAGTAGCAACTTCAATTGCCTTCCAATATTCCTCCTAGTAATCCACCCCTTTGACCTCAAGTTCCCATCCAACCCAATCCAAATCCTAACAATAAGGGAGTTCAACAAGCTGACACTCTCAACCTTCCTTCATACAACCTCTCTACCATAGAGTTTAATGGAATACATTTACGATATGTGAGGGTAGTGAATGATCAAACTTCACCCATTATCATTGAACAAGTTGATGGTGAGGTTATGGAACTAGAACCAAAAACAATTGGGGACAAATAGAACCAAGATATTGAAAATCAAACACCTCCTCAACATACTGTTAACTAGGGACGCCAAGTCAATCCACCCTAACCTGAAATATCAACCCTGAGTAAACAGAGCCCTCAAGCAGAATCAAACTTTCTAGGGGAATTACAAAATTTGTTTGTTAAAATTCCCCTGCTCCAAGCTATGAGGGATGCACCAATCTATGTGAAAACACTCAAAGAATATTGTTCTAAAAATCCTAGAAAGAAATCAAGGGACCCACTTACCATCCATGTGACGGGAAAATTGTTTGAAATCATGTTGGGAAAATTTATGCCTGTAAAATATGGGGACCCAGGGAACCCATTCTAACGGTACAAATTAATGGGGTTGAAATCCCAAATGTATTGGTAGATTTGGGTGCTACCATAAATGTCATTACTTCTTAAACTATGCATGCATTGGGTCTTAGAAACCTTAAACCTACTCCTACTGTCTTGGAATTGGCAGATAGATCTATAGTAAAACCAGTAGGGAAGTTGGAAGACATTACGATTTCAGTAGACTCATGGAAAAACTCGTGGATCTCTTAGTATTACAAACGCAATCCCCAACTGGTGGCCATCCCTTAATTTTGGGAATACCTTGGCTTGCAACCGCAGATGCCTATATTAGGTGTCGGTCTGGAAATATGGTTATATCTAATGGGAAGGTCACGAATAACCTCACTCTTTCTCCTCTTGCAGAACCAAGCCCATCAGAGAAACCATCAATCAAACAAAAACCTCTACCAATGGAAGGATCTGAATATGAAAACGAAGAAATTATACCGGTCCTTACCATTGGGAAAGCCCTTCAATTCAAGATAGAAACCGAGGATGATAATATTAACACTTTTATTAATCATCTTTTTTCTGTTTCTGATTCAACTCGTCAGATTCTCGAATCTTCCAAGAGCTGTGAAAGGCAAGGAAATATTAACCCGGAAGATGAAATTGAGAACATGCCTATGACTTCATCCCACGATAGTATTCCCATTGAAATTGAGCTGGGAAAAACATTGTACATCAACCCGAATATCTCAGAATCCCAGACAAAACAACTCCTAAAAGTTCTTTGAAACCATAAGGACGCCTTCGCCTGGGATTACACAAAGATGAAGGGGATTCCTACTAATTTATGCACTCATCATATATACATCAAAGAACATTGTCATCCTGTAAGAAATCCTCAGAGAAGAATGAACCTTGCCTTAAAGAACATTGTCAAAGACAAGCTTCAAAAGTTTACCCCATCTCGGACAACCAGTGGGTATCTCAGTGGGTTAATGTTCCCAAGAAGAATGGTGAATGGCGAATTTGCATGGACTATAGGGAATTGAACAAAGAAACTCAGAAAGACCATTTCCCTTTGTCGTTCATTGACCAAATCTTGGATACCTTGGTTGGGAAGAAGTTTTTATCCTTCCTGGACAGGTTTAGCAGGTATAATTAGATCTAGATAGCCCTTGAGAACTAAGATAAAACCACCTTCACATGCCCCTGGGGAACCTTTGCATACCGAGTCTCGCCATTCGGTATTTGTAATGTGCCTACAACATTCTAGAGGGTAATATTGGGGATTTTTTCTGATATAGTTGACGACAACGTTGAGATTTATATGGATGAATTTACTCCATATAGGGATTCATTCGAAGAAGATTAGAAAATTTAGAAAAAGTTCTTGAGAGATGCAAGCAAACTCATGTCTCTCTGAGTACAGTTAAATGTCACATGATGAGGGAAGAGGGAATAGTTATGGGACACCTACTCTCGGCTGTTGGAATTTGAGTTGATCCAGCCAAGGTACAGGTAATTTTTCATTTTCCTGTACCTAAGACACCCACGCAGGTACGTAGCTTTATTGGTTGCACTGGTTATTATAGACGTTTTATAGATTTTTTTTTCTAAAATAGCATCCCCACTTTTTCAGTTGCTAATTAAATATGATCAATTTTTATGGACATATGATTGTGGCTTTTATAAAAATCAAGGAACCTGTTTGTGCACGTCCTATCCTGCAAGGACCGGATTGGGAACTTCCATTTCACATCCATGTCTATGCCTCTCAGACATCAATTGGGGTAGTTTTAGGACAACATGAAGATAAGAAAACATATGTAGTTTACTATGTCAACAATAATTTGACTCCTGCTGAACTAAACTACATGGTAACTGAAAAGGAATTCCTGGCTGTTATCTATTCCATCAACAAATTTCGACACTAAATGATTGGGTATCCTACGTTCGTACATATTGATCATGCAACAATCAGGTATTTGATGAATAAACCTATCAACCCTGGTTGCATTACAATATGGTTGCTATTTCTTCAATAATTTGATATGAAAATAGTAGATAAACTAGGGAAAGATAATGTAGTTGTTGATTTTTATCTAGATTGGATAATAATGACAAAGGCACACCCATAGAGGATAGTTTTCCGGATGAACATATTTTTGAAATTCCCACTAATCCTCCGTGGTATGTAGATATTGCTAACTATCTTGCTACATGAAAGGCGCCTCGTCATTTTTCATACAGGGAACAACAAAATATAATTCATCATAGTGTTCGATACTCCTAGATAGTAGGATATCTCTTTCACATAAGGGTCGATCAGCAAGTTTGGCGCTGCGTATCTGAGGATGACATCTATGAAGTACTGAAAGTTTCTCATGATGGTCCTTGCGAAGGGCATTTTGTAGCTAAGAGGACATGGCATAAGGTATTACAGATGGGATATTATTGGCCCTCTATCTTACAGGATGCTCGAGACTGCGTTCGTGGATGTGACAGTTGCCAACAGATGGGTCAACCTGGTCAATCAAATGAAATGCCACTGCAACCCCAGGTAGTCCTTGAACCTTTCGAAAAGTGGGCTATCGAATTTGTCAGTCCATTTAACCCACCTTCACATCAGAAGGTCCACATTTTGGTCTGCACAGACTATGTGACTAAGTGGGTGGAAGCCAAGGCTGTTGTGAAAGAAAAAGAGCGGGTTGTTTCAGATTTTCTATTTGAAGAGGTTTTTTCTCATTATGGTGCTCCGAGAGAGATTGTTTAAGATGGAGGAGCGCAATTCACATCACACATGATAGATAGGCTTATGCATAAATATGGAATAAAACATAGAGTCACATCTCCGTATCATCCCTATGCGAATGGTCAGGTGGAAAGCACGAACAAGGTATTGGAAAATATCTTGACAAAGACTGTGGCAAGACATCGTCGGGATTGGGCTGAAAAAACTTCCTGAAGCTCTCTGGGCATACAGAACAACATGGTGGAACACAACATGATTTTCACCATTTGAGTTGGTTTATGAGAGATCTGCCTTGTTTCCAATAGAATTCGAGATTAGTACACTCAGAACAACTCTTGAGGTAGGACTAGACCTATCAGATGCCCAGAAACACCAGCTGGAATAGCTAAATGAATTAGATGAAATCTGTTCGATGGTTTTCCAAAAGACTATTGCGATTCAACAACATAGAAAAAAATGGCACGATACATTTATTAAAAATAAGGTGTTTCACAGAGGAGATTGGGCATTACTCTATGATTCCCATTTTAAGGATTTCAAAGCAAAGCTTTGCTCTCATTGGATGGGACCTTATGAAGTGGACACAATTTGTTATAATGGAACAATCAAACTTGTCACAATTGATATACACATGATTATTTTATAGTAAATCAACATCGTTTGAGACTGTATCACTGCCCAACTTCTAAGAATGCCTTTATTAAACATCTCTCTGAAAAATCTGGTCTGAAGGTTGTTAGTGCAAAGAATTCCTCCACTGCATCCTTGAATTTAAAAAAAAATAAAAAAATCTATATATAGTAATATAAATAAAATATTGTTACTACTCAAAGTTTTTTTGCAGGAACTACTACTGGTGTGCAATTTTGCGGAGATGAAAATTTTCTAAGTATTGGATGTTGTTACTCTTCCAATGTTGTTACTCCTAAAAGTTTCTAAGTGTTGGATGTTGTTTCTCCTTCAATGTTGTTACTCCTCCTATGTTGTTACTCTGGAAATTTTCTAAGTGTTCGGTGTTGGAAATACTGAGAGGGGGGGTGAATCAGTATTCCTTTCAATTAGAGCATTAGTTAATCTTCAATTATTATCAGTTTTTGTACAATGATAGCAGCAAACAAGAGGAACACAAATGCCCATATTTTTTAAGGTGGAAACCCACTCCGGGACAAAAAACCACCTAATGCTTTTCTAATAATTCTTTAATATTCAACTCCAATTGAAAATAAAGCTCCAAATTCCTAGAATCTAGAAAAGAAATCTTCTCCAGCTTTCACTGGATGGATGCTCCAACGCCCAAGATTCTTCAGTAGTCAACCGAATGGATGCCCCAACACCTAATGAGCTACAACTCACTCTAGCACCACCCTACCACCCCGTAGAAGAATAAAATAAGAAATGACTCTCGTACCAGGGAAAATGGTCCACTTTACAATGACATAGAATGATGTAGAAGAATAAGACACACTAGAACATAACCCCAAATATTACACAACCACCTAATGATGATCCTAGACCACCCGACACTGCCTCTTGAACTCTTGGCAGATAGACACTAGTACAATTTGTACAATAATGTATTTACAATGACTTAGTACAATGATACCTTTACAAAGATTGTATGCAGTGCTGCCCACTTGAAGACTTCACCTTGGTAGCTTCACTTTTCATGCTACCCTCTGCAGCACCTTGCTTTGCTTTGCTTCCCTAGAAAGTCTTTCCTTTGCAGCCCTTGACAACACATGTTCTAGCTTTTTCTTTGCCTTCTAGGAGCTCGATATTGAATCTGGTGTATCTCTGTTATTTCAGATCCCCAATATCTGATTTTTGGTACTGTAGTATTCCTCTGAGTCTTCTTTCCAATGCCACAGGTTTGACCCATTTTGTATTCTTCAAGAGAGAGTTATACCCAATGTCTCACAATGCCCTAATTATCGATTGTTTCAGCAGAGTGAACTTGTACGGCGTGCCACATGTCATTGTTTATTCATTTGGCTCTAAAATTGATAGATAGAAAACTGCATACTGTGCACTATCTGTCACTTTTTATGGAATTCCAATCCGATACTCAGAGAGAGAGTTATGACGATTTTCCCAAGGTCACTTATTTGAGATGAATTTCAGGAGCCTGCAAAAACACTGACTTCCATAGATCATATCTCCGAAAATATTGCACACCTTGATCTGCAATTTTCACAGAAGCTTCTTCAGGATTTCAGCTTCACCTCATAAAAATTTCAGGTTTTGAACCTTCGTAGAAAACAATTTAGAGCGAAAATTCCACAATGCCCTATTTCAGATAACGAAATCCCTTGCATGAGGAGGATATGAGGATCACAATTTATATAAATGCTTAGGTTGAGAGGGGCTTCAACAAGTGAATGTGGGAGGGATTTTAGGAGCTTAAAAAATATTAATTATGACTTTTAAATGACCCATGCCACAACCCCATGGGGTTTTAGCCCACTAACTGGGGCTACAAACTTCAAACATGAATATCTCTCAAACCGTGAAGAATTACATGGCGTGCCATATATCAATGGAAACATCTCGACAAGTAGAAACCATTAAAAGCCTTATTGACCTAGAATATATTAATTTGGTAGGTCAAAATTTCCATGCAATATTGGGATAGCCCCTAGTGCTACTTGGGTTGACATCAATGACAACCGCTGATCAACAATCTCCCCCTTTGGCATTGATGGCAACATAAGTACTCCCCCTGCGATCATGATACCTCTTCCTAAAACATTATCTCCCCCTTTGACATCAATGGCAAAGGGTAAATCCCCTTGAAACACAACCATCCTGCGGACCTGTACACACTTCCACTCCCCCTGACACACAACCATCCTGTGGACCTGTACACACTTCCACTCCCCCTTTATATTTTGAATAAGGAAAATCTAATGAGAAATTGGGAGAATCCCAAGCTTCTGGTGAAGATATTCCAATGCTTCACGAGTATTCTCACGATCATCAACACTTCTTGCCCAATCTGCATCTGTAAAGGAAAGAATAATGAGATTGTTACCCTCGGGATACCACAAGCCATATTCTGTTGTTCCCTTTAGATATCGAAGAATTCTTTTGATGGCAATAATACGTGATTCTTTTGGTGCTACTTGGAATCCTGCTACTTGTCCAATTGCTTGCATAACATCTGGTCAGGAGGCTGTTACATATAGAAGACTACCAATCATAGATCTGTACAACCTTTGATCCACATCCTTAGATGAGTCGTCTATGCCCAATTTGTAGCCTGTTACCATTGGAGTAAGGATGGGTTTGCAATATTCCATTTTAAATTTCTTGAGCATTTCCTTGATGTACTTGGCTTGACATATAAATATTCCTTTCTCTTGCTGAGATATTTGAAGCCCTAAGAAGTATGTGAGCTCTCCAAGTAAAGGCATCTCGAAATCACTTTGCACCTTTGTAGCAAACTTCTTACTTAGTCGATCATCATTGCTACCAAATATTATATCATCCTCTTTAGCTATTAGACATGCTTTAGTTGCTTCATCCAGAACATATATGTCATTTAGCCGACTGTTGTAAGCCATATTTCTATATAATATAAAGCATTTCCCCACATTTCGCTTGTCAGTCGAATAGTATTGTAAATCCCTTGATCATATTCTTTGTCAACACTGAAAATATAGATTAGTGATATACGTTTTCACCACAATATTTTTTGCAATGAGCATTTCTTTTGCTGAGGGTACTAAAGACTGAAATCGACTAACAGACTTGACTCTAACTCATTTCTAAAGGACATGTCTGATCTCTTTCTTTCATCTTAGAGATACAAATTTATTTCCATCTCCAGTCATATGCGTTGAGCAACCGCTATCAACATACCACACATCTTTGTTGTTTTGAGCCTTGAAAGCGAGAGAAAAATTATTAGTCTTCTTCTTCTTCCATGTTCCTTTTTTCTGTGGCTTCGAATATTCTTTTGGAGGATTTTCAAGTCTACAGTCTTTGGCTATGTGTCCAAGTTTTCGACATTTGTAACATTCAATATTCTTTCTTAAATGTTCAAATCTATTGATGTTTCGATGAGCCCTGGGAGGTTCATATTTGACAAATCTCCTGGAATTGTATTCGTTCCTAGGGTACGTGCAACATTCTACAGCTTTATGACCAAATTTTCCACATGAATAACAGTAGCCATAAAAAATATGTTGGTACCTGGATGGAAATTTTCGTCAAGGAATTGACTTCCAAGGCTATTCTTATGAATCTTGTCCAATGAAGTCTACATGCATTTCAGATCTCATAGGTTCATTGTATTTTGTTGTAGAAGGTCTTGCTTCTTCTTCTTTGTAACCGATGCCAGTTCTGTCGTTGTAAGATCATTGATTGTTGATGAGTTCTTCCAATGCCCTTGAGTTGTTGGCATAGTTTTGGATAGTCTTTCCTTTCTTCACTTCCTCACGCAGCGAGACTACTTCGGCTTCTAATTCTTCCCTTTCTTGGTTGCTTTCTTCCAACTTCTTTTGAAGTGACTCTTCAATGCATTTGTGTTCTTCAACTTCAATTTTGAGACCTTGAACTTGTTATTCAAGAGTATTGATACGAATCTTCTCTGCCTTGAGATCTTTTATAAGCTTGATTGCTTCCTTATACAATTATTCTATGGTCAATCCTTCTTCTTCGTTGTTTGATACCTCTTGTTTATTGTGCTTGGCCATAAACAATACTCTCTCATTGGCTTCTTCTTCGCTGTCATTGTCTTCATCAGATGATGAGCTATCTTCTTTAGAGAGAAAGTTCCTTTTGGGTCCTTGCTTGTTGAATTTCTTAAAGCCTTTCTTTCCTTGTGAGTTGCCATCACTTCGTTTCGGACATTTGTTGCGAAATGCCCAACTCATCATAATAAATGATATTTGAATGGAAATTTACCTCTGAATTTTCCCTTACCAATTTTTAGTTTTCTCGTGAAGTAAGCATATTCTTCATCTGAAAGACCTTCTTCATCGTCTCCCTTTTCTTCACACTTGCAGGTGCATGTCTTTTCAATTGAAGGCCATTTATCCTTATTGGTTTTCTTAGATGCAACGAATGCAGTTTCTAGATGTGAAGTACCCTCTTCTTCATCAAGTCTCATTTCATATGCTATGAGAACTCCATGTAATTCCTTTTTGCTAAGTTTGTCCATATTTTCACTCTATTCTAAGACCGATACCTTTGGGTTGAATCTTCCTGGTAACGTTCTAAGAATCTTTCATATAATAGTCTTCTCATCAACTGGCTCTCCCAATCCTTCCAAAGTATTGGTTATTTCATCAACATATTGGAAGTATATAGCATTGTTGTAATCTTCTTTCATTCCAAGTTGCTCAAATTTTGCTCTATAGATTTGAATCTTTGCTTCTTTGACATTTGAGTCACCTGCATATATATTTTCAAGCTTGTCCCATACATTTTTGGTGGTTTTACAACCCAACACCTTATGATAAGTAGATTCAATAAGTCCACTGATAATAATATTCTTTGCTTTTGCATCATTTACCAAATTCTTCTTATCTTGTTCATCCGTGGTTGATGTAAATCCATTTTGAATAGTATCCCATACTTCGTAACCTTGCGCCAAGAGATAGACCTCCATTCTTCCTTTCTGGAGTGCATAATTATTTTCATTGAACAAAGGTACACCATTCTTGGTATGCTCCATGACCTCCTTCCAGCTGTTAAACTACTATTGAAGGAACCAAGCTCTGATACCAATTGTTGGAAATACTTAGAGGGGGGGTGAATCAGTATTCCTTTCAATTAGAGCATTAGTTAATCTTCAATTATTATCAGTGTTTGTACAATGATAGCAGAAAAAAAGAGGAACACAAATGCACACAGTTTTTAAGGTGGAAACCCACTCCAGTACAAAAACCCACCTAATGGTTTTCTAATAATTCTTTAATATTCAACTCCAATTGAAAATAAAGCTCCAACTTCCTAGAATCTAAAAAATCATTCTTCTCCAGCTCCCACTGGATGGACGCTCCAACGCCTGAGATTCTTCAGTAGTCAAATGAACGGATGCCCCAACACCCAATGATCTACAACTCACCCTAGCACCACCCTACCACCCTGTAGAAGAATAAAAGAAGAAAGGACTCCCGTACTAGGGAAAATGGTCCACTTTACAATGATATAGAATGATGTAGAAGAAGAAGACACACTAGAACATAACCCCAACTATGATACAACCACCTAATGATGATCCTAGACCACTCGACACTGCCTCTTCAACTCTTGGCAGATAGACACTAGTACAATTTGTACAATAATGTATTTACAATGACTTAGTACAATGATACCTTTATAATGATTGTATGCAGTGCTGCCCACTTGAAGACTTCATGTGATGAAATTCTTGCTGCTGTTATGCACCTTGGTTTCTACTCTTTTCATGCTACCCTCTGTTGCGCCTTGCTTTGCTTTTCTTCCCTAGAAAGTTTGGTCCTTTGTAGCCCTTGACAACACATGATCTAGCTTTTTCTTTGCCTTCTAGGAGCTCGATATTGAATCTAGTGTAACTCTGTTATTTTAGATCCCCAATATTTGATTTTTGGTACTGTAGTAGTTCTCTGAGTCATCTTTCCAATGCCATAGGTCTAACCCAATTTTGATTCTTCAAGGGAGAGTTATACCCAATCTCTCACAATGCCCTAATTATGGATTGTTTCAGCAAAGCAAACTTGAACGGCATGTCACGTGTCACTGTTTCTTAATTTGGCTCTAAAATTGATAGAGCGAAAACTATAGATTGTGCACTATCTGTCACTTTTTACGGAATTCCAATCTGATACTTAGAAAGAGAGTTATGTCGATTTTCCCAAGGTCACTTCTTTGAGATGAATTTCAGGAGCCTGCAAAAACACTGACTTCCACAGATCATATCTCCGAAACTATTGCGCACCTTGATCTGCCATTTTCACAGAAGTTTCCTCAGGATTTCAGCTTTGCCTCATAAAAATTTCAGCTTCTGAACCTTCATAGAAAAAAATTTAGAGTGAAAATTCCATGATGACCTGTTTCAGATAAAGAAATCCCTTGCATGAGGAGGATATGAGGATCACAATTTATATAAATGCTTAGGTTGAGAGGGGCTTCAACAAGTGAACGTGGGAGGGATTTAAGGAGCTTAAAAAATATTAATTATGACTTTTAAATGACCCATGCCATAACCCCATGGGGTTTTAGCCCACTAACTGGGGCTACAAACTTCAAACATGAATATCTCTCAAACCGTGAAGAATTACATGGCGTGCCATATATCAACGAAAACATATCGACAAGTAGAAACCATACAAAGCCTTATTGATCTATAATATATTAATTTTGTAGGTCAAAATTCCCATGCAATATTGGGTTAGCCCCTAGTGCTACTTGGGTTGAAATCAATGACAACTGCTGATCAACATTGGGTGCTGTTACTCCGTAAATTTTTCTAAGTACTCAGTGTTGTTACTCCTATGATGCTGTTACTCCAAAAAAAAATTCTAAGTGTTGGATGTTGTTACTCCTTCAATGTTGCTACTCCGAAATTTTTTTCTAAGTGTTGGGTGTTGTTACTCTGTAAAAATTTTCAAGTACTTGGTGGTGTTACTCCCCCGATGCTGCTACTCTGGAAAATTTTCTAAGTGTTGGGTGCTGTTACTCCGAAAATTTTTCTAAGTGTCTGGTGTTGTTACTCGATTGGTGTTGTTACTCCCTCACTGTTGTTACTTTGCCAGGTTGTTACTCTGCTGAGGTAAGTCGCCAGGTATGTCCCCGTCGACTTTTACAGATTTGATTGAATATTCCATTGAAAAGGCATTTAATGTGCTCGTGGATAGTCATATATTAGTCTTGGGGGGGTGGGGGGGGGGGTTCTCATAAATGAAAAAAGACATAATCAAATCACAATAATGATTTGACAATGTCATCATTAGAACCCGTGTCGATAGTACATCCCATGATTTTCACCATTATTTCGCATAATTATTGAAATGCATTGGGACTCGAAGTAAGTACACTCAATAAGCTAATCAATCCTTTCTAAATCTTGCGAAATAATTACCATCACCAGTTATCATTATTACCATAATCTATTTTGATTTTCCTCATTTTTTGAAATACTATCCATTTTTATTTTGACTATTACCCCATTCCATTTTCTACCAGGCTATCATCGCAAAGGATTAACTGTCGATACTCCGTCCCAACGATCCTCTGCTATTCTGAAGTGCTGCTACAGAGCTTCTGCAGGATGGGCGGATTGGCCGTGACACATGAACCCGAAAATATAGCTCTGGTCCGCGGTAATGCAACTGCATGCTAGGTTTTTATAGACGCATGCTGGGATGTTATTTCGACAGATTGCAGGTATTTGATGAAACAAACACAACAGAATTTGTTGTAAATATGGACGAGAACCATTCCAGACTGCGGGGCTTAGAAATTACTGTCACAGAGGAGGTAATTTGAGATTTCAGTGGACTACCAAAATGAGGGAAGAAATGGTTTTCATGAAAAAATCCCCTACCGGAATTTCCAGAGTGGTTTCTACAAGCTAGAGAGAGGGCGGTTCAGAAAGGGAGAGAATACGATCAGAAATATCTGCCGCATCCATGGGGCAAGGTGGCAGACTTTGTTATGAGGTATATAACTTGTGAGGGGCAATTTACCACCCTGTGCAAATATCACTTTAAGCTCCTAGCTCACCTCCGATATCAGCATGCACAAGTTCACTCCCTGGACATGCCTTTCTTTCTTTTGAAAAATCTATAGCTTATGGCACAGTCTGCCCAACACTCGCAACAGGTATTGGCTGTTCTTAAAAATCATGGGTTGGTTCATCTACTGGTAACACATGCATTGGCTCAATTGCATGTTCCCTGGGCATAATTTCTTTAGTTGACAGAGGAAGAAGTAGAAGTTGTGATAGCTGCGAGAGAGGGAGAAGAGCCAGAGGAAACGGAGGAAGAAGAACCAACATCCCCTGTTGGTTTAGCAGAAGAAGAGGAACCAGAGGAAATGGAGGAAGAAGAAGCCACAGTTGATGTTGCTACACAAGAACCAACATATCCTGTTGGTCCATTAGAGGAAGAGGAACAAGAAGAAATGGAGGAAGAAGAAGCCATAGTTGATGTTGTTACACAAGAACCAACATCTCCTGTTGGCCCATTAGAGAAACGAGAAGCAGAAAGAATGGACGTAGAAGAGGCCGCAACTGATGTTATTACACAAGAACCAGCATCGCCTGTTGGCATGACAGAAGAAGAAATAATGAATATAGAAGGTGTTACAGTCGAGGCTGTCACACAAGAATTGGCCTTGCCTGTGGGACCAATTGATGTGGGAATTATGGAAGCAGAGGATAGAGCCAACGCTGTTCCTCAGGAATCGAAATCCACTGTTGAGGCGCAAAGAGAATCAACACCAGTTGGAGGTCTGGCAAGTGATGTTGTTACACAAGAACCATCACCACTTGTCCAAGAAAATTTGGATCTTGAAGGAGGTAGTGGTGCTACACAAGAACCAGCAATAATTCAAACGAGCCAGGAAATTGTGGAAAAGATAGGCCCTGTAGTCGACACTGTTCCACAAGAACCAGTGTCAGCCGCAGGACAAGAAGGTGATGAAGAAGAAGGATTGGTCCAAACAGAGAATAAAGATGGTGAAGAGAAAGAGCCTGAGGTAGCATACATGACTAGAACAAACATAGAGGAGAATGTCCCTCATTATCCATTTCTTGCCACTCTACCGAGGGGTGCATAGAAGTTTCGCTCTCCTCAGCGCCTTATGGAAGAAGTAGTTGTTCCTCCAGTCTTAGAATTTGTCGGGACGAGTTCAGATACAATTCCTGGTACAACCATTTGTGAACCAGCACCTGCTGATTCACATCCAGAGCGACCCAAAGAGTTCAATGTGGAAACACAAGAACCCATGTTGACAGAAGGACAAATGACGGACGATGCCACTCCCCCAGTGGAAATTACCCAAACTGAAGTTGATCTGTAGGGGTCGAAAACAATGCCCAAGCCTTTAGAAGAAAACCTTGCAGTAGAAAAAGAACAGAGGATGGATGTCGAAGGCATCGCCCAAGTGGCTGTAGAAATTCCTGAACCAGAAAAGGAAAATGAAGGGACTGCTCCCAAGGAGAGGGGACAATTTAGGGAGGATTTGGTGAAAAAGGAGCTAATCGAAATTTTTGTTGACAACAACCCACCAATTCCTAAACCAACTATGGTGCCAGTAGAAGAGGTTGTTGTCAAGCAAGAATTTGTAGAGCAGTGCGCGAGAAGGAGACCACCTCTCAAGGAGAGATACCAGCTTCAATTCAAGGAAACTATGCAATTGAAAATGGAAATTCGTAGGCTAAGGAAGTGGGTATCACGGCTAAAGAAGAAGGTGAGGAAACACAAAGGGAAAGCTGTGAAGCCCAAGGTCGAGGTTGTCTCTACTACTACACAGACCAACCCTATAGAATATCTGTTTGAAGATTGGGAATTTCTCCTATCTTCCGAAATCCAGAAATGGCAAGCTGTCGCAGCCTGTCTCTAACAAGGGACCATCACATTGAAAGAACACAGAGAGGAGATGAAGAGGGTCTATGAGCAGGAAACCCAGACCATTACTGGGTATATAGATAAGCTAGACAGAGCAAGGCAGAAGCAAGAGAAGCAAAGGAAAAATATTGAAAGCTTAGAGGAGCAGGTGCTGATGTTGAAAGTTGATAAGGAGGAAATGTTTACCTTGACACAACATGTAATGGCTTGCCAACCTCCTGCTCATAGTTATGCCTTGTTTCTCCATGAACAATTCCTTTTCTTTTGCCTGGAGAGCATTCATAGTGAGATTAGTCATGAAAACGAAGATCCGATATAGTTTCTTCGCATCCCGAGGATTCACGATGTTGTGAATCAACATTTGATGTGTGAATTATACATGCATGACTATTTCTTGAGTGATGACCGAACCTTTAATCCAGTCCCATTTGTGGGAGACGTCCATTTGAGAGCTTTTACCTCCTACACCATTAATCAGGTTAAGTGGAAAAATGATTTTGAAACATTTGAAGAGAATCAAGCTACAAGGCCACTTATGATAAGAAGAAAGAATGGCCAGTCTGTGAGCATCTATAACAAACATGCTACCTTTTTACAGATTGAGGGACGCAAGGAATGAATGTTGGCCACCCAAAAATGGTGTACTAATCTCTGTACTAAACAGGTGGTTAATTTCCAAGATGATGCTCATGACGGCTATCAAATGAGATGGATGTTGTCATCATCAGTCGTCATAAATCGAGAGTCTTTTTGGGCACCTAACTTTGCACGAGCATTAGATAGGTTGCCACGATGCATTGCATTCATCCATACTTGCAGGGTCTGGTGGATGGGACTGAGGTTTCAATTCCCCATTTTTTGGCTGCCAACAGACCAGTATACTCCGGCATACAATGTGGGCAATGATTGGTGGAAGGACATTCTTCTAACAAATGAATATAAACTCCCAGGGATAGAGATGGCAGATAAATATGACCATGCCGACCACAGTCGTTCCAACCCAGACCTACAGAGGTGACGAGCTGCATGAGGACATGTAGAAAGATCAGTTGGGGGAAGATGTTGGGAGCCAAATCTGTACATCTTCTTCTTTCATTTTTACCCACTTTCTTTACCCATTTGCATCATTAACATTCAAGTCATGTTCTAAAGTGCACAGGTAAACCCCTCTACATGTCTTCTTGGAATATTTAGTCAATGAAGTAAAGTCACGAGGATTATTACCTAAAGCGATTTATTGAATTAGTTATTTTCGTAGATTCGATGGTCAGATGACCATATCCGCAATTCCAAGAACAACTTCGAGTTGGAAGTGCTATTTCGGGCAACGGTGCAACAACACAACGACTCCAGATCCTTTCTATGCTTTCTTTAGCATCTAGTTTGTCTATTATAATGATGTATAATTGTAGACACTAGCTGCCAAGATTTGAGGAACAGTTATTGTAAACATTTGTATAAGAAGGGTTGTAAAGCTGTGAGTCGGGGGTTGGCTATGCAAAGAATTGAAATTTTTAAAAGATTATTATTATTAAGTTAATGCAAGTTATCTTCTTGTCACCCTTGTGAGTTTGTGAGTACACCGCAACCCTGATAAGAGAGTTGGGCCCAATATCCTGATCAAGTGTTGAATGCTTTCTGTGTGTTGTTAATTCTATTTTCTGTTTTGTATATTTCGTAATTGTTAATATCTTTATTACTGTGAATGCATTGAAAGCTTTACAATTTATTACTTCTATTCCTTTATTGTTGTTATAATGATTGTTGCTTTACTTAATTTATTGAATCCACGATTGATATAGAATTGTGCTATTGCCATTTGCATATATTTTGCACGTTAGCCTTGCAATAAAAAACGCGCTCGGATTGATAATTAATTTGGGAAAGGGTTTGAATAATCATTCCCACTTGGACCCCAACAGATCTCGTGTATGAAATGGATTCCCCGTGTGAAGGTCCTCCTTTCTATTTTCAACCAACTAACTACCCCCCTCCTCCCACGATTGCACACCACTGCTAGGACAATGCAACCAATGTTGCCTTTAATTTTTTTCCTCTTATTGCCTATTGTTGGAGCTAAATGACACTTGGGTCTATCCTTTTCTTTTAGTTTAATTTATGGCACAATTATCCCCATTTAAAACCACTCAACCAACCAATGACTGATATTTAAAACAATCATTTCCTCAAGCAACCTCCTTACTCAAGAAATGGAATCTGTATCCCCCTCTCATCCATTTAAAATAATTACAATTATTTACAAGTGAGAATATTAACCAGGGGATGTCACAATTTTGCGCCCGTGGATTGCATGTAATGAAGCCTTTATATATAAGGCTTGGAAATACTTCATTATAATGTGCCAAGGATATGAGCAATGAAGACTCACTTGGCCAGGTTTGGCCAATGAACACTAATGGAAGATTATGTTAGCTATTTTTTCCCTATATTGAGGTTTACTAGGATAAACATTATATGTTTATGGTTTGTGTTTTGTTGCTAGTAAATTTAAATTTCTCTTTAGGAAAATTTTTAACGACAAATGTCATCCATATGGATAAATATTTTTTCGACACAAAAGAAGAAAACCAAAATTTTCATCATATTTTTGACTTATCTCCTTATAGGTTTACTCAAATGTCAAGTGTAGGTATCATTAGATGCACAATTCAATTCCATATCCAACAAGTACCTAGTTTGCATACTTTTGAGTAGACCCACATCAAGAAAAAATCGAAAAATACATGAGAAAAATGTGTTTCTTGAAACAAACACATTTTTTCATGTATTTCAGAAATACAGTTTTTCATCTATTTTCAATTGATGTGGTCTACTCGAAAATATGCAAATTAGGTACTCATTGAACGTAGAATTTAATTTTGCATCAAACGAGTGTCTACACTTAGCAAATAAACTTATAAGGAGATAAGCTATAAATACAATTACAAAAGGAAGTTTTTTTTTGTCTTGAAAAAATCGCCTAATATGTGCGGCTATATACTCTATGAGTGGACTATGCTGGTTATAAACTTTCAAAGGAGCTAACAAAGAGTGAGTGCATTGGTTGCACTTGTTAGCTTTAAAAAATTATTGACAAAATTGTTTTTACATTTAGGGCAAGTTCATCAAGAAGTTGAATGAACAAAGACATCTTATCACATTATTAGTTGCATTGGTTATGTACCATGCATTTTGGTAGATGGTTGTTTCTTTATATGGACTTTTGGCAGTTTGGTGATGTTTGCATAATCAATATACAAAGTAAAAATGCAAGATTGGACTAGATATAAACTTCCTTGATTAAGTGATTCTTAAATTTATAATGAAACATTTGTTGTATAAAACTAAATGATGATAAAAACTTCTCTTGCCAAAGATTAATATAAATATATTAAGGGAAGTGTTCGAAATATGTATCTTGTTGTTTTATGTGTGATCATATTTATACTTGTTATGATTATTGGGTAAGTTTGGAAAATTGTTAAATAAAATTAGATGTGAGAGATTCTCTCTAACTAATTAAATCTTAAATTTATGTAAATTGAGATATATACTCAAATATAAATATAAATATATATATATATATATATGCCGATTTTGAGGATTGGCCGGATCAACTAATACATTAACAAGCATTTTCATATAGGGTCAAAATGTTTTATTAATGAATATATTTATGTGGGAGAGAGAAGTGAAATATGCCAATCACACAATATAACATTGCTTACAAGCCAAGCCAGTTTTTTTATAATCTATCAGTCATTTCGACTTTAATAAGACATAGATATCCAATCACTGCCGGAAGGATCTTGGCTTCCAAGCCAGATAAATCTGCACTATTGACGATGGTCAAGTTAAAGAAGAATACTGGGAATAAATAATGGCCTTAGACAGTCTTGAAAGTGATGGGTTGTGGGGACGTGAAACTGACTCCACTCACGCAAAAATTACTTGCTGTTTATATGATTTAATGCGGTTGATTCTACTTGCACGCCACTCTGAGTGCGATGGATCACTTCTTGCTCTGCAACTAATAATTTTGCAGCAACCCCCGAAACACTGTTCCCTCACGACTTAAATTCTTTAAACGAAACGTATGGTTTTTCCTTTGGTGGAGACCATGCCGATTGCGTGACTGTATGATAAAGAAGTTTTTTTCTAATTTATTTGGTACAGGTTTTAAAAATACCAAAAAGAAATGAGTTCAGTGGTGATCTCATCCTGTTGTTCCTGTTTGTTTGTTGGGAATTTAGTTAATTTTATGTAAACAGAGGGGATTAACTCTGTTTTCATACTTGGGTTTTATCAGCAAGTGCTCGGATCGAATCCCCTAAATTAAATACAATAACTTACTTGGAGACATCTTGTGCTGAGGAACTAGACCAAAAGCACAATGTCGTACAATAATGGATTATCCTTGAAGCAAACAGCAGTATCAGATCTAATGCACTCTCACTCACTCTTCCTCATTTCTTGCATTACAGTTGATTCTTTCCTACGTCTGTGGATCAAAACACATGTGCCTCCTCAAAAAATATAACAACAGCAACCTATAAATGAAGCCATCAAGCAGGGAACAGATACCAGTGGCTTTACATACCTTCGTCTGCTGCTGCTTTGTAATATGCAATAGATTTTCCTCTTCCCCTGCTGCACAAAAATGGCAGGAGCTCCCACCATACCATCCACCCTGATAATTCTCATAATATGTTCTTTCGTTTGTTGGTCCGAGGCTCAGAGACAGGTCTACTATCTCACTATGTATTTTGTAATAATTTAAGTTATGCAATCTTGGATGAGTATGATATTTTGGTTTGTAATCCTGCAGGCCTATGTAGTCTACATGGGGTCTTCTGGGGGTATGGCAAAAAGCTATCTCAGATATTCCCATCTGCAGATGTTGGTTTCTGCTGTTGGAAGGTAAGGGAGTACCCTGCTGCTCTTGGTGAAATTAAGGGTAATTGACAGACTGCATCTAATTGTGGAATTGGGACTAATTTTATGTTGTTGGTGAGCTTAATGCAGTAGCAAGGTGGCAAGAAAATCTCTAATCTATTCATACACTCGCTCCTTCAATGGATTCTCAGCAGTTCTCTCTGAGCAACAAGCCCAAGTAATAGCTTGTAAGTTCTTAAGTTTGTCCCTCCTTTTTGTTTTGTTTGGATCTCTATGAGGGTTGGAATTACAGGAATATCTAGACAACCATATTCACCCCAGTGAAAACCTCAATCATAGGAAGGGATTCCAAGCTATTCTGAAGTAATGCTTGTTTTGTGGATAGAAAGGTCTTCACATGATTGGTCAACAGGGGACTTCCCCTTCTCTTAACTGATCGATTTCTCATTTGGAATGATGGCATTTTCTCTTTGAGATAATTTCAAATATTTTTTTCACATGGAGAATTTCAGATTTAGATTTTCTCAGATTAGTATACTGGGAGTATGGTTAAACTGTGTACTGTATTTTTATGTTCAACTTTTACTTATGATTAAACTGTGTATTATACTTTTATGCTCAAAATTTTGGAAAGCAGTTTACCCAGCATCGGAAGAGACAGTGAAGAGATTAACACAGTTCAATTTCACACTTCACTGTTCTCTATATTTTTGGCTCACTTCACTTTTTCATTTCACTGAAATGTTCTTCACATTATTCGCTCACTGTGATTTACACACTTGACAGTTCTTTATATTATTGCATCACTTCACTTTCACATTTCACTGCTCTCTACATTCCTCCCTCACTTCACTTTCACATTTCACTGCTCTCTGCATTACTTGCTCACTTCTCTATTCTCAATACCATTCAAAGTCTTTTCTTTATGTTCAGTAAAGTGTTCATTATAAAGGTTGGGAAATGCTTTTCTAAGTTGTAATTTTTTATTGAAATGGTGCATTAGAAGGATAAGTATAGCAAAAAAGCCTTTTATGTGATCACATTGTTTTAAAATCAACTCATATCAGTTCATTTGTGCAATACCTGGAAATTACATATCTTTTACATAAACAATTATTGCAAACAAATTTTATGGAATGGGAATTCAAATACATTTGTGCATGGGTTTCCATCCACTTGTATATGTGTAAAAGCTAAAATGGTACAACCATGTAAACTCTCGTATCACAGGAACCTCAGGAATCTTTATGAGCATCTCAGATTGCATTTAGAGCTGGGTTTTAGCTATGTTTGTGTTGATGGCCATAAACAATGTGTCTAATTCTTTGCGAACATTCAATTAGAAAGAACGAAAGGTTGATGGATCACCCCATTCTCACAAGGTTCTAGATTGCCCATTGCTTGTCCAGTTGCAAAAAATCAGATATGTGATGTATCAAATTCTCACGGTGCCAAAACATGGAGATTAACGCCTCCTGAATTTGATACCTCTTAACCTAATAAATCCATGGCAACAATGACCTACTAGGGCTGGCTCCTCTTAACCTGATGAATCCATGTTAATAATAACCCTACCAGGGATGGCTTATTAGGTTGTGGTCTTGTAGTAATCAGGTGAAACTTTACCATAATTAGCAGAAATAATTGACCACAATTAGCGCAGGTTTTATTCTCAATCTATTCTTATTTGGTAAAGGCTGGTTCCTCTTAACCTGATGAATCCATGTTAATAATAACCCTACCAGGGATAGCTTATTAGGTTGTGGTCTAGTAGTAATTAGGTGAAACTTTACCATAATTAGCAGAAATAATTGACCACAATTAGCACGGTTTTATTCTCAATCTATTCTTATTTGGACTTTACCAAGAATGCCCCAGCGCCATATCCCTGAACTTTCGATCTGTGTTCACCCAAAAATAGGGTGGTTTATGATAAATATGCAGCTCATAAGAGAAAACTGTATTTAGTCAAAGCATTTTATAGTTTTACATTCTCTCCTAGAAAGAAATAACTATTATGGGACTAAAGCAATCGGCGATTTTTGGTATTGGACAGCAATGCCAGGAGTTGTTTCAGTGTTCCCCAGCAGGATGCATAAATTGCATACAACGAGATCATGGGATTTCCTACAACTGGAAGCAGATTATGCAGAAGGCTGTCATGAGTCTACATTGCATGCTCCAGTTACAAGCGATGTGATTATTGGACTTCTTGACACAGGTAGAAATGGCAAGAATATCATGGCATCATGATTCATTTGATATATTATTATACTTATAGGCTAATGTTTTAAGGTTTGATTTCTGTAGGTGTTTGGCCAGAATTAGAAAGCTTCAATGATGAGGGAATGGGACCTATTCCTTCTAGATGGAAAGGGAAATGCATGGAAGGAGATGGTTTCAATTCATCTAACTGTAACAGGTACGATAAGAAATTCATCTATATTCTATTTTCCTTGATGCACACATCAATAAATTCTCTGTAGATGAAGCACTGATTCTTGAACGATTGCATTTAAAAATTCTCAGAAAGCTGATTGGTGCCCGTTACTATGGTGATGGATTCACTATGTCTATGGATCCTGAAGCGAATTTCCCCATCTATGATGGCCCAACTACTACTGACCTAAACGATCTTCCAAGGCCAATTAGGACTTACGGGTCTGCTAGGGATTCCCTGGGGCATGGAAGTCACACCTCTACAACTGCGGGAGGAAGATTAGTAGATAATGCAAGTTATTATGGGTTGGCAAAGGGAGTAGCCAGGGGAGGAGCTCCTCTTTCGAGGATTGCAGCCTATAAGGTCTGCTCTGAGGATGGATGCTCGGATGCTAATATACTTGCGGCCTTTGACGATGCCATTAACGATGGCGTCGATGTATTATCTCTTTCTCTGGGCGCTCCTTCATTCTTTGCACCAAATCTATTGACAGATGGTATAGCCATCGGCGCATTTCATGCGGTGCAGAATAATATTGTGGTTGTTTGCTCTGCTGGTAATGATGGGCCTTATTCCTACACAGTAGTCAATAGTGCGCCATGGATATTGACGGTGGCAGCAAGCACTGTTGACAGGCTTTTTGATTCCAAAGTTGTTTTAGGAAACGACAAAACCTTTGATGTAAGTGTGCATTGTCAAAGATTATTTCTATGCAATGGGGAGCTTTATGCACTCCTGGGAAGTGTTTTTAAAGGGCATTTTGACAGTCATTGCATTTGCCTGGATAAAATTTTCATTTATTTGGAATCTTGCACAATTGTAATATTTTGGATAAGATCTTACCACTTCAATGTTCCATCTTTTTGGATAAACAATCTTTCGAGGCGCATAAGTCTCATCTTTATAAGCAATGACGAGACTTATACACCCTCAGAAAGAGCCGTCAAAATTATAAAGCACTAAGGTAAATTTCTGTAAGATTTAATGAATTCACTTCCTCGTTCTGGTGCAGGGACAAGCACTAAACTATTTAAATCTCAGCAAAAGCTCTTATCCCATTGTTTTTGGTGGAGACATTCCAGCAGCTGGAGTCTCTAACATTTCAGCAGGGTATGTATTCACTTATTTGATATTTCTCCTTCCATGTATAAATCTGGTATGGATCTATCTTATCTTAGGATGTATTGAGCATCTAACATAACAGACCATAAACTTTTCGTCTATGAAGTAGAAACTAATTCTTTTTGGATGTCAAACCTTTACATAAATATGAAAAATTAAGGGGACAGTATTTCACAGGAATGCAGATTGTTCTCTTATCCTATATCACCTCCAACATGAGGGAAACCTAATTGAAAGTCCAACATGAGGGTTGCCCCTATTTGGCTCAGCCTAATTGAAAAGAAAAGCTCATGAACTATGTTATATTAAAGAAACAGATAATGCTGTGAAGTAATATAACAGATAGTTCTGTGAAGTTCTTTTTGAAGACAGTTGAATAAAAACACTATCTGAGCTGTCTTCTGTGGTAATAATTTCTCTGCTAAAAGGACTATCCTTTGCCATTGACTGTGAGATAACTTGGAAGTTTTCTGGATATATTTTCCGGGTTAATTTGCCCAGAATCTGGTTGTAATTTGTTGGAATCATCCATTTCACAGAGCACAATCCAAGTGTCAGGGTTTTTTAGGATGCTAAATTCATTTATAGAATAAAAAGTGGATTTTAAACTCAAAAATAAAATGTGATCTCACCAAAAAAATTGTTTCGCCGAATTTTGACCAAAAATTCCAAAATATGTAATAGGTAAACAACACCTTATCCTTTAATGCCTTCCTACAATGTCCTCCCATGTTTTATATATATACTATGTCACAAGGTTCGTCGAACTTCAACTTTGAGGTTTTGAGGTTTGGCGAACCTCATCGAACCTCATGGCCATTAACCAAGTCCATAGATCAAAACTCATAACCTCATGTCACAACTCAACCTTGTAATCTATTCTTGCAGTTTCCATGTTCGTGATAACATTCTTTTTATTGATGTTGATTTCTTACAATTTTATCCTATATTTCATTTCAAGTTAATATATCTATACATATAGAAAATGTATATAGACGAACTTAATGGCGAACCTTATCTGAACCCCATCAAAAAATTCGAACTCGAACCGAGTCTAATCATTACTGAACCTGAATTCAAACCTGAACTATGTGACATTGTATATATATATATATAAGCTGTCTCTAATTCCTTCTCTTTGCAAACCTGAGAAGCTCAGAGCTGGTTGTCACATCTTTGTGATACCCTCCCTCTCCCCGTCTCACACCTTATATGATATTTTCTCCAATTGGGCTAATACCAGTTTCCCCTCCATGGTATATTTAGTTTTCAAGAATCTTGAGTTCCCATGGGGTTAAACTGGCTAATATTGCAAGGTTGTCGTTTTGTGCTCTCCTCTACCCTCTACCTTCCACAAGAGTAAATGCCATTACATACTTTTACTATTAAATCTCTCCCACCTAACCTGTAAAATATCTAATTTCTCCCGGCTTATAACAATGCCCCACTTTTATTGACCCTGTTTGGTCCGCCTTTCCTCCTGGCCAAATTAAGTTTGCTTTGGCCAGAATGCTACGAAATGATTAATCGTGGGCTGCTAATTGAATGGTAAAATATCTAATTTCTCCCGGCTTATAGCGATGTCCCACTTTTATTGACCCTGTTTGGTCCGCCTTTCCTCCTGGCCAAATTAAGTTTGCTTTCGCCAGAATGGTATGAAATCATTAATCGTGGGCTGCTAATAGAATGGTATGAAATGATTAATCGTGGGCTGCTAATAGAACCGACGATCTGCCATCATTAATCTTTTTATTCGCTAATGGCAGACCATGGCTATAGCATAATCCCCTGATAATTGAATGCAGGCGCTGCACAAGTGATTCTCTTAATGAAACGGAAGCAAATGGGAAAATTGTGCTATGTCTTCAGGCTGAAGCTGATGAAAGTAGAAACAGCAAGAGCTCCTTTATTAAAAGTGCAGGCGGCGTGGGAATGATCATCGTCGATGACACAAACAAGTACATGCCTTCAATCTACGACCTGCCTGCAACTCAAGTTTCACAGGCGTCCGGCATGGAGATCCTTGACTACATAAGATCTACGACGTAATCCCTAATTCTTCAGTTACTGCACTGTATTTAGATATAATTTTGACAGATTTATTCATTATTGCATCCTCTAACCGTTAACGTGCTCATCTGATATATGTGACATGCAGTGAGGCAACTGCAACCATTCTTCCAGCAGAGACCGTGGTAGGGTTCAAGCCATCGCCAGTCGTTGCCAAATTTTCAGCTCGTGGTCCCAATAAACTAACGGAAAACATTCTCAAGGTAAATCAGTGGATTCCGAAATTTATTGCAAAAATCTACGCTTTCTGAGAGTTTATCAGGTTGCCATGTTGTACTTTTAACTTAAGATTTGGAGAGGCTTGAGTTTCCACACTTTTGGATATAGTCCCACATTCATTAGCCAAGGGTATTTTCTGACAATACTTAAAAATGATCATAATCTTTCAACTAAAAACTCGAATACCTACTCCATATATAAATTAAACAAGGAAAAACGGGTTGGAGTGGTTGCTGATTTGATAAATAATATTGAATATTTTATAATAAAACACGTTATTTATTTAATTTTTAAATTAAATTTTTTTGAATATATTGTAAATTGATATAAATTAAAATTTTGAATATATTAGAAATTGATAAAATATTTTTGTTCAATATAAAATAAAAAATCTAAGAAAAAGTGTTTCTCATCCTCACTCTCTTTAAAATTAGATAGATAATAAACTTTTTTATTCTATTAGAATTGAATTTTTAAACTTTTTTATAAAATTAAAGCACAAATATATATATATATATATAATAATAAAAAGTTTTTGAATTTCTAAATAGGCTTTTCGGCTGGAATCCGACCGAAAAATCCCATTAAAAACACTCAATTAAATTGGTTTTAATTTTCAATTTTATGATTAAATTTGTCTATATTTATTTTATATAAAATATATTTTTTTAACCTAAGTGGATTTAATAATTAAAAACATATTTTTTTTCTAAAAAAAGTAGGGGGTTTCAAATGCAAAAAGGTAGAATATGTCTTTCTAGATTTTAGTAGTCAAATAACTGATATTAAAAATGAATTATTATTATTATTTATTATAAAAATAATATCATTTTCAATTTTTTTTTTAAAACAAAAAATATTTAAAAAATTAAATTTAATGATAAAAAGTGTTGAGATTTTCACTATTTTATAAGATTAAATTTAATGATAAAAAATGAGGAGATTTTCACTATTTAATAAGATTAAATTTAATAATAAGAAATTAAAAATTGATTTATTTAATAATTTAAGAACAATTATTTATTAAATTTTAATGATTTATTTATAAATTGGGAATAGTCTAACTTTATGGTATTTTGGAATTATAAATTTTAACTTCATAATGTACACAATCCCAATGCCCTAAAAACTAAACTTTTGAAGAATTAAATTTTTTATACATTTAAAAACACAATATAAACACCAAAAATTATATCACCATTTTACAGAAAACAGACAACATAAAACAAGACAACATAAAACAATTAGATTGCACCATTTTATTAACTTTTTATCTCTGGATAATGTACTCGCTTAAATCTAAAAATGAACATATACAACCTTGTTCATTAATAAATGGATAACATAATAAATATTGATTACCTATCCATAAAATAAGCTTTTAAAATAAATATTGACTACCTATCCATAAAATAAGCTTTTAAAATTTAATACTGCTTGCCCATTACTTACACCAACAAATTTTGCAGTAGTACTTTTTCAAATTTTCAAAACTCTGGAAATTTTGATGCTTTCAAAAAGACACTTCCAACACCGAAAATTCTCCCTGTTCTAAAGAAAACCGCCATTCTCTTTAATTTTTTTAATAGGTCATCAATAAGAAAATCGCACCCCCACAAAAAGGGACATGCTCCCTCACTGGGGCTGTACAGCGCCTGGCTCCTCTCACCACACAGTAAGCTTTGAAAAATTTGATCCTCCTTGCCCATCAACTATACTAATTCCAATTGTATTCCAGCCGGACATTATTGCTCCTGGAGTCAACATATTGGCCGGGTGGACCCAGGAGAACCCGTACAGCGATCCTCCTCCAGGCGAATCGCCCAGTCCATATGCTATAATTTCAGGGACATCCATGGCCTGTCCACATGTGAGCGGAATTGCTGCCTTATTGAGATCTGTCAACCCTAAATGGAGCGCCTCGGCAATCAAATCTGCTCTTATGACTACAGGTAGCTCAAATCATCAACAATTTTTAAATCCTGGAGGCCAAATTCCAGATGCCCAATTTCAATTTTGATTCACTTTTTCTCATTTCTGCAGCAACTACAATGGACAATGCAAACTCTCATATAACAAATGACACGGGCTCCTCAACCACAGCATTTGACTTGGGAACAGGGGAGCTAAATCCACTGAAGGCTCTGGACCCCGGGCTGGTCTATGAAAGCGATCCAAAGGACCATTTTCTGTTCCTCTGCTATTACGGCTATAATCAAACCCAAATCGGCAGCATATCTGGGAACAAATCCTTTGTCTGCCCCTCGGATTCGAAACCGGAACTCATCAGCAACCTCAACTATCCATCCATAGCTATATCCAAATTGAACGGTACCAGGTCTGTAGTTCGAACATTGATGAATGTGGGTCCCGTTGATTCAATATACACAGCCACCGTGATGCCCCCTCCCGGGGTGGATGTGACAGTATCTCCTGAGAAATTGGTGTTCTCAGCATCTCAGAAAAGTATTAGCATCAATGTCCAACTGAAGGTCACTGCTACTCCCTCTGTGAAGAACTATGTGTTTGGCAGCCTGAGTTTCTCTGATGGCACTCGTTCTCTCGTTACACCTATCGTTGTGAATCCCGTTTCTGTTTGATGATCTCCATTCAATGCAGGGGTGCTTCTAATAAAATTCCATAGAGACCCGTTGCAGGCTTCATGGCCATGCTCTGAGCTCAGGGATCTTCATATATGTGCGGTGTTGATGATATTCACATATATGTTGCAGCATGTTGTATAAACGTGCCAAAGTCGACGAGTTTACATGTAATTACCAATAAATTCCCAACAATTTCTCAACTTCAAAAAGAAACTGCAGACAAGTGGAAATGTCAGTGTTAAACTGCAGAGTATTTCATTTGATTATGATAAATCCAACTCTCAATAACAGCAACTATCTGTTTATAATAAAGTTTCATGGTATTATTGTATCCGAGAGAAGTTCAAAAATAGCAGCAATGCCATGTTTCTTTGTATTATTTTAGGGAGAGAAGTTCAAAAGCAGCAGCAATGCCATGGTATTATTGTATTGAGAGAAGTTATGGAAATAATTATGCATTTTACAGTTGAGTGAGAAGTTCAAAAATAGCAACAATGGTATGTTATCATTAAATTGAAAAAATATATTTAAAAGAATTATGTAGTTTACAAGCGAGTGGGAAATTTAAAAAACAACCAATGCCATGATATTATTTAATTGGGAAAAATTATTGAAAAATTGTGCATGTTATAAATGAGTGAGACGTTCAGAAAATAGCAGCAATGCTATGATATTCTTTAATCGATAAAAAAATATTGAAAGAACCATGCATTTACAAATGAGTGGGAAGTTCAAAAACTATGAGATCCTTAATCGATAAAATCTATTGAAAGAATCATGCATTTAACAAATGAGTGGGAGGTTCAAAAAAATTAGTGGTAATGCCATGATATCATTTAATTTAGAAATATTATAAAAAGATTAGTGAATTTTACAAATGAGTAAGAAATAAAAAAATAGCATCCCAGCCAGATATCATTGAATTGGGAGAAGGTACATGAAGAATTATTCATTTGACAATTGAGTATGGGTGGTTTTTGTAATGTAAAATGACATTTTGATGGATATGTAATTAGTTAAATGTTTAACATTATAAATTATAAATTTATAATAATTTAATAAATTTAATATAACTGGGGTTATTTTAGGTGGTTGGGTTGAATGGTTGTTATTTTCCTCACCAAGGTTTGAAACTCCACTAGTGACATAATGAACTATGATGGGTTGATTAATATTGTTGCAGTGACTTCATGCTTTTGAATATTGTTGTATTGGCTTAAAGTCTTGTGATGGTTGAAATATTTAATGTTTGGTGCCCTAGAAGCAATCAATAAGGGAATAACAAAAATAGTCAATTGATTTTTTTTAACATTATTGGAATAGTGAAATTAATTTGTTGAGATTGTTCTCTATAACACTTTGGGGCTATTTATACTTGTTTTGATCCATCTATGAGATCAAGAGCATCTATTTCAATTTTTGTTTTGAGTTAAATTGACACAATATATTCCACTTATCTTGATATCCAAAAAATATAATGGAGTTGTCTTGATCCATGAATTCTATTTTTTTTTCAGAGAGTAGGAGGTTACTTAATGGTGTGAATACATCGTACTAAAGGGTGGGGAGATACATTGCGAATTTTTTAAATGCCCGGTGTGTTCTCCACTCTCTATGTAAATGCATAATGTGTCTCCCTTCCTTAACCCTCACATAGAGAAAAGTCATTGTAAGTGATAATGCATATGTTTGGGTTGTGTGCATGTATATGCTTGAGCATGGAGCATCAACATTGTTGAAAGTTCATGTAAGTACCATTTTTTTCACCTTTATATCACATTTTGGCACAAAAAATAAATAGTTCAAAGATATAGAATGATAAATTAAATGGGTAGAATTTTGAGCTATGGAAGCTCAAAATGGAATATTTGTTTGTGGGCAAAGATCAATGGATTGTTGTCGATTTGGGTACTATACCAACATGGATGTGGATAGAAGACTGCACCAAGTTGGATAAAAAGGAAAAGGGCATAATACAATTGAGTCTCTCAGATTTATTATCACTAGATAAGTCAAGAGAAGCTACAATGCGACATTATGGAACAAGTTAGGGAGCTTGTACTAGCCTAAGTCCATGCTAAATAAATCATTCATATTGAAAACATTTTATAACCTAAGGATGAAGGATAGAGACTCAATGATAAAGCATTTAAACAACTTCAATGTTGTGGTAAGTTAGTGTTGTAGTACTCAACAACCCCCCATTATGGTTAATAATAGAGCTAATAAATAATGGGGTCCCTTTTAAACTTTTTAGATAAAAGTACCTTTGTTTAAATAAAATGGGACAATTTTAGCTTTTGGTTATCAAAAAACATCTAAACGAGAAAAATCCCCTATCGGAACTTATATATTGGAGTTTAGGCTCTCAATGAAATATTCATAAATAAAGTTGCCTTTAGGCTTTCACTTAAAATACATTATCGGGATCAGAAGTTTTTCGAAACACCATATCATACCTCTTATAGAAATCTCCAATATCAAACCGCCGATTAGAGTTTCAAATAGGTTTAAAAGCCTTAAAATAATAAAGTTCTTTTCAACGAATATAATAATCAAAGGTTGGACCCCACATAACTGCCACGTGGTATTTCAGAGTTTCCATATCGGATGCTTCCATATGATCATCTTACAAAATCCTCCGATCTCTAATCTCCAATATCCTCAAACCTCCGATTTTCGATATTTCCTATTGCTCATCTCTGATATCCGCATACCTCTGATACTCCAATATATTCCCATCCTCCGATCCTATGATCCCCAATATCCTCAAACCTATGATTTTCAATATTTCCTATTGCTCATCTCCAATATCCGCATCCCTCTGATACTCCAATATCTTCCCATTCTTAGATCCTCCGATCTTCGATAAGTTGCTCCTCCTCATATCAGAACATCCGTATCGCAACTTTCTATCGGTTGTCACTCTTATGAATCCCCGATATCAAACCTCCAATCTCCAATAAGCCACTCCTCCCCATATCGGAACATCCATATCGCAACTTTCTATCGGCTGTCACTCTTATGAATCCTCGATATGAAACCTTTGATACAAAACCTCTGATAACACTTCCTACCTATATTTATATCGATACATAATAAAAAAGCTTATCGAGAAAATGGATATCACAACATTTTTAGAATGTATACCAAAGGATTTCTCTGATTAAAATTTCCGATACGCTGACCTGTACAAAAGCCCATGTGAACCCACGTTTCATCATTTAATAGCCAAATGTAATCAATTTATGTGTTCAAAGTCCTAAATGATTTGATTGTCGTGGTTAATGTCAATGGATTTTTCTCATAAAGGCACAAATTGATATCAAATGAGTCTCAATTAAGAAAGTTGCTGCTCATTCCTGTGTTTTATCCTCGTAGGCTAGCGCCAATAAACAAAATTTAGTGGAGATGTCTAAAGCTTCTAAAGCTAAGAAGAAGCCTGTGGGTCAACAACATGAGTCTCCTCCTCCTATAGAAACCACTGAAATGATCCCACTATTCTTAGATACTACATGCACTCTAGATGCTAGAATTTCTTTATGGGAGGCTTTGTATACACTATTTGAAGACGAAAAACCTAGAGCAGTAGAGAAAAGGGTTACAACAGATGATTCTACATCCACCTCTGATTCCAGCTATAACGATGTATCCAATTCTTTTCTACACAGAATTTCTTCCTGACCAAAGATCTTGCCATACAAAGACATGATTAAATGGGTCATCGACAATTTGAATATTTTAGAGATAAGTTTTCTAACTTCAAAGCAGACAGTAATTGGGTCCTTTACTAGTGAGGATTTAAGGAAAATGTATCACTTGCTGTCGCCACAAAAGAAATACGATACACAGTTTCTGCAAAAGTTCACGAAGGAAAATGAGGATCAGTTAGAGGCCATCAACAATGGAGAAGAGATCCCAACAAACACAAATGTGAGCACAAAAGTATGTATTCTATTGCCTCTCTTGCTCGACCATTTTGTTATATAGCTTGCATGATGTGCATGACATATGGATACCCTAATACCCAAAAGTTCTCAGACCAATGGGTACCATTGATAGATGTTGCATCAGATGAATACATTATGGATTGGACAATTATATTATCTAAAAGTATAGCTACCCAAATCCTTAATTACAGAAAAAACACCGTTTTTATGAGAATATTCTGCCCCAATTTTACATGAGTGCTTGTATAATGGACACTGTTTACTTCACTTCCAATTTTACATCGATGTGATGGAAGTGTACCATAGAGGACCCTATGCCTATTCATGCCTACCATGATATACTTTGGGAATCTAAATTCCAGCCACATTTCTACAAAATATGCCATGGAGTTATGCTACCGATCTACCAAGATGTCTTTGATGAGAAGCCCCCATACTTTCCATAGAAGCCAATAATGATTTTTTTATCTATAGGGAGATGGTTTGGGAAAGGATCCTTTACTTATATCCGGGTTTTTAGAAGTCTAGCCAACCCTCAGGTGTTGCCTCTTTATGTTCTCGATAAACTCTTTGCTCAAGAAATAACATATCTGACTGTTGGGAATGGCCTTTCTAAAGTACTGAAAGATGCTAAAAGGACTATGTGGCCTCTACAAAGCAAAAATGATACCCATTTTATAAAATAAATAAATAAATAAAATTACATTCTTTAAGGAAGTTGCTTCCTAAATTGCTTTTATCTATTGCATCTTGAGTATAAGACTAAATGGAGGACTACATTATAGTCATTCCCGGAGGATAGGAGAGCAATGCTTGGTTGACCAAGATAGATCTCTGACCATCAATAAACGTTGTACATGGAATCACTAATTCTCATAAACAAGGCTTTGGAAAAGGCCAAAAGAATATGTATTTTTTGCTCTTTAGGAAAAGTGGAAATAGAGCATTTCATTTTAGAATGAGAAGCCTTCAAAGACAATTGGGAAAGTTATGCAGATATTGTGACAACTAGCTCTTGGGTTAATCTATTGGGGTTTGTCAAGAAGCTAGCCCAGTTTATTGTGAGAATTCACAAAAAAATGGTCAAATACAAGAACCAGATGGAAAAACAATCTGTACCATAAACTATCTTTAACCTTGTTAATGGTTAAAATAATTTCCTTCATGCCTTGACATGATTGCTCGCTCTGTTGCATGGCTCGTTGCCAAGCTGCATAGAGGGCCGAACTTGGCCACAACCTCGAGCCTGAAGTGATGTCTTGATCGCGAACGCAACCTCAGACATGGAATCTTGTCCTTCCCCACTCTTTTCACCAATAACTCCCATTCAACTGCTGGGAAGCCCGGTCACTGCCCTCAATACGACTATGCACCTCCTTGGTTGCTCAGTGCCCAACTTTGACTCCCGTTTCCTTGTCTGCTCAGTGCCCGACTTCCGCCACCTTGGCCAAATTCCTGCCTCCTTAAGCTCCTGAACCTTTCTTCTCTCAGTTTACCTGACTCGACCACTCCATATTCCTTGAATACTGCTAGCTGTGCCAAAAGAAGCTGAGAGCCACACATATATTGTACCGAAATCCCAACAAGGTATGACTTTGTCAATTGATTTCAAACCAGGCCCGAAATGAGGATACAAGTCCGCCTCTGAGGGAATGACGAAGGCCAGGGACAATAATCTGTAGGGGAATTTATAAGGAATGACGAATTGTAGAGAAGAACTTTCAACCACCTATTCGCCTTAATAATTCGAGAGGCGTTGACTACAATTTGATCTATGGGCGAGAGATTCCTCGTCACTGCCAGAGAGAAATTATGATTGAAAGACGTGGAGTGAGCCTGGTTGCAATATAAAGCCTTACCGGTTGGATGGTGCCGCAAAGAAACCACGAATGGGCGCTCATAGAGAGGTTGAGGACCGCTCCTAAGCTCCATGATTGAGTTAGCCACAGTCCTGCTTGTGAAAATAGCACTAGATTGATAATAATCGACATAGCGTATTCTTTCTTGCGTTTCCAAATTCCTTGAGAGGGTGACTGGTTGAGCTCTGAGGTAGGTAAGGCATTTCCAAATGAAGAGTTTGCTGACAGGCGTGATAAGGACCTGTGATGAAAATGTTGCATATTCATCAATGGTGAGTGATGTCTGGCATACGCCCAACTGAAGTGGTTGGTAAGTTGGTACCATAGTTACCAAGTTTGGATTTGAATTAATGTGATACGATTAAAATTTGAATGAAAAAATTCAACTTTTTAAAAATTCGATAATAGATATCATAAAGATTTCTTGTTAATTTTTTTCAATTTATTTTAAATTTTGAATAATTTTTATTAATTTTTAAATAATATAACAATTTTATTAATAAAATTATCTAAAAAAAATCTATCATAAAATCTTTTTCTTTTAAAGTTTCTTAATTCTCAAAATTTTGATGTCATATAGTTTTTTAATCTGAAACTAAAGACATAAATTGAATTTTGAATAACTTTTATTAATTTCAAATAATATAACAATTTTACTAATAAAATTATTTAAAAAATCCACTATTCATCTTTTTCCTCTAAAGTTTCTCAATTCTCAAAACTTTGATGTCATATAGTTTTTTAATTTGAAACTAAAGAAACTTATTTATGTAATAGATGCAAATTTATAAAATCTATATTGAAAACTTGTTTCTTAAAATTAGGTCACTTCACACATTCTTTTTTATCCTCTTCTCTATGTTTCCAATTGAAAAAATAGAATTTTTTTAATATCACTTTTAATTTCTATTTTGTCTTGCCTTTTCAGTCTTTAATTTTCCTATTTTGTATATGTCATCCAACCTCTATCTATTTATGTTCAGAGCATCTTATACCATCATATGAATAAGCCACTTTCACACATTTTCTTTCCTATTATTTTTTCTACATCAACATAATTGAAAAACAAAAATTTTCCAATTTCATTTTTACCTTCAATTTTTTTTTCCTTTTTGTACCTGCCATTTTCTTTCTTTCTTTATATATCATATCAAGCCTCTATCTATTTATGTTCACATCATCTTATAATAAATGAATGAATAATCCTCCTTTTGGATAATAGAGGCTCTATGCACCAACGGGGTGTGGTTCAACGGTGAAGAGTGGGTTGTTAAGACACTCGTGCTGAAAGGTCATCGGTTCGAATCCTTCCGAAGGCACAAAAAATCCAGCCATGCTAAGCGCTGGTGTGGCCGAGGCCGGGTGCAATCCCCGGGTGATGTGCAATCCCCGGGTGATTTTGATGGCTTAGATGATCCTCGGTCGCGGTTTTTTAGACAAAAAGTTTGGCATGATGCCATGTTAAGACCACATAACAAAAAAATAAAAATAAAAAATCTATGTGTTTAATAATTTTTCATTTAATGTAATCTAACAGATTAACCATTCAATTAATTTAATATAATAAATTATGTCTGTATGTTTCGAAGGCACCCTGCGCGAGACCGCTAAGCCAACCAAACGAATATATTCTAATCAATTAACCTCGTTTGTTTAGATAACACCTTGCACGAGACAACTAAGCCAACCAAATGTCAAGTAGTAAAAGTCATCCAGCATCCAACTACAGTGTTCCAGGGCCTATATATGAACTAGCAGTAAAGGAACACATAATTGACTAGTAGATAAAAACTCAGATACACACTATATTCCATTAATCAAGTAAAGTTACATATATACATGAGGTATAGTCTCAAGATAGGAAAGCTATCTTGGATGCACAATAAGTCGGTTGAGAGAATATCTCAACCTCACACCAAACTAGGAACTTAGGTTTTAGCTAACCTATGGAAAAGGAACAGACTCTATACATAGAAAGTCACAACTAAAGACAAGTAGGAATTACACATTCCAACACACCCCCTTAATGACTACTTGTCTCAATATCCATCTGCAAAATCTACATCTAGTCCTGTTTGGTAATTACACTGGTTTTGTTTGGTAATTACACTTTGTATCTTGTTCATGTTATTGTCAATGTCCATAGAAAGGAACAACCATCTACTGAAATGCATGGGTTCCCAACTGCTGCAACCGCCAGTCTACTAGGAAGTCCTTCACATACATGGTTCATCCAACCTCTTGATGAACTCCCCCTAGATATAAAATTTCACCTCATGGAGTCTAAAACCAATACGGCCCACCCAAGTGTATCCATCCCGCATGACACACTCTTCCAGGGTGTTAAAACTCTTTGACAGAGTGAACATATAACAAATGGGTATGCATGCCTCTCTGGGTCTTACAGAACGTACAAACAATAAATGACATGTAGATTTTCTCTAATTACAAATTGTGACTCATACTCTACCATGGTCATGAGTCTATTCCACAAACTCGATTGTTGTCCATCACAATAATTGTTGCTTCTACTTTTCTCCATCTTTTGAAATTGTCTTCCACTGCTTCAATCAATTTCTTCTAAAAACATATCCAAGCTTGGCATCTTCATCTTGAATCTTTCCATCTTCAAGTTGTTGTTGTTAAAGTGTTCAATTCTAACAAATAGCATTTACATGCTAAGTTGATCAGGCTCAACATGCTTCAAAAAATAATTCAAGAAAACAATTCAATTCACCAAGCATTATGGAAGTAGAACATAATAAACCACAACACTCCATAACAAGCTCTTCATAGCACATCGTTCTGAGATGCTCCACACAATCAAATTTCAGGTAATTCTCTGCATCGACGATCCACTGCGATCCACACAGCCAACGATTTGTCTCAATTCTGGCTTCACGTGTCAACATTCTCCTCTTCATGCAAATACTCCTCCTTCTATTCACACTCCACACAGAGGGCAGCGATCAATGACTCAGCGCTCCGGCAGCACTCAGGTAGGCAGCGTAGATTGACCCTTTAGGTAGGTTGGTAGGCAGCGCAAGGCAGTGCTCCTCCTCACACACCAGCAATAGTGGCAGTGTCGATAAGTAGGCATGCGGTGCAAGGCAACGCTCCTCCTTACACGCCAGCAATAGTGGCAATGAAAATAAGTAGGCAGGCAGCGCTCCTCCTCACACACCAGCAATAGTGGTAGTGCAGATAAGTAGGTAGGCAGTGCAAGGCAGCACTCCTCCTCACACGCCAGCAATAGTGGCAGTGTAGATAAGTAGGCAGGCAGCGCAAGGCAACGCTCCTCCTCACACACCAGCAATAGTGGCAGTGCAGATAAGTAGGCAGGGAGCACTAGGCTCCTCCTCACACAACTCTGCTCTTGTGTGAAATGTGTACTCCAGATTGTATGTAATGGTTAGATGAATTCCCTTCTCTGACATGGCAGCATTGCCATCAAATTATCCACCAAGTTCGAGCACCATTGACTCCTTTCTTGGAAATATTTGTGAATCAAGCACTCTAACACTTGTGCTGACAGCATATTCAAAATAACATTTGAGGACTTGGTCCTTCTCAATGGCCTCGTACACCCTCTCGCCAAAGAACAACCGAGACTCTAACAAAGTAACTTTACCTCTGAGGGGTCCACTGATAAAGAAACAGATCGAGGACTTTTCAACTGGTCTCAATGCAGTGCATTCCAACAAAGATGATCCAAATGTAGGCACTCATAGCCACATGAAGAGAAGCAATAAAAAATTGTCCCTCTCAAAGCAAGAATCCAGGACTCCACGGTCTGATCCTTCGTTGTCCACAAATTCACATGCATAAAATTCAACGATTTTACACACAAAAGTTCTCATTTCAGTATCCAATTCCCCTGGCATCACAGCGTAATGCCACTTCCCCTGTTCACAATATCAAGGCTGGATACCTACTTCCAAGCATACCTCCTCATGCTCTCTGATAGGCTACAACAACGACGACCCATTGTCGAGCTAATATCCTTGCAATTGAACATGCAGATCTGTTTCCATCACACTGGGCACACACAAACTCGATCATTCTCCAATATCTGATGTAGCTCCAAGCACTATACTTTGATGCCATTTTTACTGTCATGTCTTCATCATATCTGGTAGTAAATCATTTCTGCAAATAAATTTGTTTATTGTTGGAATGACCAATTCCAACAAAGACTCTCACTGGTGACAATAGTTGGCCAAACTAAATGTCACAAAAACATAACTTCCAAATTTACATTAATGACATGACAATGTTTAAACACTTAATAAAACAAGAATGCAAATTACTACGTCACTTCACTTCACGCAGCACTATGCTTAGCACCTCAACATAGCAGCAATGGAGATCTTGTCCCAGGATGTACGAGGACACCTTCTCTTGCAACTCAACACACAAGCAACATCAACTCCTCACATGGTCCCATCTCCAGATCTAGTGTATGATCCAACTTCATGAGACACGGGCTTCAGCTGTGAAAATTCCTCATCCTCACTACCACACTTCCAATTGTCAATAATTTATGTTGGTGTGGAGAAGCTGCACCTGTGAGATGTTTCTCCAAGTTCCAAATCTGACTGCAGATAGAGGAATTGCCTTTTATTTAATTAAAGACATCTGCTCTCGAATTCCCAACACTATATTATTGCTCCCAGGAATCTGAGCAGCACTTGCAGGAGGAAATGTGGACACCCGACACATGGATCTATGCTTCCACATCTGTAGAAAGCTTGTCCATCAGAATCCCTTTCACCAGTTCCTTCCCCCCAGTGCGAGGAAGATGTTACGATCAATTTCTCCTTCTCCGAGAATGAATTTCTGGTGGGAGAGGAACTACTATTTGAATCCAAACATGAAGTCGGTCCCTCTAGAACAACTTTGGGAGAGATTCTGCCAGTTTGTTCAGACCAAACTTTGCGGCCTTCGTCTTCTCCTTCTTCGTCATCGTCTTCTTCTACTATGTCTTCACATTCTCTTTGATTGTCATAAAAAAATTGGACTTCAATAACACTTGATGTGAATGATGATCACCTTTCATGATCCATGTGGAAGCGATCCTTTAGATCTGGCTCAAAACAGCTCTGGCAATCTCTGCTTTCCTCCTCTTCATGTTCATCAAAATAAACTTCAAACACCTTAGATGACAATAAAGATTTTATCTATACATCCGCACAGAGATGGTGTTTGACTTCTTTCCCCACGAAAAGGCTCACCCAAGGCCATATTCGCCCCTTTTTGGAGCTCTCCAAGCATCTTGCCCGTTGTGGCTTTAAAATTTCCTTTGTTTCCTCTCCACGCAATGTTGAGAATATCAAACCGCTCCTATGCTCAGACAACCGAATAGATCTAGTGGAACTTCCCTTACTAGCCGTGGAGGGTCTCCCACTAGGCGCAGAGTCCACCTCCGATATCGAGAATGAGAAAATACCTTTTCTTATCGAAGTTGTGGACTATTGGGAAGAGCCATTCCACACGATTTTGTAGCGCCTCTCGCCAGACTACATAGTCTATGACTTCATCCAATGTTGGACTTCCCGTGTCGCTCAAGATAGAATTCACTTCTCACCACAGGTTCCGACTTCCAAATAGACACCACTGGCACCAGCATTAATCCACTATGCATAGATGCGATCTAGTAAAAATCTCGAACAACTGTTGGCTCTTCAACAATGCCAACAGATCTCAGCAGCGATCCTCTCGAATCCTGTAGATCTCGCGATCTCAACCACCTGCGATCTCTCGTTTCAAGTCACTCACCGCACTAGTCCGCCTCTCTCTCAGCAGACATGGCTAACCCAGAGAGGACGAGCACTGATTAGAGGAGCTTGTCGCAGACAAATAAAAATACTGCACACAAATAGAGATGGAAGCCACTCGACTTAGGAAAATAGGCCACTGACTGCCGATCCGCGGGATCCCAAGCAACTATGTTTATCACTAAGGCCTGCTGCTTTAAATAAGAACGCAAGTTTGATTTCATTGGTCTTTGCCCAACACCAAAAATGGTATTACAGGCTGCTTCCAGGTCTTCGTTGGATTCTACATGTTTAATTGGAAAAGTATGGTTTTATAATACTCCTTCCACATATTTGTTTGAAACATCTATCGGTGGTTCGGTACAGGAAGCCACAGCATGCCAACTGCTAAAAAATGATACTATTTGTTGGGCTGTATGGCTTATCTTTGCTGCCCCATGTAAGCAGAACACAAAGCCAATGAGTTGTGTAGCAGAGTAGACCACCAAATCTCCAACCTTGGAGAAACTCACAACGCTTGAATGAGCAGTTACGATGAACAAGGAAGCGAATTGGCTTAGAGTAACTGTAAGAAGCGATGACAGTAGAAAAAAAAGTTGGAACCTGTGACTCATAATAACTAGCTGCTCACGTATTCTTATGTGCTCCTTCAATATGGTAGAGTGCTCGGGAGTGGATTTGAGGGGCTTATAAAATCCTTTGAACCAAAGTATCTACAGAGAACACGTGAGTTTGAATAGGACGCACATCAACAAGAAGTTGGCAGCTCTCCAGTAATTTCCACCCATGCAGTTGCACTCTCTGCTTTCTTCCATGGTCCACCTCTCGCCACGTCAAATGATGGGCGCAACTCTAATACACCTTCTCTCAAACAAATGGATACCCAAAAAACTAAAACAAAACAAATATATTTTTCTTATTTCCCTCAACCCACGAGGGGCCGAGGTCCAGGCCCTTATGGGCTCCGATACCAAGATAAAAACTCAGATACACACTATATTCCATTAATCAAGTAAAGTTACATATATACATGAGGTATACTCTCAAGATAGGGAAGCTATCTTGGACGCACAATAAGTTGGTTGAGAAAATATCTCAACCTCACACCAAACTAGGAACTTAGGTTTTAGCTAACCTATGGAATAGGAACAGAATCTATACATAGAAAGTCACAACTGAAGCCAAATAGGAATTACACATTCCAACACTAGTTATGTGGGGAAAAAGTGTACAAATCCAGTTGGATCTAGCATTGAGCCATGTAGCTTGTGGAATAGCCCTGGCACCATAGAATTAACTAACTACATTAACCCATGATTAACCCTTAATGCTACGAATTAGATCGAATTTTGGCGAATTGTTCGGCTATCGAATTGAATTGGCGAATTTCCGTAATTTTTGTTCCAATTCGGGCAAACTTGGTAATTATGGTTGGTACCATAGTTACGAGTTAGTATTACAAAAAAAATTTGATTGCAAAATTTTCAATTTTGAAAAAATTACCCATTATACTATTAAAATTAAAATTGGTTTTTTTAAGTATTCTCTTATAATTATTTATATTAAAATTTGTGTTTCTTTAATTTTATAAGTTTTCTCTCTTTCTATCTTATTGATACATATATTCTATTTATAAGTTTTCTCTTTTTCTATCTTATTGATACATATATTCTATTGGATTATTAAAAAATTAAAAAAATTCATATCAATAGAGACATTCACAAAAGAGGTATCAATTTAGTAATTGTTTTTAAATACTCCTGTTTTATATAAATAATGAAAAATCAAATTTATGTTAGTAAGAGAGCCACAACCTAGTGATTGTGTTTTAAATATTCTTACTTTATATGAATAATGAAAAATCAAATTTATGTTTGTAAAAAAGACACATCTTTATATTAAAGATAAAATTTATGTATTTTTTTAATCAAATTATCATTTTCAATAAGATTACATAAAACTAAAATTTATATAATTTTATTTTATAGTTTTAAAGAAAACAATGATACATCAGTTAAAAAAAAAGAAAAGACAAATACATATGTCAAGAGCCTTCCATATTAGAGTGTTTGTTAATCTAATCAAGCTAAAAGGAGAAAGGAAGGAGTGAGTACCAAGCTAAGTACTTGGCTTGAAGGAGAAAAGCCCAAGTACTTAGCTTAGATATAAAGAAAGAAAGGCGAGAAAAATCAATAAACTTTTGAGATACTTAAAGAAACAACTAGCTCTATACCCATCCTACAACTATTTATATCCAACTACAAAGCTTTTCACAGTACATGAGGTGGAGGCAGGAATTAAAAAATTGAAAATAGGGAAAGAAAAAGACTTGGTTGAACTTCAAGCAGAATATCTAAAGTGGGGAATGAACATTTTGGCACTGAACATCATGGAAATATTCAACAACGTCATTCAACAAGGATTCCCAAGGGATTGGACAACTAGTCTAGCAATTCCCCTTTTTAGAAGTGGAGACATTAATAATCCTTCCAACTATAGAACTATTATGATCAATCCTTTGTTTGCAAATATTTTTAGCGGCATGGTAGAAAATAGAATCAGTAAGTGGGCAGAAGTAAAATAAAAGAGGGAAAAAGTGCAAGCGGGTTTTAAGCCGAATCATTCTACAGTAGAACATGGTATCACATTGAGACACATTGTTGAAAAGGTTTGGGGGGGAAAAGAAGAAGTATTTTTTGATTTTTTGACTTCAAAAAGGCATTTGACACAGTCCCTAGAGATAATTTGTGGTGTAGAATGGAAGAACTTGAAATTCCTTTAAAATATAGAGTTGTTGTCCATAGGCTTTATGAAGAGGTGAAAGTCAAAATTAGAACTTCAACAAGCATTGCAGAAAGTTTTAGAAGTGACATCGGAGTCAAGCAAGGTTTCCCTTTATCCCCTTCCCTTTTTGGTTTATATATTGACAAATTGGAAGAGTGGCTGAATTTCCAAGGTGGGGATGGTGCTTGATTAGGGGAGTTTGTGATAAAGATTCTTCTATATGCCTATGATCTTGTGCTGGTTGCTAAATCGGCCCATGGATTGCAGATGCACCTATATACCCTTCAAAATTTTTGTACAACAGTGGGGATGCAAGTAAATACTAGTAAGACCAAAATAATGATCTTCTCTAATAAAAGGAAGTAATTCTAGCATATGTTTTTCTTTGAAGGCAACATTCTTGAAGAAGTAAATGAATACAAGTACCTCAGGATCAATTTCAACAACAAGCTTAATTAGGAGGATTGCAGAAAGAAAATAATTTTAGGAGGGTGGAAAGCATTATATGCACTTCAAAACAGATCTAGAGAGGCAGAGTTATGGGATTGGAACATGATTAAAGTACTTTTTGGACTCTAGTTTGTCCAGTGATATTATATGGGTGTGAATTGTGTGCTAGCAACATCCCTATTTCAAAATGGAAACAAATTCAAAAAATTCAAAAAACGCTTAATCATGAGCTAGTTCAAAATAAAAAGTTTGGTTCCCTATGAGATAATGTTGAGTGAAACAGGGGTAGCTCCCATCGAAGCAATTGCTATGGTGCGTCTTATAAGATATCTAAAAATAATTGAGCAAATTGGAGGAGGTAGATGGGCGAAAGTTATCTTCAATGAAGCCATAAGTGAAATAAAGAAATCATGGATGAGATAGAACAAAAAATGGATGCAAAAATGGAATGTTGCAACAATGCATGTCCCACAAATAGAAAGGAGTTAAAGAATTTTGTGCTGGAGAAGTTCCGTAAGGGTATATGGGGAAAAGAGTTGGGCAGAAAGAAGAAGTATTATGTTCAGGAATTCAACCCCACTTGTGATATCCAACAAAAGGAGTACATTGGAGCTAGCATTCCGTGGAGAGAAAATACTATTATTTCTCAATTAAGAACTAACTCACATCAAATTCGGTGTGAAACAGGACGGTGGAAGAGACCTAAAGAAGCTTGGGAATAAAGGGTGTGTACTTTTTCACTTCTGGGGCAGTGAAATCACAAAAAACATTTCATTTTAGAATGTGATGCTTTCAGAGACATTAGGGATAGTTACTGCAGTATGTTAGCATCAATTCCATGGCATTGTCTTTTCAGTGAGGGAATTGTTAGAAGGTTGGGTCAACTCATCATCAATTTTTTTAAGAAAAAGGATTGAATTACTGAAGGAAAAAAATACAAGGAAGATGGTAGTCCCATAGACTATTTTTAGTCTCGTGGACGTTAAAATATCATTCATTCATTCATAAAGACAGAGAAAATAATAAGTATGAGAAAACCTATTTATTAATATAATACCTTCACATAATTAATTGATAAATAAGCAGCCCCTTTAATGTGTTTCTTCATACCTCACCTTCTACAAGATGTTTGGCATGAATGGCTACGAAGATAATACATAAGACTTTGGCATAAATTTCTTACAAAGCTCATACAAATACACTCCCTCATTTCACTGAGGGATTCAAAGGAGTCACGTGAATATAAAAAACCATCACAATACTTGAATTGTGAATCGTGTTTGATTAAAAAGTTCGTTTGAATTGAACGTACTATCGTATTTTCGATTTTTTTTTATTGATACGGCCGAATTTGGTAACTAAGGTGGGTACTCTATCACTTTGGAGCTACAATGAAAACTTGATGCAGAGGGCCAGATGGCAAACACATATGAGTGGTTTCATAATTAGCCTAGTATCAATTTTTTTTCATAAGAATAAATACGATTTCTTTTATATGTGGATAAGAGAGTACATATACACGTATCTTTTCATTTCTGTTCATCCTGACCTTGTATAAAAAATATAACTTCGAACTATACTTGTTTTGAAAAAAGGAAAATTTCAGAAACTTTGGGACTGTTTCAAAATACATTTAGAAATTTTACAATCATAAAACAATTCTTCAGAAAACATGATATCTCTCATAAAATCAAAGTCTAAGATATGTTAATCAGGAAATGGGAATGATTCCAGAAACAAATCTAGTGTATTGCTTGAAAGAGGAAAAGTGGATGACCCCAGGAATACAAGACACACCTCTTTTGGAGAGCATGTCTTATATGGAGTTTTGTTCCTAGTATATGTGACCATAATAGATATGTTGAAATGTATGCTCTATAGATCGTATGCACTTCATCCAGTGGGACATCATTGGTGGTTGAAAGTCGATGAGCCCTTTGATCCAATAGATGCAAACTTTTGATTCCCCAAATACCTGTATGTCTTTGATGTTAAGCCATTGTGCTAGGAAAAGGAGACCCCAAAGTGAAATAATTTCTAACCGATTGTTCGTGCCCCTACCTCCCTCCCACCAAAAATGAAGATAATGTCCCGATTTCTTAACAATGAGTGCTCCGCATCCATAATGACTGTTGTTACATGGGCCATAAAAAAAACCATCCGTAAACTTTTTCCACACATCCTTTTGTAAATATTTCTTTCTTTGATATCACATTTCTTGGGTCCAATATTAGAAAAGTATTCCACAATCCCTAATACAGTGTGTATGATATCCACCTTCTTGTGCTCAAATATCCTTTTATTTATGCAATTCCAGATGCCCCATATGATGTAAAATGGTAAGGAGCAGAACTCCTGATGTGAAGTGAACCATAGCTTCAAACATGCCTCAAGATTGAGGTGTGTCTAGTTCCCATTGATATGAAAAATATGGAGAACAAAGAGCCATATTTATGTTGCAATATGACAGTTGATAAGGATATGAGGCACATCCTCCGAGTTTAGCTTACAAAGAGGACATATGACAGGGCCGTAGAAGCCTCTGAAAGATAGGTTTACCAAAGTGAGTATTTTATTGTGGAGAGCCAACAATCTAAAATATTTTAGTTTCAATGGAATCTCCCACTTCCATATCTTGTGTATCTAATGAGGTGCTTCAACAACATGAACCCAACTCAACATGAGTAGATGGTATATGCCTTATTGGTTTTCCCAACCCAGGTCAATCGATCCTCCTCGTAAGTGAGTTGAATCCTTGCAACCTCAACCTGACTGATGTATAGGTCCCATTCTGTAGTCAATGAAACTATGAGATCAATGTCTACAACCTGAAACCATGTTTGGATGTGAGGAAAAAAATATGGGATATTGAGTTCTATTGGAAAAAATATGAGATATTGAGTGCATACCTCTACCATGCAGATGTTGGAGTAGAAGAGCCAACAGAGAATGTGTGCTCATTAGTCCTTTGCTGATGTCTAGACCCACACCTGTCCTATTACCATTTCCCACTTCCCAACATAGACCCGCGAATAGCTAGTTCCTATTTCTCATCATGCTTCTCCAAATAAAAGAGGAAGAAGTTGATCGATTAGCACCATTTTTAATCCAATCTTGTAGTTCCTTATAGGAAATGTATTTACCTCGAATAATATGTGACCAGATGCCCCTGCCAGTCTGTCCTCTCCACAAACTCTTGCAGATTAGTGCTTTGTTGAAGGATAAAGTATCTAGAATCCCCCAACCCCCACAATAAACAGCTCTGGCCAAGGTGGACATACGTACAAGATGGATATTTTTAGGTGCGTCTAAACCAGACCAAAGGAATCTAGCCAGAATTTCATTAACCTTCTTGATGATGGCCATCGAAAATATATAAAGGTGTATCTAGAAAACATATATGGATTTTAAAACGGACTTGATCAAATAATCTACCACCCACTGTAAGCCACTTGTGGGACCATTGATTAATCCTGTGATCAATTTAATTAATGATCCATCCCCAATCTGAGATTAGATAGGCATTTAGTTTGATATGGAATCCCAAGTATGTGAACCCATAGTTCAATGGCCGAACTGAGTGATCAAGAGATCATGTGTTTTGCTCAAAATTGAAAGTGCTCAAAACTGTACTGAACCTGAGCGACTGGAAAGGTCTCGTCGTTGCGATTCTGGCGCCATGAATGGTTCGAAAAATCGATGTCGTATGAGGAAGATATCGCATTTTGTTCGTTTTCCTAAACAACTAAAATTTTTGTGACAGGGTGACCGGGATGCCCAATCAAGATGTAGGTACAGTCAACAGGTGGCATATACTGGGAATATTCCCTTTTCTGAAACCCAATCAGAATTCACAACGTGGCTATTTCTGGACCATTGTGTGGAGTTGTATGAAGTTTATTAGAGTTGTTGGATAGGTGACACGTGGCCAGCTCATACACTACCACGTGTCCCCTTGACCATTGACTAAAATTTTGGTTTGAGTCCGGGGGGTTCGACCCCATGACCTCCATGGCACTTGCGAAATTCTTCGACCAACTCGCCTATCAGGTGTTACTTAACCTATAGATCTGCTGCTTTAATTTAAGTGGTAATGTTTTCATATTTGGGGAGGGGACCTCCAATGGTCCCAACCTGCTAGTGGCCCCACGATGCGGTCACATGGAATAGAGTTTAAAAACCGCAGCATTTTATTTATGGCCCAATGGTTTCACAAAACATGACATGAAACTGTTCCGTAATCCTAGTCACATGCATATCTGCAGTTAGAGCCTCTACCAACAGCTCTTAAACTCCGACAGTAATCACGATGGTTAGACCTTATCACATGGCATGGTTTGTGGAAAAGGTTAATGCAATGGTTACGGAACGAGAAAACACTGGCAGTATTAAAACTACATGTCAGCGTGGTCACATGTCACACGGTGACATAAAATTGCAACGTGATGGTTGTCTATACCGTAACCTCCGGCGGTATATAATGCATTCACATGTGAGAAGGTAACAACATAATGTGACCGTTAATCCAAACGGTCTTCGAAACTTCGACTCTGGGTTCCGCGCCATTGCTGCGGAGTTTTAAAACTTTAAACCATGAAGTTTAAGGAGGGGGGTCGACTTGTGACCACCCTGCCCTAACCAGTTGCATTTAAATCAAACATTTTATATTGGCGGGAGTTTTGGCGCCGACCTAAAATTTAGGGATAATTTTCAAATTAACTACAATTAACTGCAGTTCTCCACAGTTAGTGGAGATTTTCTAGCTGAGATTGGGAAAAGGCTTTGGGAGGTCTTTTTTCGACCAATTTGGGTGAAACAAGAGTCTATCTAGACTAATTTGAGCATTCTAGAGACAATGGTGCAGAGAAAACAACCATTAGAGGCTTGTAAACACATGTATTTTCAATTTTGAGCATAATGATAAAGAGGGACATGTCATTGGGAGTTGGACCAATAGATGTAGCCTAGGACGGGTGTTGGCGAAAAAAGAGGTTTCAGGGCAAGACCTAGGTTCAGAATAGAGGCCAACAAGGTTTTCGCAGTTGTCTAGCACAACGCAAAAATTTTCACCCTACTCCAGAGAGTAGAGCATCTCACCCAAGGCATGCCATGACCTTAGTAAGATTAGGAGACAGATCATGAACCAAAAAATTACAACTATGAAGAAAAAATAAGGAAACTTGGAGCAACAAACATATCTCACCTCTCTATATACGCTATTACTCATCAAGCATGTTCATAATGCTGAATTAAAATTTAAAACTGGGCATACATTCATAGTAAGCAAATGATTAACAATCAACTCATAACATTACACACAACAATAACCATATTTATTTATCAATATCAAAACATCATACATCACCCTGCGGAGTCTATCACAATGTGATTCAGTGTAACAGAGTTCTCACAGATCTCTCCTATGGCTCTGCTCTCCCTACCGGCCTTCTGCCGCACTGACTAACTAACTCCTCTATGTTGGATGACTGCCTATTTGTTCTTCTGCTAGCGTGACTGTCAGTCTTTCCTCTTTTCCTGCTCCGCTCCTTGTTGCTTCTTCTTGATTACTGGGAGTTCTATTGATTATTCTTATCTCCCATATCTGCCATTTGTACTGTTCTCCGCAACTGCTGTGCCACCTATCTTCCGGCTTTCCGCAACTGTGACAGCTCCCTGTCTACCTTGATTGCACTCAGCCACCTGTTCTCTGCAACTCAAAACTATTTCTTTTTCAAAACAAAGGCCCCAACAGGCCCTGACCACATGCTATCGACTCGTCCCAAGTTAATCTTTTCCTGTTGTTGCGGCTTCCGTTGGTCTGTCAAATTCAGAGGCTGACTTTATCTTTTCTGCTTCTTCGCTATGTCCAAACAAAGGCCCCAAATTTGGAACCTTGCTCAATGCTGAAGACTTGAGTTCTGTGAACTCAATGATTTCCTGTTGCCATTCTTTAATTAGTTGTTCAGTTTGGGTGGCAACTCTTTCAGCCTCGGTTTCACTTGCCACTGGCGGAAGCTTGCTGAATACTTCCTATATCTTCAGCCCGGTTTCGACCGCCATCTGTTGTATTGCCTCTGCTTTCTGCTTGACCGGTTGCCTTAGCTCTCGAAGGACCTGCTTTTTGGCAGCGAAGTGTTCTTCCATCTTCTGGATTTTGGTTTCCAACACCTCTGCTTGGTTGTACAACTGGGTTATGCTGATTGTATCAGTGGCCTCTTTGACGTCTTGGGAAATTTTCTGAAGTTGTGCTGAGATTGGGTGAGATTTCATTGTTAACAAGTTAGAGAATTCGTGTAAATGCTTCAGTAGGTTGTAGGCCTCTTTGACTGTTGTCCCTAGGGTTTCCTTCATTCCGGCTACCTGCTTCTGTTTCTCGATAACCTTTTTAGCATATACCACGGCAGGGTCTGGTAATGTTGGTCTAGAAGCTAGCGTTTCTTTGAGCTCTTGGTTCTCTCTGCTGAGATTTGCACATGTCATTTTCACTCAGATAGAACTTTCGACCATGGAGTAGGCCGATATGTCCTCAGGCATTACTGTTGGCTAGAGGTCTTTGAAGATTTATGTTACCTTTTCCAACTTCTCCTATAGATTATCCTTTTCCCCTTTAAGCTGACTGCACTCTTCAATAAGCGCGATGACCTGCTATTGTTGTTGCTCGAACCTCTGTTGGAGGTCGTTGTGCAACCATTCTACTTGTTGAATGAACTTGTATAGCTAGCGATCCCCCCAGCTCTGCATGCTCTCCACACCTGATATGTCTTGGGTTGGTTGTCTTTCTCCGAGGGGTTATCCATTAGCGATTGATCTTTTTGAGTGCTCCTGAGGGGATGTTGGTTGGTTACATTGCGGCAATTTGAGGTTGGGTTATTATTATAGCTGGTGTTGAATGTTGCAATATTAAGTTGTGGCCTTTAAAATGAGTTCGGCTACGTTGGCGAGGGCGTTGTATCTGATGAGACCCTCCTTGAACTGCTCAGTTACAAGAAAGTACACGCCCCACAGGAGGGTTGGTTAACCTCAGAGTTAAACTACCATTACTTAGGGTTAACACGCATGGTATTGTGTCTTGTTTCTTTTAGTTCTTTTGGTCTAAGAAAGTCGTTAGGTGGACCAAAGTGTGGGTGGTTTAATTCTTTGGGAAGTAAAGTAAATATGGGTGATGGTGGTGGGGAGTGATGATTTGTAGTGAGGTGGAGATGAACAAGACCCCAAAGCTGAGGACTGGATCCTTGGGTAGTGCGAGAGGTTACTTCGGGGTGACCTTTACAAATAACCCCTATCTAGATTGTGATGTCTTTTTATTGGGATTCCTAGTCTATGTCTCATCTCAGGTGCGACAGAGTTATTGTCTCTATCTATTTCTATTCTACCCTACTGACTGCTCTCGGTTGCGAGAGTTATTTGAAAAAACAAATAGTGGAACTTACTCATGATAGGGCTTCAGGCGTGCGCCATTTACCCATCCTTCTAGTATTTGGTCATCTGGTTGTGCCCTTTGAACAACGTCTGAATCTTTAATTTCTTTGACATGGTATGGTCCCAACCAGTGCATTTTGAGTTTTCTCAGGAACTTTTGAAATACAACAGAACTTTCCCTCCGATAGTGGACGTCTTATGGTTGATGTGACAGTCATGCCAAGCTTTTTGTCTTTCCTTTTGCACTGTCTGATGGAATTCCACCATGGATATCTCTTCTTCAAGCTCTTGTAGCTCATGGAGGCATTCATTTATTGAGTCTTCATCTGTCATATGTACTGTTGAAGTGATTTATAAACTTGGTATGATAAATTCAACATGTACCACCATCTCTCTTCCGTACACCAGCTGGAATGGAATCTGATTGTGTAACCCTTTTATAGTTGTCCTGTATGACCATATTTTCGCTGATATCCTCTCATCTTAGTCATCCCGGTTCGCATTGCATATCTTGGTTAGTCCTATTTCTAAGATCTTGATGAAATCTTCAACGGTTCCATTCGCTTGAGGGTGGTACGGGCTGCTTTTGTGACGTTGTACCATAAAATTATCTAACAGAGACTTGATTGTTGTATTATTGAAGTGTGCATCTTGATCACTGGTTAGGCTTCTGTGGTAGCCAAATCTGCTAATGATATTCTCAAAAATGAACTTGGCTATTGTGTCTGTTGTGCAGTCTTTTACTAGTGCTGCCTCCGCCTATCTTGTGAGATAATATGTTGCGGTTATTATATACCTTGCCTGTGAATGTCTTTCCAGTGGTGCAATTGGCCCTAAGAAATCAATGACCCATTTTTCAAATGGCTGTAGTGATCTTACAGGTTGCAGTGGTAACTCATCTTGGTGTGACAGACGTCTTGTTCTTTGGCAGACATCACATTTCTTTACATAATCTTTACTATCTTTATGAACTGTGGACCACCATAACCCTGCTTGTAATATTTTTCTTGCGGTGGGTTTTGTGCCAATATGGCCTCCCGCAACTCCTCTATGACACTCCCATAAGGTATCCTCTCTTTCATGGTCCATGACACATCTCCGCAAGACATGATACAACCCCATCTTATATAATTTTCTTGCTATCAATTGATACTCAGCTGCTTTCATGACCAAATGTCTTCTTTGAGTCGTCGTGTATTCAGTTGGGCACTATCCTGTGGCTAGATATACTGCTATTTGCTCTAGATAATCTGGGATGGCTTCTACTATGAAGAGATTAGCATTCGGCAACTGATCATCAAGGGATCCCCCATTCTCTCCATTCTCCAACCTTGATAAATGGTCAGGACCCACGTTTAACCTCCCTGGTTTCACTATGATCACTTCGAAGGTGAACTCCTGGAATAGTAGGAGCCATCTACAAATTCTTCCTTCAAGCACAGGTTTGTTAACTAGGTATTTTAATGCTAAATGGTCTGTGAAGAATTTGAACTTACCTCCCAGTAGGTAATGACAAAACTTCTGAAGAGAATACACCATCGCAGGAGCTTCTTGTTTTGTTGTTGTGTATTTCCCTTCAACGGTAGAAAACTTTCTGCTTGTAAAGTATACTGGATGATCACAAAAGTCTCTCCTAGCTGAGCTAACACCACTCCTAATGAAATGCTGGAGGCATCAATATGGACATGGAACTGTTTGTCCCAGTTAGGATGAACCAAGATGGGTTCACTTGCTAACTTTTCTTTCAGTGTATTGAGGGCGTTAGTGCATTCGTCACTCCACATGAACTGCTCTGACTTCCACAACAACCTTTCTAATGGTGTTGTAATATTTGAATAGTTGCAGATGAATCTTTTGTAGTACTCGGTATGCCCGAGTAGTGATCTCAACTGTTTCACAGTTTCTAGTGCTTCTATGTTAACAATGACTGCTACTTTTGCTAGATCCACACAAACACACTACTTACAAACAACATGTCCTAGAAATGTCCCAAAGGGTACTGCAAAGATGAATTTCTTAAGGTTGAGGGAGATTTGGAGTTGTCTGCATATGTCAAACATTATTCTTAGTAAATTTTCATGGTTTTTCAATAAGTTGCAAACTGTCCAATTGTCCATGTATACCTCTAGGAACTTATGGATATAGTCCCTAAATGTTGTTATCACTATTCGTGAAAACACCACTGGTGCATTCTTCAGTCTAAAGGGCATGACATGGTATGCAAACAATCCCCATTCGGTTGTGAAAGTGGTCTTCCTTTTGTCTTCTTCTGCTATTCTCACTTGATGATATCCTGAGAATCCATCTATGAATGAATAGGCTTCATTTCCTCCCACATCGTCGAGAACATCATTGCTAAACGGAGTAGGAAATGGATCATGTATGCATGCATTGCTGAGGCTTCTTTAATCCACACATACTCTAATCTCAGATTCATTCTTTTTGCTTTGTATTACTATGGGACTGACCCACTCTACTTCCTCAACTGGAAAAATCAGTCCTGCTTTCAACATTTTATCTATTTCTGCTTTGAATTTTTCCTTTACCCTTGGATTTAAGTTGTAAGGCCTATGTTTTACCGGTCTTTCATCTGGACTTAATACTATGCACATTTCCCCCATGTCTCCTTTTATTCCCTTTAGATCTGCTACTGAAGATGGGAATAAATCTTCATATTCCTATAGCAGGTCGAAGATTTCCTTGGTTGTCTCCGTATCCCAGTAATCCCTGATAGACATGATTTTGGGTTTTTCCATGCTTCCAATGTTCATCTTCTTAGTCTTCAAGATTAATAGGTGCAATAATTCCATGGTTGGTTCCTCCTGTATATCCCGTCCCCCCTCTTTCTCTTCAAAGTATAAGTGTTGGAGATTTTCTAAATCGTCATCATCCATCTCACAATCTATCCATTTGCATGCTACTAACTCCTTGATAATCTACTCCAAGAGCGATAGCTCTTCATATTCTTGAATCTCTGGAAGAAATGGTACTCTTTTGATGGCTTGTAGTTCATCTGTAACTAATTCTGTTTCTCCCTTAAAAGAAAAACATTGCGTAAACTTTTCCGCAACTACTCACCAGGTGCCAGTTCCTCTCTTATTTTCTTCGGTCAAGTAATAGGCCTATGGAATTGTTTCCAGTGAATGTATGAAGTTGTGTATCCATATAGATTCTGGATACTCTACTTTCTTCCAACTATACTCACAATTCTTTATATGTTCTGTGGGGTTGGAATCCCATCGTTATTTTTCAATGAATTGTGGTCTTGAAACTTCTTGGAATCAAGCTCTTAATGCTATTGTAACATCTTCCCATTGCAGAAGTGAGTTGTGATGGTTGACCCACCATATTTCTGATGTGGATTGTAGTGCCACATCCATAAGAGGGACTCTATGTTCTATTGGTACCTTTTCTTCTACTTTTGCAATAAATGTATTTACAACAGGCATATTTGATATAGTCGGATATCCTCTTACCTTGGTTCCAATCCAGTTGACTCCCCGAATATTAGCACATTTTCTAGTGTTGGTCCCATATTCTCTTTGTTGCCAATCATCCCAAGCTATTTCTGAGCCCAAATCTGAACTCTGAACACTTCTCCAGCTTACAGACCCTCCTGCTGTTGGATTGATATAGTCTTCTCTCTTCCCTGTCGTCATCTGGTAAAGGTGATCAAGAAGTTAAGCATCCTCTTTGTTGTCAATAGTCTCTGTATATCATGGTCCTTGGTATGGGTAAAGTGGCTGAGTTACCTTGACTTGCCCGTCTTCAAAAATCATCAATTCTTTTTTCAAATCAATCACTGCATAATTCTTGAAGGCCTAATCTATCCCTAATAAAGCAGGATATGGATCCTTATCCCCCATGATGTCTATCACCTCAAAATTCGTATATGTTTTCACTCCCGCGACATCAACCTCGACCTCTTCTTGCCTCCCTATGGGTACAATACAATACTGATTTGCCATGCAGAGCTGTATCGGTGAGTATGTCAACTTTGGCCTCCCCAGTGCTTCCCATTTATTTCTAGATATAATGTTGACATCTGATCCTAGGTTGAGCATTGTGCATTTGATTTGAAATCCCGCAACTTGAGCATTCACACGGAATTCCTTTTTAGTTCTTCTCTTGTTTATTTTTATCCTTATTATGTATTTTTCTATTGAATTTCTTGACTCTCCCAGTTCTGGGTTTTCTTGCACCACCAACTCTAGATTTTTCTTAAGTTGTTCCAGCATTGGTGCATTGGTTACAATTTTCAAGAACAGTCAGAACCATTTCTCAATCAATGTGCTTGTATGAGTCTCCTTCTCTTTTTCGAAGGTCGGCTATGGAAGTTCAATGCCTCTACTCCCCCCTATCTGGGAAAATGTTTCCACTGCTTCCTTAAAATATTGCTTCTGCCTATCAGATCTGAAAGTGTTCTTTGGAGATGCGGGCTTGATAAGCTTTACCAGGTCCATATTATGTGCATCCTCCCCTATTTTCTTTCCTCCCCGAGTTATTATGGCTACACTTTGCATGGGTTGAGCTTCTACTATTCTTGGTTCTGCATTCACCAGATTCGCTCCTCTTTGTCTGGCTCTTTCCTCCCATATCTCAATTAATTTTGGAGAGTCTTTAGTTGCTTGTGTATTGACTCTGCACTGGGAGCACCATGGTCTTCTTGGTAGTGGACATTCCCTTGTTACGTGCCCTTCTTGGTCACAGTTATAGCACCTTACTGGTCCTCTTCCTCCAGGTTTTCCACCTCTCATTCCTCCTCCTCGGCCCCTTGTATTTTCATTCATCCTATAAGATGGTCTGTCCAATCGTTCTGCCAGTGCATTGAGGGTTGTACACTGCTCTGTATTATGTGTAGTAGAAGTGAAAAATTCACAATATGTATTGTTTGGAACATTGGAATATTTATGCAAAATTGGAAATAGTCATGGAGGATAACCAATGCCTTTACATATTTCACAGTAGTCGGTTGTAGTATAATTTTGTTGAGTGGGGAACCCTGGGAAGTGGGGTTGTGGTTGGTATAATCCCTGAGTATTTACATGTGCAACTCCCCCAACTGGTGGAGCCCCTTGTGTCCCTGTTGCTGAAGCTCCTGCATTTTCCCCCGCAACCTTGAGCATTCTGTGGCCATGTGTCTCTCCATTAGGCAATGGGTACACCACACATTGGGCCTTGCAGGTCGTATCGACTGAATATCTTTCAATTTCTCCGTTAGAATGGCTATCTGATTTTGTAGCCCTAATATGGATGGGTCTTGTACTGCTCCTCCTCCTTTGAACTCTTATGGATATCTCTCCATAGCTTCCATATTCATGGCTTGCTCCAGGGCATCTTGTAGGGTATCAATCTTCTATTGCGTCAGTGGAGTTCTTGTTAATGGGAGGAGTGATTTGATAAACCAATCTCATTGGTGGTTTGGGTCGATTGGCTAACTTAGCTTCCCAATCGCATCCTTGAACCTTCTCATCAGGTCCCAAGCCATTTCTCCTTCTCGTTGTTTGATTTCCCACAACTCAAACAATCCTTGTTGATATGTTTGAGGTAATTTAAATTCTTTGACAAATTCTTTCTTCACACCGTCTATCGCTGGGTTTTGATGAGCTTCTAACCATTTAATGAAACAATGAAGAGCTCTCTCTCTTAGATTAGTCTGGAACTCAATCAACTTAACTACCTCTGGTGTCTGTTGAGCCCTCCATATTGCTTTGCAGAGATACTAGTGTTGTTCCACATAATCGTTACCCCTCCCAAAGAATTTTGGTTATCGGGTGAACGATCCCGACATATTTCTTTGTATGGGTGGTACTAAAATAAAATCTCTACTTCCTTGATGTGAGATTGTATTACTAGCACTGTAGCTAGTAGATATATGTACTATAGACTTAACACTATTTAACTTGCTAAAATCCCCTAATTTAACAAAAAATTTATTTGGTGGCTGATAGAGTACTAGGGGAAGGTTGGGACTAGAGCTACTTGAAATTTGGCGAATAGGATTACCTTTTGTTACGGGTGCCGACCTCTCTCAAAATAGTCACTCCATCGCATCATGTAGCTCCACATCGGATGAATCCTCGGGGCACGCATCCTCCACATTGACTTTTCTCCTTTTTCTCTTCTAGCTGGGTTCCTATATACCTTCCTAACTTCTTTGATGGTCCCTCCTATTCCTTGGGATCCTATCTGACCTTCCCTTTCCTTTATCATCTGTGGTGCCTTTTCCTTGTCCTGTCGACTACTCTCCTGCTTCTCAAACTCTTTCATCACCCTTTCTCGCAACTTCTCAGCAATCTGTGCCCTCTGATGTGCTCGTCGCTCTCTCAATATACTGGAGGTTCTGACATCCATATCTCTATTCCCCCTTCCACCTGCTTATGTTTAGTCAATTTAGTGTCTTAAATTGCTAACATAAATTATCGACCAGGGCTAGTAAACTGATGAAGTGTGATGCACTATATGTGCCTAAGTATCCATTTTTCTTACTTCGTTGTTTTTAGTGTTTTATTGATGTTTTGGGGTTTTTATGTTTGAATCTTAGTATGCTACTCTATGCTAAAAAGATGAAGTTAGATTTATGTCAAAAGGGAGAAAATGAAATGTTAATAAATGAATTAAAACAGAGTTTATTTGCAAGTTTTGTTCCTAACTAGAAAATGATGAAAACAAAAAGTTCTAATCCATGGATATTACAGCTTCTAAATGAACATTCATGAAATGAAAAGTAACTCAAAACACTACAACTTAATCTGATTCATTTAGTTAGAGATTTGTTGGAAGAGCTTGTGAAAAATATTAATTCTAATGTAATGAGAATCTCTTAAAACATAAAAGAAATGCCGAAACAACTTATAACATTACAACTAAATCTCATTCATGAGTTAGAGGTTTATTGGAAGAGCTTTTTGAAAGAGATTAATCATAATGTGATAAGGATCTTCTATGAAGCAAAACAATCAATAACTCACAATATTACAACTTAGTCTCATTCGTGAATTAGAGATTTATTGGAAAAGCTTTTGAAAGAGACTTAACTGCAGTATAATGAGGATCTTCTTTTTAACTAAATAATAGAAAATGAAATGCTAATAACTCAGAATATCACAATTGAATCCCATTCATTTAATAGAGATGTATTGGAAGAGCTTGAGAAAGAGACTAATTTTAATATCATGAGGATCCTTTATCTAAGCAAATGATAAGACATGAGTATTATTTCTTAGTTGTGTTGAAACTCTAAAATTGTCAGCGAGATAACTTGTCATTAATGCATACAAGCCTCAAGGTACTATTAAAGACTCTAGTTCTTGGACCTAGATAATGTGTTGACGTCGATAGGCCAAGACTTGTTAGAAGGGAGACCTTAAGGAATCCTCCATCATCTAACGCGAGCATGAAAGAATAATTTTTGAAGGACTATGGATTCAATAATTTGCATTGAAGCAAGGTTTATTTGCAAAATGAAAATGATAGGAAAAGGAAAATGGAAATGGACAATGAAAAATGGAAAATGACAATGGGAAATAAGCATGTAGGTGAACTTCTTGCTTTTATTTGTGGAGTAGACAAAAAGTAATGGAAAGTGTATGTGAATGAAGGAAAATGAACAACTAACTCTTGTTGGGAAAATAATGGTGGTTTGCTTTGAATTTCTTGGTTGGATTTACAATTCAAAAGGGGAGGAAAAGTAATGGTCTTGATGGATATGAACATGGACTTGTTCTTATGTTTCTCATGAAATCGGTCCTTTGAAAACCAATCGTGCACACAATTAGTTTTCTTTAATGATCATTCGATCATCCCAAATCTGCAAAAAAACTTGACATAAAGAACATAAGTGTGTTAAAAAAGAAGTAGCTAATTTCTTTCTGATTCTTACGCAAAAATTAAATGTCAAATGAAACAGATTAAGGTAAATCAAAAAGTTCTATATTCGGTCTAATTCATGATATCGATAACAATCCATTTTTAAAGAATAACCATGAAAAATAATCAACTCCCTATTGTCGGATGACTTCATGCACTGTGCTTAGTAAAACAATTGGCATCACAAAGATTTGCTGTGTTCTGCAAGTTAAAACTTTATAGAAAAATACACATCAACAATATTAATGCCAAATGTTTAGAAATCATCTAAATAATCTTCCAATTGTCCTGCAAACCATTATTAAGAAAGTTTTTTTTTTTTTTTAATGAAATAAAGCATGGATGAAATAATTGTCCTTATGAATATTTTTGAAACAAAGTCATGCCAATGCCTCTTTCATGCAAGATAAAAATAAAAAGCTTGAAATTTCTAAAGTCAAATTCCTAACTATGAAGGAGATGAAGGCAGAGTCCTTTTCAATTTATACAACTTGCATTTGATGCACATGTGATAATGTGTTTGCCTCAAATAATCCATTTGTCACTCATCATGTGCCACCACACATGAATTCTGCCACATTTTCCTTCAAATAAGGAAATCAGTTCCTTGATTATTTCTCAAAATTGAATTTTACAAAACCGTGATTGTTTTCATAAAAAAAAAACATTTTTCTCTCACGCACACTGCAAATTAGTGCTCCGAAGAACCCTGAATTTCTCCCAAATGGCTGCGAATTTCAGAAAGTTCTTATAGGATTACCTAATTCACCCCGTTCCCGAAAAAACCCATGTTTTATTTTTTTCTAATTCGTCCTGGTTTGCTCAGAAAATTCGTTTTAAAATCGGGTGTTTTTGACAATTACGCATTTCGTTTTCTGGCAATTATTTGTGGTTTGATTTGTTTTTATTTTGCAGGTTTTGAAGTGTAATGGCTTGTATCTCACAGAGAAGTTCAGATTGATTTTCCTCATTCCAATTACTTGCAATGGAATCTACAATCTTCTCTTCATCAACAGTCTGAAATCTTCTCTTCATCAGCAATTTCTTCATATGATACACTTCCATTGTATGTCCCTGCAATTGAATTTGTAATCTTCTCTTCATCAGAAATTTGTAATCTTCTCCTCATTAACAATTTGCAATCTTCTCTTCATCAATATTTTCTTCATGTGATATACCTTTATTGTGTGCAAATTTTTAAAAATGATTTCTAATAACTGTTGTTTGAGGAAAAACGAATATGGAAAAGAGAAGGTTCATTTTTTTTTAAAAATTGCAGTGCATGGGTCTTTGTGTGGATTGAAGGACTGCATATATGCATAAAGCCAAGCCAAAGGCTGGCCTCATGCGTATGCGTGGGTCTTATTTCCATGAGCCAATTTTTTATTTTTTTATTTTTAATTGATTTGTTAATAAAATTATATATTATATTTTCAAAAATTCAAAAATATAGATATATATTTCATTAAACAAAACAATTATTGAAATTAAAATTTTTCATCATTTTTAAAGTTTATTGTAAAATTAAATGAAATGATGAAAACATATTTTATTATTATTTTTAACATAAAAATTATTTTTCTGATCCTCTAGATCACACAAAGTGCAGGAGGAGAGCATACTCAAGAGATTATTAATTTTTTTTATTTTTATGTTTTTTTTAGATGTAAGAAACAAGGCTACCTAGTTACACTTCCCCGGCAACGGCACCGAAATGTTTAGTCAATTTAGTGTCCTAAATTGCTAACATAAATTATCAACCAGGGCTAGTAAATTGATGAAGTGTGATGCACTATATGTGCCTAAGTATCCATTTTTCTTACTTCGTTGTTTTTAGTGTTTTATTGATGTTTGGAGATTTTTTTATGTTTGATCTTTAGTATGCTACTCTATGCTAAAAAGATGAAGTTAGATTTATGTCAAAAAGGGAGAAAAGGAAATGTTAATGAATAAATGAAAATAGAGTTTATTTGCAAATTATGTTCCTAACTAGAAAATGATAAAAGCAGAGTCCTAATCCATGGATATTACAGCTTCTAAATGAACATTCATGAAATGAAAAGTAACTCAAAACACTACAGCTTAATATGATTCATTTAGTTAGAGATTTGTTGGAAGAGCTTGTGAAAAATATTAATTCTAATGCAATGAGGATCTCCTAAAACATAAAAGAAAAACTGAAACAACTTATAACATACAACTAAATCTCATTCATGAGTTAGAGGTTTATTGGAAGAGATTTTGAAAGAGATTAATCATAATGTGATAAGGATCTTCTATGAAACAAAACAATCAATAACTCACAATATTACAACTAAGTCTCATTCGTGAATTAGAGGTTTATTGGAAGAGATTTTGAAAGAGACTAATTGTAGTATAATGAGGATCTTCTTTTTAACTAAATAACAGAAAATGAAATGCTAATAACTCAGAATATCACAATTGAATCCCATTCATTTAATAGAGATGTATTGGAAGAGCTTGAGAAAGAGACTAATTGCAATATCATGAGGATCCTTTATCTAAGCAAATGACATGAAACATAATGCTAAAAGCTATGATTTCAGAAAGCAATCTAAGTAAGGAAATATGACAAAACAGAATTGAAAATGACTTATCTAGAAAACATGTAAAACCTCCTTGAATAGTAGGGGCCCTCTACTATCAATTTGGTGAAATTCTTCAGCTCCTTAAAATTGTAATCAAAACAACATCAAAGAACTTCTTTATTGAAAAACTCACAAATCTACATCCCATTCCATCTTAAGCTTTGTTACAAAACACTCTCTATTCCCTTCTCTTCTTCTCCTATTTTTTCACTACCCATGATAGGAGAAAGCTTCTCCTATTTATACAAAATATGAGAAGTTATCTCATTAATGGGAGTCCATGAATCTCTCCCTCCATCTCTAGAGTTACAATCAAAATAAGAAATGATAAGACACATGTCTTTCTAGAGTTTCAACACAACTAAGAAATGAGACACATATTCTCTTAGAGTTTCAATACAACAAAGAAATGAGACACATGTTCTCATGATCCCATGATCTTCTCCAACCAAATTCGAATTTGGCCTTAGAGTGCCACATAAGGGTCTTCTAGAAGTCTCTTTTTGACCTACACATGTCACAAAATTCATAACACATATATAGATATATGAAACTATGTTAATTTTCTAGTTTCTAATCATAAATTCACTTAAAATACATAAAATAAATAACTTTGGAAAACAAGGATCTTAACCCATATATTTATGAAAATGGTTACTTGATGTAGGGTTTTAGGTCAGATGGCTATGGAATAAGAGCTGAATGGTTATGACATAATGGAAATATGTATGAATATGGAAAACACTTTTGAGACTCAACAACTTACTTTGCATATTTCCCTCTGTTCCTTCTTCCGATATTGGAGGTTTAAGTCTCCATCTCGAGTGCAATGCCATCAAACCCCCATCTACCATTAAAGCTTTGATCCCTAGCAGGATTTCCTTCCGCGATTCTCCCTGTCAGGATCTGAATATGTCCCTCGGCACATGATTGGTAACCTCGGTACATTTGCGAATTCCGCAGTTATCCTTCAAAATTAGATTGTACCCAAAAATCTCTACAGCTTGGGTCAATCGGTATCTAACCGATGGAGTGCTACTAGATGCGTGTGTGTCTGTCCCTTTACGCTGAATACATGCAATCCTCCTGGGAGACTTGATTTGCAGTCTCCACAACCAATTATAAAGTGCTCCAGGAAACTTTCCCCATAAAATTTCGTACAGGTCACTTGCAGATTCAGAAAACAAGACCTGATCTTTAATAGTATTTTCCCTTTGTTGTCGCAGCTCCGCTTGTTGCGATATGAATTGGTCTAAGTGGTTATATGATTAGCTTCGTAGTTCCCTCTCAGAGATCCATGATACCATGATCTAACTCCTAAATGAATTTCTAGGTCCTGGCAACAGAACCATTTGTTGGTGAAAAAGGAGGTCTTTGGGAAACACCCAGGTTCAGAATAGAGGCTAACAAGGTTTCCGCAGTAGTCTAGCATAACGCTGGAATTTTCACCCTACTCCAAAGAGAAGAGCGTCTCACTCGAGGCATGCCGTGACCTTAGTAAGATTGGGAGACAGATCATGAACCAGATGATTACAACTATGAAGAACAACTAAGGAAACTTGGAGCAACAAACAAATCTCACCTCTTTGTATACACTATTACTCATCAAGCATGTTCAGAATGATGAATTAAAATTTAAAATTGGGCATACATTCATAGTAAGAAAATGATTAACAATCAACTCATAACATTACACACAACAATAACCATATTTCATTATCAATATCAAAAAAGCATTCATCACTCTGCGGAGTCTATCACAATTTGATTCAGTACAACAGAGTTCTCACATATCTCTTCTACGACTCTGTTCTCCCTACCGAAATTCTGCCGCACTGACTAACTAACTCCTCTAAGTTGGCTGACTACCTATTTGTTCTTCCACCAACGTGACTGTTAGTCTTTCCTCTTTTCTTTCTCCGCTGCTTACCGCTTCTTCTTGATTACCGAGAGTTCTGTTGATTGTCCTTGTCTCCCATATCTGCCATCTGCACTGTTCTCCACAACAGCTACACCACCTATCTTCTGGATTTTCGCAACCATGACTGCTCCCTGTCTACCTTGATTACGCTCCGCCACTTGTTCTCTGCAACTCAAAAACTATTTCTTTTTCAAAACAAAGGCCCCAACAAGGGGTGAACTGCTTCATCATGCCTACTGTGTAAAACTTATGTGTGATGTTATTTCTATGTTATACACTGTTGTACAGTGTTATTTAGGCTTATTTTCATGCTTAAAACTCACAAATTCATCTATGTTTCATGGTTAAAAAACTCATTCCTTAAGAAAAAAAATGAAGACAAATTGTACATGTTTTTATTACTAAAAGGAAACTTAGCACAAAAAACTAATACACTCCTTTTAGATTAGGTTGGTATCAAAGCTAGAGTTTAATCTCTGGTGTTTTTGTGTGAATATATTTCTTTAACTGTTTTCAAGGGTTTTCATGCTTACTAGGCTTAAGCTTAAGAGAGGAGGAGGCAAATTGGTGGAAGCAAGAGGTTCTCAAAGTGAGCCACAACAAAGGAGGGAAAGATTGCCACATTCTCCACCACCTAGTTCATCTCCAAAATAAGCAGAAGAAGCATCAAGCATGACTCTATAGGAAGAAGAAATCCATGAAGAGGTGGATCCCAAAGAAGAAGAAAGAGTATTCAGGAAATAATTCCTTGACATGACTAAAATGGTGAGATTCCTTTATCAAGAAAGGAATGAGAGACTAGAAGGAGAAGGATCCAAACTTCACAAGGAAGGTCAGGGATCATCAGGAGGTCGCAATGATGAAGAAAAATCAAAGAAGGGCAATGGAGGAAATGGAGACAATGGAAAGTCACCATCCTCACCCTCATCATCATCATCCTCTACTTCATCTTCAGTACACCATTCACACAAGTCAAAGAACACTGGTAAAAGTCCTTTTCTAAAACTTGATCTTAAGTTTGAATTGCCAATGTTTAATGGTGAAGTCAATGAAGAAAATATTGATAATTGGATTAGGCAATTGGAGGTCTATTTTAGAATTCAAAACCTTCATGATGATGATACCAAAATCCAGCTAGCTTCATTGAGGATGGAAGGTGTAACTCTTGTTTGATGGGAAGCCAAGACAAAGGAGGAGATAAAAAAGCATGGTAAGATTATTCTAACATGGACTTATTTCATTACTGCAATAAAACAACTTTTTTATCCATTAGCTCACATGCAAAAAGCCATAATGAACTGGAAAATTTTTAGAGAATTGAAAGGACAAAATGTACAAGAATATACCCAAGAATTTAGGAGAAGAGATCTCTTATTTGGGGTAGATTTGCAGAGTCAAGATACTTTTCTCAAGTACATAGGAGGCTGGCATAGCTACCTAAAACATACTATTCTCATGTTTAACCCTATAATCTTAGATGAAGTTTGTGTTTAGGCCACACATCTAGAAGCAAGAGGGAAAAACATGACTGATGAGAGTAGGAAGAAACCTTTTAAGGGGAAAAACAAAGAGAAGACCTCAAAAGGTAAGGGAAAAAAGAATGCATCTGTCAAGAAAGAGGGAGAGAAAGTGGTTAGTAAACATTGTTCAAGAGAAGGCCATGAAGAGAAAAATTGTTGGAAATTACATCCTGAAAAGAGACCCAAGTATAACAATAACAAAGGGAAGCAAAAAAATGCAGCTACAACTCAACATGACTTAGGAGAGGATTCAGGTGATGAATAAAAAATTACAGCCATAGGATTGAAGAACATGAAGAGGAAATAAATTGAAACAAAACCCAGTATTAGTACATCAAACTGTCACATACATGCTCCAAATGAAGAAGAGAGAATTGAACTGTTTCATGTGAGGGTCATATCCAAACATACCAAGATTGACACACTGTTTGACAGTGGGTCACAAGAAAACTTAATCTCTGGAGACTTGGTCAAGAAATTTAATCTTGAGACCATACCACATCCAAAACCATATCTAGTTTGGTGGATTTGTAAGGATGCAAATTTACAGGTTTCAAAGAAGTGCATATTGTGCTTTGCAATAACTGCACATTTTGTTGACACAGTTGAATTAGATGTGGTTCTGCTTGATATTATAAGCATTGTGTTGGGAAGTCCTTACTTGTATGGCAAGAAAGAGATCTTCCATCTCCATGAGAACAAATACCATTTATTCAAAGATGGAAAGGAGTTCATTGTTAGAGCACATCGCAAGAAGTCAAATATTGCAATGGTAAATGCTAGACAGGTAAAAACGCTGGTGAATTCAAGTAAGAATTTTGTTCTTCTAATGATTAAGCCTAAAGATGATGTGAATCATGAATCATTTGAAGATTGTGATCCTAAGTTGAAATCAGATTAATATGATGTAGTTGATGCACATCATGAGATGTTTCAGGAGCCAACAAGATTGCCTCCAAAAAGGGAGATTCAACATGAGATTCAGTTGCAACAAGATGTCCTCTTCCAAACATCGGAATGTACCGCATGTCGATAATGGAGAATGCTAAAATTAAGAGGCAAGTCAAGGACATGTTGGACAAGGGACTCATAAGGCCAAGCACTTCACGATGTGGTTCACCCATAGTCTTGATTTCGAAGAAAGATGGGACTTGGCGCATGTGTGTAGACTTCATAGCTTTGAACAAGATAATGGTAAAGAATCGATACCCACTCCTAAGGATAGATGATTTGCTAGATCAGCTGAAAGAAGCAAAGTTTTTCACTTAGTTAGATTTATGAAGTGGATATCATCAAGTAAGAATTGCAAAAAGTGACATATGGAAAACTGCATTCAAAACCAAACAAGGACTCTTTGAGTGGTTGGTTATGCTGTTTGGTTTGTGTAATTCACCGGAAACTTTCATGCGTGTTACGAATAATGTTTTGCGTCCATTTCTTGATGAATTTGTGATTGTTTATTTATATGATGTACTCATTTTTAGCAAAACAAGAGAAGAACATGTCTTGCATGTGAAAATAGTACTTGATGTTTTGAAAGAGAAATTATTTCTTAAGATGTCAAAGTGTAAATTCGGAAAGACTTCTCTGGTTTATTTGGGGCACATTGTAGGAGGAGGTGAGTTGAGAATTGATTCTTCTAAAGTGGAATCTATTGTGAATTGGCCCACTCCCAAAATAGTAACCGAGGTAAGAAGTTTCTTAGGCGCAACTCAGTATTGGAGAAATTTTATTGCTAACTTTTTTGCCATAGAAGTTCCTATGCATGCATTGATAAGTGTGAAGAAATGCTTCCAATGGGGAGGCAAACAACTGCAAGATTTTGAAGCTTTAAAAGACACGATCATTTCAGCTCCGTTCGTTGCATAATCGAATTTGAGACAACCATTCGAGATAGAAACCAATGTTAGTGATTATGCCATGGGCGCAGTACTTTTGCAGCATGGTAAGCCTATCGCTTTTCATTCTGTAACATTCAATGGTGCTGTAACTAATTATCCTACATATGAAAAATATCTGTATGAGTTGGTACAAAGCGTCAAGAAGTGGAAACACTACTTTATGGGTAAAGAGACGATTATACATACCGATCACCAACCATTACAGTACCTGCAGTCGCAAACAAAATTGCAGCAATTGCGACATTTCAAGTGGATGGGATTTCTTCAATAGTTTCACTTGGTTATAAGGTACAAGAAAGATATTTTTAGTAAAGTTGCTGATATGCTTTCAAGGCCAATTATAAGTGCTTCTACTTTACTTAAAAATTATTCTATTGTACATGAGAGTTACATAGAACAATATGCACATGATGTTGATTTTCAAGATGTGTATGCTAGTTTGAGTGAAGGGAATCAAGTTGAGGAAAATTATTATCACATGCATAACAAATTTTCAGTTTCATTTGGGAAAGCTGTTTATACTACAAGGAGAGAGACTTAGTGTCATGAGAGAGGCTCATTCGTCTCATATTTCTGGACACTTTGGGGTAAGCAAAACAATGGCAAATCTACAGAGGTATTGCTATTGGCCTCACATGATAAATAGTGTGTCACATTTTATAAGGGGTTGTTCTATGTGTGCAACAAGAAAGCCTAAAAATAGGAAGCTTGGGTTGTGTTAATGTCAGTCTAGTCATACTTCCATCAGTGATCAAAATTTCTCTTTTGCATTTGCATATTAGGAGTCCCATACCAATAAATTTCACCATTCCGCTAGGTCATGGATCCATTGATGGTAGTGATTTTTCATCACTTTTCCCTCATGTGAAACTTGCTGATTCTCCTCTCTATGGTCTTTGGTCATGAGCTACTTTCACTTTGTGAGTCATGACAGTAGGTCATAGGATGGGTCTCATTAGGTTCTAGCGTCTCGCCATGGTCAAATTAATGAGTTAAGTGTCAATAAATATCAGCAAGGTCATGAGTAAAGTCAATAAACTCAAAGTCATAGCACCTGGAAGATCAAAGGAATGTTTTATTCAATTTGATGTAATTTTCACCTTAAAACCATGTTTTGAGGTGAAAACATGATACTTTGCCTTTATTATCATTTATTATGTAATTTTATGTTAGCATATGTAATAAGTCACACTTCAGAAGTTGCTATCTCCACAAAGTCACCACCCTGCCCTTCAGAGAGGTTTTCCACAGCATTTTTAGTGTCAAATCATGTTCTAAGTAGATATAGCAGAAAGAGCCCGTAAAGAGCTCTCCAATGGTATATTGCACTCTCAAAACTGACTTCTGGATCGAAATTTATGCCTAAGTGAATAAAGTCCTCTATACCCTAACCCTTCCCCTTTTTCCCACCTTTCCCTTAAACTTTATGTTACTAAAGTTTAATATTTTCTTTTATAAATCCCTTTTTCCCCTTCTGATTACATAATCGCATTGCAAAAAGTATTATATAAGTTCAATGCGATTTAAACAAAACCACTTCCCCTCATGTCCCTTTAAAACCTTATAATAGCGTTATAAAGCTTGTTATTATAAATCCCATTCGATTTAATAACCACTTCCCCTCCATTACCCCTAAACTTTATGATAAAGTTTATATATATAAATTCCCCACCGTTCCAAACCACTTCCCCTCCATCCCTTTTAAAACTTTATAATAAAGTCAAAGGTTTTATATTATAAAACCCCGCCTACCCAAGTCCCTTTCCCATCGCATCGCAACATTTTATATTTGCGCCCCGATTGGCCCTTTGCAAAACCTTCGATGCGATTTCATTAAGTGGCTCTTGATTGTATATCTCTGATGGAAACCCGCCGATGTCACCCCGACCGTCGATCTGATCGACGATCCGATGGCCTATATGCAATTGACACTTTCAAATGACTCCCTCTCGATTGACACCCTCCGATTACCCCCCGCTGTCAATTTTTTCATCCAATCGAACGGCCCATACGCCATCGCTCCATCGCAATTGGAAATTTCCCTTTGCGCCATATATTTTCCCTCCGCCCTCCTCCGATCTTCGATGCCGATGGACCTACGGGTCCCACCACATAAAACTTTGCCCGTGCATAATAAAAAGGCCTTTCCCCTTTGTAAAATCGAACTTCGTTTATTTCATTTTTTACAAAGGCCTCATCCCCATCATATCAGAGGAAATGTATTGTGTTATTCTCCGCTCCCTCTCCCGATTCCGATTCCGATTATTACCCCCGTCCCACCTTAAAGGCCCTCCCCTCTTTCAAACGTAAAAATATTTTCTCCCTTTGTAAAAAGCGAAAAAATGTTTCATTTGTTTTAACAAAGGGATTTCTCTGCTTTGACTTTTCCAATCACATCGGAGCTTTGTGGCTTGTTTCACATATATCCAAACCCCCCGATCCCGATTGTGATTTTAACACTCCATTATATATTGCCTCCCCCTCCGATCCCAATTGCGATTACTCTTATGTATTAAAACGCATCGCATAGCATATTACAAGGTTCTGTTGTATGTTGTATCCCCTCTCCCAACCCCTTCCGATTCCGATTGCGATGCAGACCCCACCTCCGTCCCTTCGCTCCCTCCATCCAAAATCGGTTTTCCCTTCACTTAAGGCATAATTTCATTTTACGTTATGTCAAAGGTATTTTATTAAAAGTCAATTTTCTTCAGAGTAATAATAGAAAGTAGAGCGATAGTCAAAGGCCGAGAAGCTTATATAAAACAAAGATTTCTATAACAGCAGGAAAAATAGGGATTTGCTCCTCAAATTTCCTATTTTTCATTCAACATCATAACAGTGAATCTGCCAAATAGTCAAATGTAACGCTGCTCCTTCTTTTAAGAAGATTGTTAGTTCTCTTTTATATCTTCAGATTTCAGTTCTTGAGCTGTAAAAATAGCTCCTCTTTCTGTGGATCTATGTTCCCACAAATCTGGTCTATTTAATGTAATTGAAAATCATTTGTAAAGCATTCTGTAACTCAAAAGTAAAGGAATAGTGTGGAAAAGAACGCTCTACGCTCCATTGTAACAGTTTTTGGACAGGGAATTAATAAAGAGATGCAGCTCTTATTTGTGGGATCCATGTGGTATGATATTTAGCATTTGTTTCTCTCCTTTGTTTCATATGTAATTTGTTATGTTCACCTTCCATCCATAAACATTTCCGGTTGAATGCTTTCAAGATAGAAAGGTAGAATCCATTTTTTATGCTCTGCCTTGGGAAATCATTCAATACTCTGTGTTTTTCTTCTGTTTGAAAAGGATCCATCTTCTATGCCCTTTTCAGCTCCTTACTAGTCTTTCCATCCCATCCTTATTTAAACTTAATTGCTAAAATTTCCTGCCTACCTTGCCCCATGAAATACCCTGTATCCTGATTTAATTTCCCAGTTTCAAACTGTCCCAGTTTGTCCCACACATCCCTGAAAATTTCATTCATTCATTAAAACATTTTTCCATCCTTATACCTAGCCTAAGATCAGTCCATTATTGTACTTTTTTGAATATAATTTTACGGAGAGAGCCCTCTCCTGACCTTGTAGGGCTAGCTACAAGGCTGAGCGTGGTTTAGATGTTACCCTGTTTTGCCCTTTTTCAGCCTAGGGTCCATATTAGGAACTAACATTTCTGGCAACCATACTGGGGACGCTTCGATCTGACTGTCTGTGAGCTTATATTATCGGCATTGAATGTGTTTATTCTTTTTTCAAAGAAGGTCATAGTCAGGCCCTATGTGAATAGTAAGTATTGAAACCTATGTCTTAAGGTTAAACCCAGGTTATATTCAACACGATGAAACTTTTAAAATCTCTATTATTGAAGTAAAAAGCTTGGTTTTATTACCAGCAGTGAAATAATATTAGTGGGACCCAGCCTGAATTAATGGGAGGAGTTAAAGCGCCAAACCATAGTTAAAGCACATTTTGTTTACCACCAGTGGGTTTCGGAAACCAAAACCGCCTTTGTCACACCGCTTTTGGCCCGGAGAAAAACCACTTCAAAAAAATGCAATCCAGTAATATAAGGGAACGTCATCTCCCCAATACCACCCATATCGCGCAACTTTCAGGCATTAATCCTCTGCCTTTGAAAAAATGCGATATTCACGAGGATCATTCGATTTGGAGGATGTCAGATCTGACGGTAATCGTGCAGTGAAGAGCACAAGTAATAATTCGAGGTATGGTATGGCGGTTTTATATTTATTTTATTCATAAAAAGGCGAAATATGGATGCGTGGGCCCCTGTTGAATGAAATATATGTCGCGTTAAAAGGGTTTATGTTATAAGTTCGAAGGGTGGTGTTTTTTTTTTAAAGAATCGCGACATTGTTATAAAATTTTGATATTTCGATTGGAGTGATAAGGTTTTCTCAAGTATTTTAAAAGTGTTCCCCTATATCATATTAAACCTTAAATATTTTCTTGAGAGCTTTGAATATTATTTCACGACGAACATTGTTAAAGCGCTTCGGAAGGGAATATAATTACAGCCACTTATTCCACAGTCATAATATATTTTTGGTATCAGAGCTTAAAGACATATCACCCCAGTAATATTTTCCTTGTAAATTTTTGAGCTCTGGATGATGATGTTCAGAGTTTGCTAGGCTGAAATAGAATTTTGTACAGTAGAAATTTCCACCACACTGGCTTCAAGAAGATACACCACACTGGCTTCAAGAAGATACACAAGGGCTAATCCAGATCCAATTCCTCCCCCTATGTTTGAAAATCCTAATCTTATCCCAAGAATTGTCTGAAGACAAGAAGGATCACTAAGTCCTAGACCTATCTTTAGATCCCATACTTGGCCTAGTGAGTGGTTCTTTGTAGAAGATCTTTCTTTTGATGAGAGTTTTGAGCTTTCTTTGTTTAGGAATAAGTCTAAAACTGCAGTTGATGACACATTTTTAGATCCATAATTCCTTGTAGATATTGAAGTTCAAAGGGAAAATTCCTCAATTAATGATTATATTTTGAATTCACCTCAGTCATCTATCACTGTAACTAATATCCCTGAGGCTTCAGAGTCATCAGGAACAACATTTCATCCTCCCAATTCATCTGCATTCCCATTAGTGAATTCTCAATTATCATCTCCGCCATCAACACCTCCTTTCGACCCTTGTACTACACACACTATTGTAAGTCCACCTAGAGTCATGGCTACCCAGTATGCACCCCTGGTTTTACCTCAGGTCCTGAATGATATGCCTATTGATTATCAAAGTAAAATTCCTATCTTTGATGCTACTCAAAGCATCACTGCCCAACAACATGTTGATAAAATGAATGACTTTTTTGATCTTCAGGAGGTAGAGGCGGAGAATGTAACTGCAAGGTTGTTTGTCCAAAGTTTTGGAGGTGAAGTTAGAAAGTGGTTCAGAGCCTTACCAGTAGGATTTATTCACACTTTGCAGGAGTTACACAAACAGTTCTTAGACCAGTGGGAGGTAAAGAAAAACCCACTCCAAATTTTGTTTGAGTATGAGAATATTAAAATAAATGTGGGTGAAACTGTACAGGATTATTGTTTAAGATTCAATGCTATATATAATGCTATTTTGGCTAACCTAAAACCTCCTGTGGGATTAGCCTTGCTCAAATTTCCAGATGGTTTCGATGCTGATATGGCATATCAACTATGTGAGAGAGATCCCACTACTATTGAAGACCTACAGAAGATAGCTGTAAGTGTAGAAGCTAATATGCTAGCCAAAATAGCTCGAACCAGAGCTGAAAAAAGAGTCACGGTGAAAGAAGAAGCCTCTCCTTCAGACAGCAAAATGGACACTTTGATCTGAACAGTTAAAAATATGGTTGATCGATTGACCATTTCAGATAGACTTGAGCCTCAAATAAGGAATCTAAATTTCAGAGGGCAGCAGCCACAATTCAGAATTAAGCAAAGAGAATAGAGAGCATAGGACCAAGCGCCACCACAGCAACAAATTAGGACTCCATTGCAGCAAAATTATGTTCACCAAATAGAGACAGATGATGATGATCCTGTGATTGAAGCCAATCACTTTTTCACAGCTGATGGTGCACCCATTATTCTCACTGAAGACGAGGAATATATAGCGACCGCAGATATTCAAAGGGATGAAAATTTCATTTTGGCTAATGATGCAGAGTTAGAAGAAGAGTCCGATGATTACCAAAGAGGGTACATGAACACTTTATTAGCCCAACAAAAGAAATATTCTTTGAGGAACAGAGATGTTCCAATCAGTCCCATTCATAAGAGAAAAGAGCTCCAAATGAAGAACGATTCTCAGAAGAAAGGGAAAGAGCCAGCCAACCCTTCCTCCAGCAAAACACCTTCAGCAATTAACACAGCAATCGAAAAGAACCAGCAGAGCGCAACAAAGGAGCAAGCAGAAAAGAAAGATCCTCCCTTTAAAGAGGTAGAAAAAAATTCTTCTTTTAATTTAGAAAATGAAATTTCTAAGCTGAAAGTATCTATGCCCTTGACTGAGTTGGTGAAGAATAGCACTTATAAAGGTCAGATGTCTAGAATTTTGCAAATAGACTCTGTTTCTGATATGGTTAATGTTGAAGATGATTACCCTGAACTCATCTTTGGTCAAACCACAGAAGATCAATATGAAGAAAGTGAAGTCCCTCCCTTTTACCTGAGTCTTAGATTACATGAGTTCATTTTGCATAATTCTATGTTGGACTCTGGAGCCGCACATAATTTGATGCCCAAAGCCATCATGGAGAAATTAGGACTTGATATCACTCAAAAATACCATTATTTGTATTCCTTTGACTCAGGTAGGGTCCATTGTATTGGTCTTAAAAAAGACTTGGTAGTGTCTTTAGATCAAATCCCAACTAAGAATGTTTTGATGGATGTAGTTGTTGCCGATGTTCCACCACGGTTTGGAATGCTTCTATCTAGGTCTTGGGGTGCAAAAATTAAAGGAACCATGCAGCTTGACTTCTCTTATGCCACCATTCCTGTGTTTGGTCAGTTGAGAAAACTATATAGGGAGAAGAAAATGAAATATATGATCACTAGCAAAGAGAAGCCAAAAAATCATCCCATTAATGCAATCCACATAGATTTAGAGTCCTTTGTATTATATTCATATGGTGGTTTGAATGATGAAAATTTTCAGTTGATACAAGTAGATGAAATAACTGAAATTTTAGAGAATTTTAGGGAAGTCCTCAAATAGGAAAAAGATAAGACAACAAGCACTTCTGAGCCTCCTGCTTGCCAGCAGCAAAAAGACAATGAATAGCAGAAAGATGCAGAAATCAGTCAAGGTAAAGAAGAGAAAGAAGAAAATTTTCAGCATCTACAAGAAGAAGAAGAAGGCCTATGGAGCATGGACTTTGATGGAGCTATTGGTAAGGATGGAGCTGGTATAGGAATATGGATTCGGAGCCCTGTTTTCCAGCCTGAAAAGGTTCCTAGTAATGTTAGAGTACGTGCTTATAAGTTGGCTTTTGACTGCTCTAACAATGAAGCAGAGTATGAACCCTTGATTGCAGGTCTAAAAATTTTGAAGAAGTTAAATGCAAAGAGGATTTCTGTATATGGATATTTAGAGTTTATAATCAAACAGGTCAAAGGAGAGTACCAAGCAAAGCATCCAAGATTGAGGGCATATAGAAATGCAGTCCTGGATATTTTGAAGACATTCCCTGAGTACACTTTGACAGTAGTACCCAGGATGCAGAACATCATTGCTGATTCTCTTGCCACTACTGCAAGCAATTTGAAGATTTCGATGAACTCCAGCAACAAGTTTGAGATCTATGTCAAACATAGGCCTGCTGTTCTGGACAATTTAAGGTACTGGCAAGTGTTTTGGGATGACAATGAGATTAATGATTTTTTGTAGAGTGATGGAAAATTCAAAGATACTCCGATAGAAGGTGAGTATGAGGTTGATGATCAAGAAATGGAAGAAAATCAGATGGACATATTGCAGCTGAAAGACAATGTGATTCCTAGAGGTCTCATACCTTTAGAGGAGATTTTTGATCAGGATGATGTTGCAAAGAAACCAAACTTGGTGCCTACTGAGAAAGGAGTTGAAGATGTGAGTCTTGGAACAGCTGACAAGCCCAAGTTTGTGAAGTTGTCAAAGGCATTGTCCCCTGAGGTAAAGGAAAAGTATGTTAAATTGATTTCTGAATTTTCTGATGTCTTTGCATGGGATTATTCAGATTTGAAGGTGTATGATAAGAACATAATCCAACATACTATTCCCATCAAGCCGGATCAGAAACCATTTAGACAGAAGCTGAGAAGAATCAATCCGAAGTTGCTGCCATCAATTGAAAAAGAGGTAAACAAATTGTATAAAGCTGGTATCATAGTCCCAATTATATTTTCCGACTGGATTTCAAATTTGGTCCCAGTATGTAAGAAGACAGGAGAGATAAGGTTGTGTATAGATTTTCAGAATTTGAATAAGGCATCCTTAAGGATAATTATCCACTTCCAAAGATGGACCATATTCTACAGAGAGTAGTTGGAGCATCTAGGATGTCACTACTTGATGGCTACTCAGGCTACAACTAGATCTTGGTGCATGAGAAAGACCAAGAAAAGACTGCCTTCACAACACCCTGGGGAACTTTCTAGTATGCCAAAATGCCATTTGGATTGAAGAACGTTGGAGCTACTTTCCAGCGAGCAATGGAAATTGATTTTGCCAATGAAAAAGATGTTTTTCTTGTTGTTTATTTGGATGATCTGACAGTGTTTTATTGTTCTGATGATGAGCATTTGCACCATTTGAGGGTTGTGTTTCAGCGATGCAGTAAGTTTGGGATTTCTCTTAATCCAAAGAGGAGTCTCTTTGCTATGGATGAAGGCAAGCTGCTGGGGCATATCATCTCTAAAGATCGTATCCGCATTGATCCATTTAGAGTAGAAGCAATTCAACACATAGATCTTCCATGGAACAAAAAGGAGATTCAGACATTTAATGGTAAGATGAACTTCTTGCACAGATTTATACCCAATTTGGCTGAACATCTAAGAGAAATGACTAATATGTTGAAGAAGGATAGCACTGTCAAATGGAGTGAGGAAGCTATCAAGTCATTTAATCTGGTAAATTTTGCTTTGTCCAATGCCCCAGTCTTGATTAGTCTCGACTATAATCAAGATTTTATCATTTTTTCATTTGCATCGGAGCATAATATGGCTGTTGTTTTGATGCAAAAGAGAGATAATATTGAAAAGCCAATTTCCTTTTTCAGTAGGACTATTAGAGATGCTGCTTTAAAGTATAACATTATTGAAAAATAAGCATTGGCTCTTATAAAGGCATTGAAGGATTTTAGGGTCTATATTCTGCATTCACATACTATAGCGCATGTTCCTAATGTAGCAGTAAAGGATGTCTTGTTGCAAATTGATCCAGAAGGTCGAAGAGGTAAATTTATTGCAGCTATGTTGGAGTACGATTTGGAGATCAAACCCACAAAGTTGATTAAAGGCTAAAGCTTGGAAAAATTGATGGCCCAATCAAATCTGCGTGCCCTGGATATAAACCTCATAATGACAATGTCAAAGGATGAAGATGAATGTTTTCTTGTTCCAATTTCAAACATTTTTCTACAATCCCCATGGTATTCAGATATTGTTTATGTTCTTCAACATCTTTCACCTCTAGGAATGTCTAAAAGTAAAGGTAGATCACTGAAACTGAAATCTGCTAAATATTGTATTTTAAACAGTGCTCTTTATTGGAAGATCCAGGAGGTGTTCTGCTCAATTGTTTGGTTGAAGAAGAGGCTCAGAAGGTAATGCATGATTTTCACAAAGGTGATTGTGGCGGTCATTTGTTTTGGAAGACTACAGCTAAAAAAGTGTTGAGAGCAGGATATTATTGGCCCAATTTATTTTCAGATTTATATAAAACAGTGATGAGTTGTCTTGAATGTCAAATTTTCTAAGGAAAGAAGAAATTGCTTCCTCTTCCTTTGAAACCATTTTCAGTGAACGCTCCCTTTCAGCAGTGGGAGTCGATTTCATAGGAGAAATCCATCCCGCATCATCAGCGCAGCATCGATGGATCCTGACAGGTACGGATTACTTTACTAAATGGATTGAGGGCATCCCAGGAAGGCAGATAACTGATACGGTAATTATTCAATTCCTTGAATAGAATATTTTATCTTGTTTTGGCTGCCCATACAAAATTATAATAGACAACGCAGCTGCGTTCAAGTCTAAGAAGATGGTGGAGTTTTGCAACAAATATAATATCATGCTGGGCCATTCAACAACGTATTATACACAAGGTAACAGCCTGGCAGAATCATCGAACAAATTGTTGATAAATATAATCAAGAAAATGCTGGAGGCAAACAAAAGAAATTGGCACCGAAAGCTCATCAACGCACTATGGGCAGACAAAGTTAGCAACAAGAAATACATAGGTATGTCACCTTTTGAATTTGTTTATGGTACTGATGCTGTCTTTCCTACATCTCTTACAGTTCCAGTTATGAGATTGTTACAAGAAATTGGCAGTGAAAACGATGACAATCAACAAATGATCAATCATATGATCCACCTTCAGCAAAAAAGAGAGGAAGTGTCACAAAACGCTATGCTATTGCAGGAGAAGATAAAGAATATCTACGACCGAAAGACCAAAGCAGAAAAGTTTCAGTTGGATGATGTAGTGTTGAGATGGGATGCAAGAAATGAGGAGAAAGGGAAGCATGGTAAATTCGAAAACCTATGGAAAGGACCATACAGGATTTCAGCATACAGGGGACAGAATGCTTTCTTGCTTTCAAAAATGGATGGCCAAGATTTCCCTGGAGGAGCAGTGAATGGTAGGATTTTGAAGCACTACCATTGTTGAAGATAATGGATCAGAAATTATGTCACCATCATTGTATATACCATGTTATTTTTGGTCAGAGTTCAAGTACACAGTCATTGAAGTTTGGGGCTTGAGGTGAAGGCTATAAAACTTGAATGTCATGTGTATGGTTTGGTTTTATTTCAGTTTTTAGTCTTAGTTTTGAGTCATAGTCAGTCTGCATTGTGTCAGTTTGTAGTGTTTTTGACTCCATGCCCAATGGATAAGGCTACTTGGTCTACGGTGTTCTTGGCACCTCCAAGGAGCTACCATCCCCACTGGAGCCAATGTTAGTGTCAGTCTAGTCATACTGTCATCAGTGATCAAAATTTCTCTTTTTCATTTGCATATTAGGATTCCCATACCAATAAATTTCACCATTCCGCTAGGTCATGGATCCATTGATGGTAGTGATTTTTCATCAGTTTTCCCTCATGTAAAACTTGCTGATTCTCCTCTCTATGGTCTTTGGTCATGAGCTAATTTCACTTTGTGAGTCATGACAGTAGGTCATAGGATGGGTCTCATTAGGTTCTAGGGTCTCACCATGGTCAAATTAATGAGTCAAGTGTCAATAAATATCAGCAAGGTCATGAGGAAAGTCAATAAACTCAAAGTCATAGCACCTGGAAGATAAAAGGAATGTTTTATTCAGTTCGATGTAATTTTCACCTCAAAACCATGTTTTGAGGTGAAAACATGATACTCTACCTTTATTATCATTTATTATGTAATTTTATGTCAGCATATGTAATAAATCACACTTCAGAAGTTGTTATCTCCACAAAGTCACCACCCTGCCCTTCAGAGAGGTTTTCCACAGCATTTTCAGTGTCAAATCATGTTCTAAGTAGATCTAGCAGAAAGAGCCCATAAAGAGCTCTCCAACAACATATTGCACTCTCAAAACTGACTTCTGGATTAAAATTTATGCCTAAGTGAATAAAGTCCTCTATACCCTAAACCTTCCCCTTTTTCCCACCTTTCCCTTAAACTTTATGTTACTAAAGTTTAATATTTTCTTTTATAAATCCATTTTTCCCCTTCCGATTACATAATCACATTGCAAAAAGTCTTCTATAAGTCCGATGCAATTTAAACAAAACCACTTCCCCTCATGTCCCTTTAAAACCTTATAATAACATTATAAAGCTTGTTATTATAAATCCCATTCGATTTAATAACCACTTCCCCTCCATTACCTGTAAACTTTATGATAAACTTTATATATATAAATTCCCCGTCGTTCCAAACCACTTCCCCTCCATCCCTTTTAAAAATTTATAATAAAGTCAAAGGTTTTATTATATAAAACCCCACCTACGCAAGTCCCTTTCCCATCGCATCGCAACATTTTATATGTGCGCCCTGATTGGCCCTTTGCAAAACCTCCGATGCGATTGCATTAAGCAGCTCCCGATTGTATATCTCCAATGGAGACCCGCCGATGTCAACCCGACCGTCGATCCGATCGAAGATCCGACGGCCTGTACGCAATTGACACTTTCAAATGACTCCCTCCCGATTGACACCCTTCGATTACCCCCCGCCGTCGATTTCTTCATCCAATCAGACGGCCCATACGCTGTCGCTCCATCGCAATTGGTGATTTCCCTTTGCGCCATATATTTTCCCTCCGCCCTCCTCTGATCTCCGATGCCGATGGACCTACGGGTCCCACTACACAAAACTCCGCCCGTGCATAATAAAAAGGCCTTTCCCCTTTGTAAAATCAAACTTCGTTTATTTCGTTTTTTACAAAGGCCTCATCCCCATCACATCAGAGGAAATGTATTGTGTTATTCTTCACTCCCTCTCTCGATTCTGATTCTGATTACTACCCCAGTCCCACCTTAAAGGCCCTCCCCTCTTTTAAACGTAAAAATATTTTCTCCCTTCGTAAAAAGTGAAAAAATGTTTCATTTGTTTTAACAAAGGGATTTCTCCGCTTTGAATTTTCCAATCGCATCGGAGCTTTGTGGCTTGTTTCGCATATATCCAAACCCCCCGATCCTGATTGCGATTTTAACACTCCATTATATATTGCCTCCCCCTCTGATCCCGATTGCGATTACTCTTATGTATTAAAACGCATTTCATAGCATATTACAAGGTTCTGTTGTATGTTGTATCCCCTCTCCCAACCCCTTTCGATTCCGATTGCGATGCGGACCCCACCTCCTTCCCTTCGCTCCATCCATCCAAAATCTATTTTCCCTTCACTTAAGGCATAATTTCATTTTACGTTATGTCAAAGGTATTTTATTAAAAGTCAGTTTTCTTCAGAGTAATAATAGAAATCAAAGCGACAGTCAAAGGCCGAGAAGCTTATATAAAACAGAGATTTCTACAGCAGCAGGGAAAATAGGGATTTGCTCCTCAAATTGCATATTTTTCATTCAACAGCTTAACAATGAATTTGCCAAAAAGTCAAATGTAACGCTGCTTGTTCTTTTAGGTAGATTGTTAGTTCTCTTTTCTATCTTCAGATTTCAATTCTTGAGCTGTAAAAATAGCTCCTCTTTCCGTGGATCTATGTTCCCAGAAATATGGTCTATTTAATGTAATTGAAAATCATTTGTAAAGCAGTTTGTAACTCAGAAGTAGGGGAATAGTGTGGAAAAGAATGCTCTACGCTCCATTGTAACATTTTTTGGACAGGGAATTAATAAAGAGATGCAGCTCTGATTTGTGGGATCCATGTGGTATGATATTTAGCATTTGTTTCTCTCCTTTGTTTCATATGTAATTTTTTATGTTCACCTTCCATCCATAAACATTTTCGGTTGAATGCTTTCAAGATAGAAAGGTAGAATCCATTTTTTATGCTCTACCTTGGGAAATCATTCAATACTCTGTGGTTTTTTTCTATTTTAAAATGATCCATCCTCTATGCCCTTTTCAGCTCCTCACCAGTCTTTTCATCCCATCCTTATTTAAACTTAATTGCTAAAATTTCCTGCCTACGTTGCCCCATGAAATACCCTGTATCCTGATTTAATTTCCCAGTTTCAAATAGTCCCATTTTGTCCCACACATCCCTGAAAAATTTCATTCATTCATTAAAACATTTTTCCATCATTATACCTAGCCTGAGATTAGTCCATTATTTTACTTTGTTGAATATCCTTTTACGGAGAGAGCCCTCTCTTGACCTTGTAGGGCTAGCTACAAGGCTGAGCATGGTTTAAATGTTACCCTGTTTTTCCCTTTTTCAGCCTGGGGTCCAGATCAGGAGCTAACAAGTTGTACACGCCACTACCAGTACCATCAAGGCCATGGGAGAGTGTCTCCATGGACTTTGTTGGAGGTCTACCTATGTCAAGAAAACAACATGATTATCTTTATGTAGTTGTGGATAAATTCAGTAAAATGTGTATACTTATGCCATGTAAGAAAACCATTACTGCTAAAAAATTTGCTGAACTTTATTTTAAACATGTATGGGTTCATTATGGTTTGCCAACTTCGATTTTTGGTGACAGGGATTCTAGGTTCATTGGGAATTTTTGGTCCAATCTTTGGAAGATGATGGACACAAATTTGAAAAAGAGTACTGCTTTTCATTCGCAAACTAATGGCCAAACCGAGGTGGTGAACAGAACCATTGTGCATCTATTGAGAGGATATTGCAACAAACATCCCAAGTTGTGGGATGAACAATTTCATTACATTCAACACACTTACAACTGGGAAAAGCACACCTTTTGGAGCCTGCTTGGGTATTTTCCAAAATCGCCATTAGACTTCATCTTTGAGAAGGATGTTGCAATTGATGGGCATAGTGATATTGACAAGGCTCAAAAGTTCATTGAGAAGATTCAGATTATTCATCAACAAGTTCAAGAACAACTTGAGAAGAGTCAAAGCAAATACAAGGAGAGGCAGGACAAACATAGAGTTGATCACAAGTTTCAAGAAGGAGATGAAGTATGGTTGCACATAAGAAAAGAAAGGATGCAAGGAGAAGGTAAAATGTTCAAGTCCATTCACTATGGTCCATTCAAGATCATCGAACGAGTTGGTAATAAGGAATTTCAACTTGACTTGCCTTCATATATGCAAATGTATTCCATTGTCAATGTGGAAAATTTACGTTTATATGAGCCTCGTTTGATTGATGATCAAGGGAGTGATATTTAGCTACCATATATAGAATATTTCTCGCCAGAATTTCTCGATGAGCTTAAGGAGGATACCATCCTTGATAGGAGAACACACACTTCTAAGAGGGGAAGTGTCGATTATCTTCGAATTGGGCTCAAGGGCAGCAAACCAAGTAAGGTAAGGTGGATGGAAGTTGAAAAGGTGAGGGAGATATACCCTTATCTTCTGAATAGGTAATGAAAGTCCTTTGGGGTCCAAAAGCTTCCAAATGGAGAGGTGTGATCAAGAGATCATGTGTTTTGCTCAAAATTGAATTTTTTTGAAACTGTACCGAACTTGAGTGACCAGAAAGGTCTCATCGTTGAGGTTCCGACACTGCGAGCGGTTCAAAAAACCTATGTCATATGAAGAATATGTTGTCGACATATGTTGTCATTCCTAGAGACAGCCTAGAGTTGCCATAGACCAGTGCCTAGGACATCTTATCATAGCAAGGAGTGTATCATATAACTTGGGTGTCAATCCAAAACTCTCCTGCTATCTCTTGTAAAACAAGGAAATTGATTTAAATGGAACCAAAAATCACAGAAACTGTCACATGGAAAGTAATGTTGCAGAGGCACAATGCAAAGCTCCAATATTAAAGCATCAGAAAGTTAAGAGACAATTTACTGCAAAGAGGGCCGATTCAAGTAATATGCCACAGAAATCAAATATCAGAAAGTGAATGCGGTGAAAGAAAAGTTAAGAAGATACTAGTCAACATTGGGCTTATACCTAGATACACAACAGAACCATATATGGGCTTATCAATCTAAGAATCCATACATGACAATGGCGTTTTAAAAGCACCCTCCCAAAGCAACTAATATAGCAGAAAGATGGTTGAGATGAATATGGAACAGTATATCATGCATGAGCCATATTTAAAGCGCTTGACTGATTTAAGTATGGGCATCAACTAGGATGAATCCTTACCAAACCAGTGAGCCACTCGCATTCCAAAACATGATACAGGAAAATGGATGAAATGAAATGTTGTATTAAACACATAAGAGAAAGTTACATACTGTGAAATACCAAAGACCAGAATCCTCTCATACAGATAGAACTCCTCCTCACTGAGACCCTACGGGCTCTGGGCCTTCATACAAGAGCTTATACAAAATGTATACAAAGGTGCCTTTCACTGCACAATTCTTTGACAAAAATCTGGAACCCCTACAATGTCTTTCTTCCTCCCTTTTATAGAGGAAGGAGAAGAGAAACTAATAAAAGAAGTAGGTGAAAACAATTAATTTCTTCATTACAACAAAATGGCGGAAAACCTTCGCGCCCACACTGCTGGATGACCATGCTGAGCTGTGTGTACTCTGCTGCCGGTAGAAATAAATGCACTGGGTAGAAGATCTCTTCAGGGACACGGTATAGAGAGAAATTCACATGAACATTCTATCCTTCCTTGATATTCTCTATCTGCGTCATTAATTCTTCATCTGCTCAACCTGTGCAATTGAATGACCCTGGAGGGTTTAATAGATTTAAATCCTTGCTTTCTTAAATGGTAGTCATGTCATAGCAGCTCCTGGATCTTTTTTCATAAATTTTTCTCCTGAAACATGGTCCTGTCATGCGTTCTCGGCTTCTGCAATGGAGGTGGTGAATCATGATAATTCTCTGCCGCGGAAAACCTGCAAAACCACAAACTCGTTAGAGAAAACCAAACACAGGGATGACGACATGACGGGATCCATGGACATGGTGGCGCGGACTCGTCGAAATGTCGAAACGATGTGGGGTGGTGGAAAACACAGAGGAATGGCAGAGAAGAATTGAAGGAAAACATGAAATTAGACGTGGGCAGTGGTCCTTCGACCTAAAAAGATATATGGGAGGCTGAGGGATGCACGATGGAAAAGCATGGCAGGATGACGTGGAGGGAGGCTTGAGTCAACAGCAGGACAGGTAAATGATTCTGGGCCATATGATCAAAAACGAAATCAACGGTTAATATTGTGTCGGGCGGTGATGCGATGGTGGGCCACGGGTGTTATAAGCTTGGTCTAAAACGCATGCAGCTTCGAAGTGTGGTTGCTATCAGATGAAGGCCTCAGGATCTGACGGCTCATGTAGATTTCGCTGCACGCCCACGACCGAAAGATAACGCGCGAAATGGAGCGGTTTTGGAACAGTGGCCTGGGACGCGTGGCAAGCAACGTATGGAATCGTTGCGATTTGTGGAAAACCACCAGCCCTTCAAAAGTGGTGCGAGGAAAACAACTCGTTTAAATGGTGGTTTTTAGGGTGCGGGGAACACAAGGCGGGAGAGACGCAGACCGTCAGATCTACGAGTGATCGTATGGCTGAGAACACACCCGATAGTTGTATACGGCAAGCACCTTCGGATTTGGCGTTTGGTCTCAGGGCCAAGTCGCGTGGGAGAAATAGGTGCTAGGGCTAAGACCGAAGGGGTTGGGCCCGATATATTTTAAAGTGCAGATTTTAGCCTTTATCCAATGTATTTCGTGGGCGGGAATGGTAGCGATAGGCAGGGTATGGAGGTCTTAGGCCACGACAGAGGTTGTAAACAGATTTGAACGAGACAGCAGGCCAAAAACTTGAATGGAGGGGCCAATATAGTCAACAGAATATATCGTGTTTTGTTTGTTTTCATAAATAGCTAAAATTTTTGTGATAGGGTGACTGGGATGCCCAATCAGCATGTAGGTACAGTCAGTAGGTGGCATATATTGGGAATATTCCTTTTTCTGAAACCCAATCAGAATTCACCACGTGGCTATTTTTGGACTATTGGATGGAGTTGTATGAAGTTTATTAGAGTCATTGGATGGGTGACACATGGCCAGCTTGAAGGTTGCCACGTGTCCTCTTGACCGTTGACTAAAATTTTGGATGGAGTCTAGGGGGTTCGACCCCGTGACCTCCATGGCGCTCGTAAAAGTCTCCGACGAACTCGCCTATCAGGTGTTACTTAACCTATAGGTCTGTCACTTTAATATAAGTGGTAATGTTTTCATATTTTGGGAGGGGACCAACAGCGGTCCTAACTCGCTGGCGGCCCCACGATGTGGTCACATGGAATGGAGTTTAAAAACTGCAACATTTTATTTATGGCCCGACGGTTTCACAAAACATGACATGAAACTGTTCCATAATCCCGGTCACATGCATATCCACGGTTAGAGCCTCCACTGACAGCTCTTAAACTCCAACAGTTATCGCGATGTTTAGACCTTGTCACATGGCATGGTTTGTGGAAAATTTTAATGCGATGATTACAGAATGCAGAAACACCGACAGTATTAAAACTACATGTCAGCGTGGTCACATGTCACACGGTGACATAAAAATGCAATGTGACGGTTATATATAACGTAACCTCCGGTGGTATATAATGCATACACATGTGAGGAGGTAACAACACAATGCAACGGTTAATCCAAACGGTCTTTGGAACTCCGACTTCGGGTTTCGCGCCATTGCTGTGGAGTTTTAAAACTTTAAATCACGAAGTTTAAAGCAGGGGGTCAGCTTGTGACCACCCCACCCTAACCACTTGCATTTAAATCAAACAGTATATAACGGCGGGAGTTTTGGCGCCGACCTAAAATTTAGGGATAATTTCCAAATTAACTGCAATTAACTGCAATTCTCCACAGTTAGTGGAGATTTTCTAGTTGAGATTGGGAAAAGGCTTTGGGAGGTCATTTTTCGACCAATTTTGGTGAAACAAGAGTCTACCTAAACTAATTTGAGTATTCTAGAGCCACTGGTGCAGAGAAAACATCCATTAGAGGCTTGCAAACACATATATTTGAAATTTTGAGCATAATGACAAAGAGGGACATGCCATTGGGAGCTGGACCAGCAGATGTAGCCCAGGAGGGGTGAACTGCTTCATCATGCCTGCTGTGTAAAAGCTATGTGTGATGTTATTTCTCTATTATACACTGATGTACAATGTTATTTAGGCTTATTTTCATGCTTAAAACTCACAAATTCATCTATGTTTCATGGTTAAAAAAACTCATTCCTTAAGAAAACAAATGGAGACAAATTGTACATGTTTTTATTACTGAAAGGAAACTTAGCACAACAAACTAATACACTCCTTTTAGATCACTGAGACTCCAAAAATTCAGCTGATATGATCAACCTCACCCACTTCCACAAGATCAACTATTAATTATGATTTATTAGAATTCATATAGAGACTTGAAGCATATTCAAAAGTGTTGAGAATGTGGTAAAAATATTTCCATTCTGTGAAAATATCCTTTTGAGATGTGTAGATGGAATTCTTGACATCCAGAATGCTCTACATGCCATTCTCTTTCCTCTGCATAGTAGGAAATCTATGAAATAACTTTGTGTTCTTGTCGTCGGCCACTACCAAAATAGGCCAGATTTTTAATCTCCATATCGATAATTGATATTTAGAGAAGGAACGCTTTCTAGCTTCTAGGTCCATAATCTGTAATTTACATGTAGTAGAGTTGTAAAGTGGATCATTCAGATCAAAAATATCTAAAAGGGAATCCTCTATGGAGGCCAAGTTCTGATTCTCTTCTGCTTTCAACTTCATAACCCATTTGCGGACCTTATTTTCTAAACAATTTGATTTGTAGCAAAAGGTTTCCATAGGGCTATACTGCTTTTGAGTTTCCTACCAGACCTTTAGTACAATTTTCAAGAATTCTGCATGTTCTAAAAAAGTATGGTTATGTTTGAAAGGTAGGGCCTTTTGCCCATATTCCCTAGCCCATGAGAGAGAGAGAGGAAGGTGATCTAAGGTGAAAGAGGGTACAATCGAAGAGAAGAGGTCCATAAATCCCACCACAAAAATATATTTGATCAAGAAGTGATCCAACAATTATCACCCTAGTAATTCTCAGGTTGTGGGATGGGGATTTTCGTAGTTAAGAAAACTAGGGGTAACCAAGAACCGCTTTGGGAATTCAGGATCTAGCCTTCCTGAGCTTCGGAGAGGGATCTCTCCTAAAGATTTAGCTTTATTTTGGTAAAGGGTTTTAGGCTAGGTATGAATGAACAGTGGGACTTGTTTTGTAAGAATGGTGGGAATAGAAAGTGTTTCAAGGTAAAACAAAAGGATCTACCAGAACATTGGGCTAGGGAGTCAACTTTCTAGGCAAGCAGAGCTAGGAAATAAGACTTAAAGATGCAAATGTACTAAGGGCATGATAGATGACCTTCTAAGGCTTTGAATAGGTTTTGTTGATGGAATGGGTGAAGTCTGAACAAAAGGGCACTTAAGAATCCTTAAGTTACAGAAAAGAGGATTGAAGGAGGGGATCAAACTGGGACCTAGAGAAATTAAGAATTCTATGGTTCGGTTATCAAGCAAAAAACATTAAAATGCCAACTAGTTTAAAACAGGGAGCTTATTATCACTAATCCTGTTTAATTTCTCCTTAGTTGATCATTAAAGAATAGAAACACATTAAATGAATGTATGTAAACTTTTAAATAAAAACACTGAAAATAGGAAAAAGATGAGACTTATCTTGTCACCATGAGAATCCTTAGTTATGATGTCTCTAATCTCGTTTCCAGTCTGCTGCTTCGTTAATTACCTCACACCAACTTCAATATGTTCAGCAAAATGACTATAGTAGTCTTGAGAAATTTTATTCCACTCTGAATACTTCGAATGATGAATTATTTATACAAATAAATTGTTTACAAAATATCTCAAAGTTTGAGATAATGTTTTAAGGAAAAATAGGAAATTTAACATAAGAAGAGGGATAGCAACAAAACAGTTTGCAAGCTGTCCTCTTTTACAAGGAAAAATAGAATTGTTTATCTTATTTAAAATGATTTTTTGATTAGCTAGAAACATTGCTAGCAAGTGAGACATTATCTTGTGAAAGATGACTTGTAGAATACTCCTCCTTTTCACCTTCTGTTCTGATACTCTTTATCTCTGCTTTTCACTGTTTCACTACTGTAATTGAAAAATGACCAGCAGTAACAATTTGATTTTACTGATACACTTTGACCCTGATACACTTTTGACACTGATTTTTTCACCATAAAGTAACAGTAGAATATGAATTTTTTATGTGTTTTTCTTGCCATTTACCTATCAAATTCACATCAGATTTGTGAATTCTTGCCACTGTTCAGCAGTGGGGATCTTCATATTCTTCAATTTTCTATAGCATCGACTTCTGTATATTTAGCAAAGTTTGGCTTTAATATGAACAAATGCTTGATTTCATTTTCCAAAAAGAATAATTTTTTAAAATATTGAAGTAGTACTTTGCCACTTGGAGATCCATGTGGCAAAGGTTGTTTAGCTTGCTCCTTAGCATGAGCTCTAATTTTCTGGTCATAATCTTTTTGTGGCATTAATTTGTCATTCAATGCATGAATTTCTGGTAAACCTGATTCTGATAATACTGTATATTTGGTCCAAAATCTTGTGATGGCCAAGTTCATATCTTTACAACTGTCTTCCAAATTATTCATCATGTTTCTCTTATTCAGTAAATTCATAGCAGGTACTAAAAACAAGTCATTAAAGTCTGCATAGTTGTATTCCTTGTTCCATTTTCTCAGAATTGATGACCAAAACACAACTGAAAGTACATTCCCTTCTGGATATATCTTCTGAAACTCAATAAGAAACTTGTCTTGATAATATAAAAAGAGGTGAAGTAGATATGAAGTATATCTAAAGACTCCTTCTTCTGACAATCTGGACAATTGATAGTGCATGTTTTCTGCAATGAACTTGGCAAAATTGTACACAATGGATGGAGGCTGGCCAGGACTCAAAGTAGATAGAAAAACTAAGATAGCCACATCAATGAATTCATCACTGTTATATCCTAGTATGAATGATAGCATGGAGACAATCTGTCTGGTTTCATTTGGAAAATCAAAAGTATCAAATGGAGGATTGAGCTTAGGGATATCAACTTGTTTGGGACAAAAAGTCTGGAAGAATTTGAACTTAGAAGCAAAATCAAGGTCTAAGTAAAGTTGAGTTAAATCCTGTATTGACAATGAAGCAACATTGGGGTTAGGGTTTAGTTGCAGCATAGAATTTATGGATTCTGCATTGATGTAAAATATGACCTATCTGTCTTTATTGACAATGCACCTTTGGTTTGGAAGATAATAGGACTGACACAATCTGAAAAAATTAGGGGCTGAATGAGTAAGAGGGACAATGTATTTTGGCAGATGGGAATCCCAGACTGGTATATCTTTATCACCTTTCTCTATAGATTTTCCAAAACACCAGTTATAGACATCAAGTAAATTGAACTCTACTGAAGGGTCCAATATTCTGTAATCAAGATCAACCAGAGGACTATTTTCTTGTGAAGTAACTGGAGGTTGGATAGGCTTGACAACTTCTGTGGAATCAACAGTAAGTGTAGGGTAGGTTTATCAAGTTTAGAAGATTCAGGCTGAGGGATTTTAGTAGAGGCTTTCTTTTGAGGTTTTGGGCCTCCTGATTTGGGGGTTACTTGTTTCTTTGTCATTTTCAACTGAACAAAGCAAGCTTAGATTGTTTGCTGAGTTCTTCTGTTGGAAACAAGGGACTTTTGGAGAATTTCTCTAGTAAAATAGGGTTCTGAGCATAGTTTGAGATGGAAAGAGTGTTTTAATGCTTAGAAGAAAGGCTATGATCAATTCCATTATTGAAAATGACCAGGGAATGGATAAAACTTGAAAAAATGGAAATGAGGGATTCTGGGGAAAATTTGACAGAGTTTCCCCTGTACTTTGAATGTTTTTTGCAAGCTTTATATGGGTAATTAGGATAATTTCAGGAAATAACAGAAAAATTGGTGCTTTTTCCTTTGAAATTGAAGTTTTGGTGGATAAGTTTGACGAAAAATACCTTTACAGGTATAATTGCGGTCGTTTTGAGTTGCAGGTGCTTTGAAAATATTTAATTTCTGGAAATTTGGTCTACCAGAGGATACTGTGGTTCTCCGTGGCTGAATTGCAGGGAAAATGGCTTATTAACTGGTTGCCGGTAAGTTCAAAAATCGTGAAAAGGGCTCTACATAGGCTCTCAAAGGTTTACTGGCGTAAAATGGTGAATATTCGATGAAAATAGGCTCTGCGGAGGTTTCTCAGGTACGGTGCGAATAGAAGAAATGTTGTGAAAACATTGGGTTTTAACGTATTAAACCATATTTTAAACTATAGTTAAACTACATTAACTAAAAGGTTAGGCGGGAGTGGTTTCAGAATACCATTGGGTGTTATTCGCGCAACTCCAGAGCGGTAAGCGATAAATCACTTTTTGAACGCGATCGAATTGTTTTTTGACATGTCAACGGAGGGTGGTTTGGGAAAACCACCCATATCACGCGACTTTTCAAAAACATCGATCGTTTACTTTATGGGAGTGATATGAGGTATTGGGGATTTGGCTTTGACAAGCAAAGGGTCCAGATCAATTGAAAAGATGCGGGGAAAGGAGACCATCAGGTTTATTTTGGGCCATAAGATCTTAAAATAAAAGAAGATCGGATGGTTATTAATATACGCGATGGGGTAAGGGATGGAAATGCATTAAATTGCGGCATTGATTTATAACCATTGGATTAAATGGGGTTTGGAGATTAGAGGGTTGAAATTCAATCCGATGGAGAAAGGGATATGGTTAAGTTTATATACAAAAATGACTTTTTTCAATGGAAAATGTGATCGGGAGGGTTTCAAAAGGATTTTAACCAGAGTTAAGAATTGGGGTATGGGATATATATCGGGATTTTAGCTTAGGTTATGGTTTTAACCTCGGTTAAAGGGAATCGGGAGAGAAACAAAAGGATAGTTTAACCTTAGGTTAGGGAGTCGGGGAAGGAAAATATATAAGGAGATAGGGCTTATTTCTTTTGAAGTTTAGTTTAAATGAAACTTCGGGAAATTTTGATTTTAAACACATATAAACATGTTTAAAGGTTTTTTTTCATATATTTTTTATTATATGGTTAATTAAACCAGGGTGATTTAACTACCATAGGGGCGATTAAATAACTTTGGCTAAAGTTATAATAAGTGGGTTTTTGGGTTTATAAAAAGGAGTTATATATAATAGGAGAAGGTTATTTTTATAGGGAATTAATACATAAGTTAAAGTTAATATGAAAATAGGACAAGGTATACTCAAAACACATAAACATAACAAGTAAAGTGAGGTTTAAAAGATAATTTACATTAATCTTATCACTTAACTCATGATATAATGTTATTTTGAGGGCTGAATGTTTTCAAATGATGTAGGAAGTTGATCAATGGGAATTATAATGCCTTTAAGTAAAAAATGGAGTTTTACTTAGGATTATTCAGGGGAATGAATGCATGAATGGTAAATGATGTGATTTTAGGGATTAATATAGACATTTTACACTTTCAACTGATCAGTCATAGAGCCTTGGGTCTGGTCCCAACATAAGTCAAGGAAATGCCTTGAGCCTTTCTGACTGATAGTTTAGAATGTTTCATGACTATGGGAAGGGGAAGTTAGTTATTTGGCAGCCCATGATGAATGATATTTACATTGAGACTTTTCACCTTCTTCTACCTACCCAACTTACCATGCTAACATTTTTTCTTCCTTTTTGATTAGGTGCATTTGAGCTAGCAACCTTCATAGCATTTATTCTTTCAGAAAGCAAGTAAAACTATCTAATTATACACTTATTTCATCCATGAATTCAGGTTAAACTGTTGGATTCACTTTATTTCTCTACCTAACTACTGAATTGTCATGATTAAACTGTGTGACAACTCATTATTCTCTATCTACAACAAGTGAAATTGAAAAATGATAAGTTAAGATTAAACTGTTTAACTCATCATGGACTATGGCATTTATTAACACTCTACCATAGTCAAAAAGTAAAAAGTAGTGGCATTTATGCTTGCAAACTTTCATGTTTTATTCATTTTTCTTTTGGGGTCTTTTATTTTTTATAAGTCCTTTGATTTTTCTTTAGGACATTTTACCCTCTTTTTGATTTTTTTACAAAATATGTGAATACAACTTGCATAAGGCAAATTATGTACAAATTTACAAGATTATCAACAGTCAAGTCAAAATTATGACCCCTATATTATAGGTTGCTAACACCAACCTCTTTGGAATACTATCATTCCCCGTCCTACCATTACTCCAGGTATGGACAATCTTGGAAGGTATAATTTCACAGAGAGACAAGGAGTAGAATAGATCATTAAAATATGACTCCAAATTGTCAGCCTTCGCCTTATGTACCCAATTCACCTTAAAATCTACAGTCAAATTGAGTTCATCGACCATAATAAGTGGAGACAGGTCCAAAATTAAAGAGTTTGTGACATGTTCCCAAAAGGATCATCTAACATAATAAGGCACATACATGTTGATGATATGGATTCGGGTAGAGGATCACTGAGAATGTCCTATGAGTAAGATACCTATAGGTGTCAAGTAAAACGAAATATTGAGACATGAGGGCTTCCAGTTCACCGCGAATCCACTAGATATACTGCAAGAGATATAAGCACAAACGTGCCAAGAAGAGCATGTGTTGAGAAAAATGTCCCAATATTTCTCTTTGGAAATCATGGTTTCCTGAAGCAAAATCAAGTCCAAATGAAGCCTTGAATGAGGCTTTTCAGGGAGTGCGAATTGTGGGAGGCCCCCAATCCTCTAATATTGTAGGATAAAATTATCATAGGGTAACTAGAGAGACATGCATGTCTTCTTTAAGGACCTGGTTAACAGGGGATATAGTAACAGAAAGATAAATGTTAGGAATAGTAGAGTCTATGGGATGAGAGGCCTCGGAAATAACAAATGAGAGTTTCTTTAAATTAAGGGGTTTCTTATTTAAAGGATTGGAGGGTTTGTAAACTGCGAAAGAGGGAGATGGAGGTCCAGTTTGTGAATTCGCCCACTGGTAGAAAAATATTTTTTGATGGATAGAAGTTCCATCCCAAATTAATCTAAGAAAGATAGAGTCTCTGATTCTTGGTCTAGGGAGGAGGAGGATGTTGGATAAGCAGGGATAAAATAATGTGTTGATGAGGGAGCAAATGAGGATCCAGGAGGAGAAGTAATAGAGGGCGGGTCAAATCCAGAAGGAGAGTAAACTACATGAGATATAACAACAACATATGTTAGTGGCTCAAAAATGAGAGCCCCTACTGGAAAAATAGAGGGAGAAAAAACATGGAAGGATGACTAAGCAGGAGGATAAAATCGAACAGGGGAGGAATGAGGAATACCTGATAAATCCGAAGATGTTTTGTTCGATATCTTTTTGTGCAGATCCCTTGATGATGGAGTAATTGTGTGCATCCAGTGAGAGTGGCGAGCCAGCTAGATTTGACCCGGGAAGGTAGCGCAAAGCTGTCCCGCTGAGTGGAATATCAAGCAGCTATAAGGAATTCCCTAATAGTCAATACTAATACTGTGGGAGTAAGATTCCCAATTTAGGTCCAGGCTAGATAAGAGACCACCTCCGAGGTACACCTCAGCCAAAACCCATGCTATCTTTTTTTCCATTTGACCCATTCACCCCTCGTCCCAAAAGTAAAACATTTCAATGGAATTAGCAATGTCAATAATCGCTGGACGAGTCCAAAGTTTGAGTGGAAGACCCAACAACTTGGTCCATATGATCTTCCACCGGGGAGTTTCCATGAGGGGGCCGAATCCAACCTACCAAGCTTGTAGCAGGAGAAACCCTCTACCTTTAACCCAGGGAAATTGAAGAATGAGTTCCAAATATTCTAGACTAAGAAAATGATAACAAACCCAAATTTTCTGTGGCATACTGATGCACGAGCAATATCCAACTTTCGATACCCAATAAATTTTCATCCACTGTTTTATTTGCTCTCTTGTAAGGTGCAAGAATTTCCACCTACCGAGGAGAGATTGAAACTTTAATCTCTCAAGGTTCTCCAAGAAATTATTAGATCGCATAGATAGAAGCTTGGGAACGTCATTCACTTTCATTGGGTGAGATGGTTTGTCGCCATGCTTCCTGCGAGGATGGGTATGTAAACCATCCGATGATAAGTGCATGAGAGATAAGTCGGAAATAAGTGATGACTCGCAATTGTGATTTGGAAAAGGATGGGCATGAGACTCAACCTTGATGGTGAGTTCAACAAAGGTCTTGAAATCTGGGGAAGAGGGCATCTGCATGGTAGACAAATGTAAGGATCAATAGGAAAACCAAAGCAAGTGGATGGGTTACAGATCAAGAAACTTAAAGCTATGATGGGAGGAGGTGTAACAAGGTTAGTTTATATAAATAATCTTCACTAGGTGTCAATCAATGACATATTAAGAGTGTGGCGCTTAGTTACATTATATCCTTGAAGATAGGCAAGGTAAATGCATCCACTTATAATTAATATTAGCCAAGTTGTCTGAGAAGCGTCTAGTCTAAGCCCACCAAATCATCGTGACCTATAGAATGAAAAAATTCAAAATAAACCAATTCCCACCAATGGGAAGAATCTAGTCTCCATTCCTCAGACTTTGATCGTGAGGAATTATTCCGACGTCCACAACCTTGAAGATGATCGGTCTTTCACCAATGTTAACAAAATTGCTTTTCCAATACCAATGAAATGAAAACCTGAAGAATAATTAAAAAAATACTTTGTAAGGTACTTCACACTCCTGTGTTATTCTTCCTGTAAAAAATCATAACAAGGAGGTATTATGAATCCTCTTTAAGTGTTATGTTCTCTTGAGACAGCTGACTGGATCTTGCCTTGTCTCACATATTATGAGATTTAACTGCTTCCTTCCCAGATTTGTCCTCTTGAAATCTTGATGTGTCTCTCCTTTATTCTCCTTTGCTTCTCTTCCTGTAAAAAACTTCTCTCAAAATATTTTCAATCCCGACCATCCTTGTTCTTGTTTCCTGCAAAAACCACGATGCTAGTGAGTTCCCCCCTGTTTAGATTACTATGTGTAAGGGAAACTGACTTCCGTGTTCTGCATCTATTCTATCCATGGATGCCTGGTTCCAATCCCAACTCTCCTAGTTCTTGTTTCCTACAATAACCGCAATGTTTGTGAGCTTCCCCACGTTCAAATTACTATGTAAGGGAAAAATATGACTTTTCCCTCCCGCTTTTGTTCTATCCATGGATTCCTAGTTATGATCCTGACTCTCTTGGTTCTTGTTTCCTGCAATAACTGCGTAGTGAGCTTCCCCCTATTCATATTAATGTTTGTAAGGGATAACTATGAATCTCTCCTTCTAGTTGATTTTGACTTGGGATTCTTGGGACTTAAATTTAAATCAATGCCTTTTAGGCACCCACGGTACTACCATGTCTTGAGAGGTCATACCTACAACTTCGTCTCACCTATTATGAGCTTTAACTGCTTCCTTCCCAAATTTTTCCTCCTGAAATCTTGATGTGTCTCTCCTTTATGCTCCTTTGTTTCTCTTCTTGTAAAAAACTTCTTTCAAAATATTTCCAATCTCGTCTCTTTTGGTTCTTGTTTCCTACAATAACCACGATGTTAGTGAGTTTTCCCCTATTCATATTAATGTGTGTAAGGGAAAATTATGACTTCCTCCTTCCGCTTCTGTTCTATCCATGGATGCATGGTTCCAATCCTGAATCTCCTGGTTCTTTTTTCCTGTAATAACCGTGATTTTAGTGAGCTTGCCCCCATTCGGATTACTGTGTGTTAGGTAAAACTATTACTTTCTCCTTATGCTTCTGTTCTATTCATGGATGCCTAGTTCTAATTTCGACTCTCCTAGTCCTTGTGTCATACAATAACCGCGAAGTTAGTGAGCTCCCCCCCATTCATATTATTTTATGTAAGGATTCATATATCATCCTTGCAGATTCCAGTCATAGGTCGACGAATATCTAGTCCTTTAACACATGTTTCTTGTTCAAAGTGGGAATGAAATTCAAGGAAAATAATATCATTTTCAAATTAAATGGATTATTACTGTAAAAATTATATCATTTACAAGTTTTCCAAAAACAAAAAAAATTATTAAAAAAATTAGATTTAATGGTAAAAAAAATAAGAAGATTTTCATTATTTGATAAGCTTAAATTTAATAGTAAAAAACTAGAAATTAAGAATCAATTTTAATTGCACAGTCTCCAACTTAGTATGGTAGAGATGTTGTAATGTAATGTAATATAGTATAAACATTTTGACTAAATCAAAATAATTTTGGAAGTAATGCTTCCATGTCATGTGTAGTTTTCATTAGGAGTTACGAGGAATCAATCTAGAAGTTGTCGTTTCCAATGTATGAGTTGTAGTCATGATCTAGATGTGTCAAATAAAATAATTTATGTCCTATATATTTGTAACTGTGGTTAGCAATAAAAGTGTAAGTGTGTGTGATTGGTTGTGTGTTTAATCTCTCTTTTATCTCTCTCAATTTTTCTAACATGGTATCAGAGCTAGATCTGGCTTGATTCCCTTATGGGAAGGCCAAGAAAATGTGAGAGAGCCTTGAATTTTATTGTTATGTAAATATATAGATTAATATAGGTGTGTGAAAATTTATTTCTATTGTGATGTTTTCTCCCTGTTTAGATTTGTGTGTGAGTGTGGTTTTGTAGATTTGTAGCCAGAAAGGATCAACAATGTTAGTGACAGTTGTTCTCTGGTAGTGCTAGTGGATCTCAAATCTAAGACTGTATGTGATGACAAAGAGACTGCCCAATCCAACATATGTAGTAGTTGTTGTTTATATGGTTTAATAAATTTTAAAACAACTGAACCACAACCATTAATTGTCAACCAGGGTAGGTATTTTTATTTCAAAGGCATCTGCACTATCTATGTCGATACTTGAACAACCAGGGGGAAAATATAAAAAATGTCATTGAACACAATTGTAGAATTCAAAGCATCCTTGCAGAAATTAAAAATACACTGCAGGAATGAAACTCACTCAACACAGAAATAATTCACACTTGATAAACTCAGAATAGAAATAGGAGTGTCATGCATCATTAGCTAGATTATAATAGCTAACTGAATATTATAGATCCAACCAATCTGGTGTAACAACATATAATGAATTTGAAAACAGAAGTGCATCTGCACTACAATATATGAAACAACAATAATAAATCCACACCAATATACAAAAAATCAATTAATATACTACTATTGCGATCCCTGCTAAAGAGGAGAGCCCTTCCTCCTTAGCAGGGTGCACAGATGGAAAGAAACTAGTTAAATATTCAACACGAAATCTGTAAAAAAATCACCAGATGCGTATTGTATTAAAATGATTGAAATATATAAGATCAAAATGTTGGTATTGTTCCTTTTTTTCCATCCCCTCCTTATGACACTAAGCATTTTTATAAAGTCTTTTACAAGCTCATAAATTAGGGAATTGATCAATTGTGAGAATCTCGCGATTCTCATGTTGATTGAATTAAAAACGAAATAGAAGTTGTTACAAACAGTTTTCAATTAAAAGACCTGTTATGGTTACACCATATTTGCAATCATAACTACTCAGATCCTTCTTCAACCGTCCACAGGTAGTTTCATGATCTTCAACAATTGTCTTTTAGAATAGCGGTCACGGTCTTTGGCAGTTTGCAGTGTAGCAACATCTTCAGGGTGTAACAAAAAACTACGGGGTGTAGCAACAAACTTCATGGTGTAACAACAAGTAACAACATCAACTGTTTTCCCCTTGGTCTTTGGTAATTATAGCAACACCTGAAAGATAAAGATCAAAATATCTCTTCCACAATTTCCCTAGTTAGTCATTCTAAAAGGACATTGTTTCATTCAATATTTAACATAAAATGGCATAATAATATGTCGGTGAAAATATTTATCTTATAACTAGGGAAAGTTGCATTTTTTTAAGGGATTCATCGATTTAATGAAAGGAAATGACCAAAAATAGGGAAAGAGGTGCCTGAAATATCCTTAAATACTGCACCCAACATCTCCCCCCAACTGAAGCCACTGCATGTACTCATGCAAAATCTTCAGAATGATTAGGTTTCCTATCCATGGTAGAACTGTTATATCGATGATGTAACTCTGTCAAATTATAAGCGCCAAAAATTTCTTCATCAACTAACATGTATCCTTGAGTGGCCATTAGCTGATGCGGCCAAGATTCATATTCATATTTGCACAGTTGGTAATGGGGCTGATAGTCCTTGACTGGAAGCCAAATCAAGGGAAACTTAAATTTGAGTCCTATCCAGGAAGTTCCCATTGTTTTCAAAATTCGTGCATATTCATGAACTAGTGTAACAACAATAATAAAATTAGAGAATCGAAAAGGATAACTTGCTCGTAGATTTTCACTGCCAGTCTCTGTACATATCAGGCATCCAAATAATTCTTGGATTTTTAGTTGTGCAAAGATATTAAGGAAAAAACCAATAATTCTCCTCCTATAGAGGGATGATTGCTCCACTATGTTAGGGGTACTAAGAAACTTCCTAAAATCATGCCTCATCTCAGTAGCCATACCAAGTTCTACTCTTATCCACAGGGTTCCCTTATCTTCATTTGTAGTGGATGATTTCATGGCAAGATGTAAATCCACTTGGTTTCTCATGAAAGAAATGAAACCATGTAACTGCAAATCCCCCATATAGGAGAATATGTGTACGACCGTATGAAAACTAGAATGTTTATAAAATATTTTATGTAGGAAAAGTTAACACAACAAGCTGTGCTCATCAAAATTGCATGGTCAAAAAACATTTAGCAAAGTTCGAGTGGAGTTACTCTGATAGGGTATGTTCTCATAGATAGCCTTCAACTGAAAAAGATAATTTTTGTCCCATAAGAAGATTGGATAAGATGGAGAAGGTGCCCTGCACCCTAAAATGTTTAAGGTGATTCTGTACATCTTACCTTTTTCTTCTGCCAGTTCCTCGACATCTTGTTGTAGTTGTTGTATATGTTCTTCATTATCCTTCTCAAATTGCTTTTCTTCTCAATTTATCCACTCTTATATCGACAAATTTACGACCCACTGATCCTTGAGAGTATGAATGGGTTTTTGATGTTCCTCCAGGGAAATCACTCCCTTTTGCAAGGAGAATAGAAATTGTTTCCATTTCTGTAATTTTGATACCAACAAAAGTCTCTCTGAGTTCCATCTTGCTTTAGGGTCCCGTGTTGTTTCACATGCAACAAAAATAGAGGGTGTAACAACATCTCGTGTTTCGAGTTGTTCTGCTTCGACTGCTGGTTCTTGTGTAACAACAACTTCATCAACAAGTTCTTGTGGAACAAATCTTACTTTTTGCTCCTGAAGAACCTCTGCCTCAACCGCTGGTTCTTGTGCAATAGTAGGACCGTCGAAAGGTTCTTGTGTTTCGGTTTCCAGGTAAAATACCATGGGATGCTCCATTTCAGCTTCTGGTTCTTGTGTAACAAGAACATCGTCAATATATTCTTGTGTAACAACAACATCGTCAACGGGTTCTTGTGTAACAACCTCCCATGGTTCTGTTTGAGTTTATTTCGAGATGGTGTTTGCAACAAAATCTTTATACCCTGATGTTTCCAAACTCTTAGCACATGCTTTACATACAGGGCCCAACATAGTTTTTGCTCTAACCTTATCAACAACCTCTTCAAGAGTATCAAGACCCAAAACCCTTGTTTCCACATTTATACCCTCTAATTTATACCTTTGCTGCTTATTTTCTGCTTCTAATTATTTGATTTTATGCAGCAGGGTTTCAGTTTCATTCTTACCTAGCGAAGGAGTCCCCTCCTCCTTGGCCTGTTCCTCTTTCTTATGCGTCCTTTCATCTTCATGCTTGCTTGACTTCTTTTTATACTTTGGCAAGGGTTATGGTTGAGTAAAAACCATAACCCTCTTCTTTGGTGTTCTGCCACCTATTGGTCTCTCCAATGATCTTTTCTTGATTATGCTTCTGGAGGAATGCCCATGTTCCTCAACTACCTCAGTTTTTTTTCTTTTTCCGGAGCATCAGTGGATGTTTCAACTTGTTTCTAGCATGTATTTCTTATCTTTTTATTAAAAAAATCCTCTCAGCTTCATCCTTTCCACTCTAGGGCTTCCATTATGATTAATTTTATAAGACCATGATTAGTGATATAACTTTCCAGGTGAGAGGAAACCTTCACAGCAACAACCATATGCTTAAAATTTTCCAACAGGAAGTAGGGAAGATTGATCAATTTCTTGTTTTGGGGATGATTCAACAACGGAAAATGATAGTTAAAAACTATCATTGATCGTCCTTCACATATAATATGTTGGACACCTAATCCTTCTAGGGTTAGTGTGGAAGCTCAAGAGACTTAGGGAGTCCAACAGACCTTGGAATATGAATCCGACTGTCACCCCATTGTATGATAAATATTTATCATTATGAAGAATATTTCATCCATGCTTATCTTTCCTATTCTCGTGTGCTTACCATGGTTGTGTTTGACATGGTATCAGAGCCATGATCTGTGGCCTTCTCCATGGATTTCTAATTGAGTAATATTCTTCCTCATTGTGTTTTTATGCGTTAATTTTTTTGCACTGCTATCATAATAACGTTGCCCTGTGTCACATACAACTCTGAAAATAAATTCGAAAAAAATCCCTACCATCTTTGTCCATTAGTGGATTCAGCTCCTACCTCTGCTTCTGCCTGTCTCTAATTTTAGTATTCCTGCCCTTTGCTTGCTTGGAAGGAAATTATCCTAACCGTTGGACACATGAGGTTGATTTTTTCATTAGCTGCTCTATACAAAGCCATACACAACTTTGGTTCCTAGTTATTTGTGATGACCTGTAGCTGTTCTCACCTTCTTGGTATTTGGAAATTTTTAGGGATACCATCAATTGCATGCAGAGCCATATGCCGTAGTTTTGTTTTTTTCCCTGTGCCATTCCTTCCAATTAGACCATAGTTCCTGCATTACAAAAAAGTGATTGAACCATCCTTAATGCGCTTTCTACTCCAAGTGAATGTGGATTAGCTTTCAATTGATGTAGATCAGATTATTTATCTTCGACTAAACTTTAGTTGTTGCTTGTTCCACTAACACGACCTGTCGCAATTCCAATTGGCTATAATTTCCATATGCTCTCATTTTAATATTTTCTTAATAGGATATTCATTTTTTTTTCAGTGTTCATGGTTTCTGTGCATCATGTGTCATAGATATGTAGTGAATACCATCTGCTTTTCCATTAATGCAACTCTGTATATCAGAGGAAGGATATTATCCCAAGGACTGTAAAATTCGTCGGCCTATAAATATTTTCATAGTTCCTAATAAGCTATGAATTGATAGATAATTTCATCTAATCATAAAATACCACTTCATGGGAATTGGTGACTAGTATGAATGCCTCATTGTAATGAAGTTGTCGAGGTTCATTGGGAAGAGAAAAAATTGGAGGGAAGATATAAAGACATTGGTGCAGAGATAGTTAGACATATACAGTGACCCTTATCTTGATCACTTAGGATCAGAGAAAAAAATTCCAGATGTAATTTCAGAAGCGGACAATAGATCAAATTATTTGCAGAAAATGAATGCCAATCCTTTTGTCTTAGCGATGGCAACATCCTCTTTTTTTTTCTAGTGAAGTTTTTTTTATAACTGTACATTGTCTGGCCTGAAATGTGTGAGTTGAAATGACTACGGTATGTGGGTATTGTGAATGGATTGAGAAATAGAGTGGGAGGATAGAGACTTGGTAGTTTGTTGGAAAGGAAATAAGAAAGGAAACCCATTGTGGGTGTTGTCGAGACTGCTGTAAATGTCGCGCTACTGCACAACAATGGGAGTTGAGCTGTTGCACCACTGTAGAACCATAATTTGCATGCAGCTGTGCACTGTTACATACATTGTACATGGAGAGCCCAACATGATTTGAGGTATGCTAACCTTTTGAAAGAAGTGTTGAATATGTTAGAACGTTGGTCGAAATACCATGGTGAACATTGGTCTAATATTCACTGTTTCTATGTTGATTGGTATAATCTCGTAAACTATACGCTGCATGTTTCATACTATTGAATGTTGGGTGGCCATACGGTGTGTCCGTGGAATGCAGCTAGGGTAAAACTGAGACCGTGTATGCATGCTTTGATTGTGTTCGCTCAGAAACATGTATGGTATCCATGGTGCAAGCTTTGAGAAAAGACTTCATTCCAAATCGTTTAAAATATATTATATGTTGAGCCATATGTGATCGATATATAATGGGCATATAATATATGAAGTGCGCATCAATTTTATAAGTGGGTATAGCATGGATGGTTCAAAACATGAAGTTGGAATGGAAATATGGAAAGTGAATACGGTGAGTTCCTGTTTTTAAAGTGTTGTGAGGGGTGTATTATAACATATGGAGTTCTTTAATGTGTTTTTATAAAGTGGGTTCGTAGTTGTGATCGATGTTTGAAGTGTAAGTTTGAGTTGTTGAGAAAATGGCTAGAGTTGATGATGTATTAGAATTACTGAATGCTCTAATACATTCCATTGGTAATGAGATAGTAAACATCAATAAGGAAACTCTCTTTAACATTCAAACCTATCTACAAAATGCACTAGACAAGATTGAATTTTTGCAGCTTGAGTCAGAGCTATAGCGAAATGAGCTTCGGCATAAGAGTTATCATTCTAAACTTGTTTTTGTTCATAACATTGAGACAAACTCCCATTAGCAACAAGAAACTTTTTAGATCACTGAGCCCAGTACAGAAGAATATTTGAATGTAGAAGAAAAAATCAAACCTGCACTTCCCAATCCCATCATCAAACCTTGGGAATAGCTTGTCCATAACAAGAACATAACAGGTCTTGGATATGAAAAGGAGGTGTCCTTTCATATTTCAGACTACTCCAAGCCCATCAAATTTCAGAGTTCCATATTTCTTCATGATAGCTCACCTTCAGCTGTTCCAGTTTTTGCTCCTCCTTCACAACAACAGATTGTGAAATTCCAACACTATCATCGTGTTGGTCATATGAAAGATCACTGTTTTGATCTTCATCCATGTGAGCACTCTCATAAAACAATTCATTCTTCACACAAATGCTTCAGAAACAAGCCTCGTGCAAGAAAAAATATTCATCTTGGATGGATTGCTTCTTGGAAATGGGTACCAACAACCAAGAAGATGTTTTAGTCATATGTCAGAACTTGTTCTACAATACTGAATAATCTTGCAGTTGAGTTTTCGCCATCATATCACCTTGTATCTGACAGGGAGGGAAATGATGGTCATCTACAAGCTAGAGACACAGAAGTTCAGGTGAGCCTGAGCCACAACCTGCCATTCTAGATTCAGAGTTGTAGCTAGATACACATATTCCCATGAGCATGCCTTTGGTTGTTGGCCAGCCTTAAAACATATATGCAAGTTGATATTCTTCCTCTTCAAAGAATTTGGGACACTTACTATAGCAGAAGACTTCAACTTCTTGCCAGTTTTTGGTAGAGTTTCGGGAATTGCATCAAGCATTCCAGAGTTGGTGGTCATCCTTAAACCATCAAAGGTTGTAGACCTCCATTTTCCAGGTTGAAGGTATCCCTCTTCAAAACATTAGGAGCACTTCCTCTTGTAGAAGACCTTAGCGTCTTGCCAAATTTGGAAGGGTTCTGGGAACTGCACTAAGTTTTCGAGTGTTGGTGGTCATCCTTAAACCACCTCCTTATGCCAACATTTCAGAAAGAACATTCAACCTAGTGTTGCCATTTTGTATTACAGCTCTCTTCTTGGACTCACGCATACCCCTTTAGATTGGGGGGGAATGTTGGACACCTAATCCTTCTAGGGCCAGTGTGGAAGCTCAAGAGACTTAGGGAGTCCAAGAGACCTTGTAATATGAATCCAATGGTCACCCCAATGTATGATACATATGTATCATTGTGAATAATATTGCATCCACGCTTATCTTTCCTATTCTCATGTGCTTACCATGATTGTGTTTGAAATAATATACTTAATGATAAACAAGGCAACATCATCCCATGGTTATGGAAGGGAAAGATGGTAAATTCGCTTGCCCTTCTTAACTAATTATTCTCCCCCCTGTAGAAATTTGGTTTTGAGGCATGGGTCATTGATTTTGTGATTAAACCATTTCTTCCCTTCAGATTGCAGTGTTGATACCCTATTAATTAATTCCTTTGTAACCTCCGTCTTTAAACCTTTGACCTCTGTCTGATTATTTTTCAATTTACGAGCAAATTCTAGAGAAATTATTTCATTTGACCCCTTAATTTGCTCAAAAAATTCAAGTCACCCTGCTTCTCTGAAGATTTGATATGCCTCTAGGAAATTCTCTAGTGCCTCGGTGGAATTTGGATCATGTCTTACCGCTGGTCCTACCATCCTTTGTTACAAACAATTCCTTCTGTGATTTCGTCTGATCAATGTCACATTTCTTTGAAAAATCTGCGAAATGAGGACACATCGACTTCTTCAGGGTAGATATCAGGGTAGTAGGCAAGAATATCGGATCAGAAAATTGTACAATGTGTGTTATCGTTTCATTATTAATATGGAGACGTGTAAGTCTGAATTGGGTACAAATTATGTCAATGACATGATTGATATAAAAAGGTGGTAATGATTGCAAGATTTGTTAATGATTACGGGATTGTCGCTTCAAGTCGGGTTAGATTATAGATCACAAAATGATTCACTCCCCCCCACTCTCGAACTTAAATTCAAAGTTCGTCCTCGACCGTCAAAATGGAATGTCATATAAATTTCCATAACTGCTAAATAAAGGAAAAACAATATACCTTTTGAATGACTTACCGAAGGGTGACTTGATTGATACCGACAGGAAATTACTAGTGATGAAAATTATTGAAGCGGGTAGTTGTAACTGGTTCCCTGCTGAAATTCGTCAACTGCTACAAATGTAACAACAAATGTATTTGCTAATGATAAATGGATTTTATAACAAAAATTTTATTTACAATAACATATACCTTTGAGGGTATTATGCATTTGAAAAGACTTCTAAAAATAATAAAACTTAGACTTGTAACAACATAATATTTATGAGATAAGTGAAAGAAAGCATGTTGTTACAAGAAAGAAAAAAAACGTGTAACAACCGCCACCAAGTGGTTTTCAACTATTACCATTATCTGCCTGCGCCCCTATATGAGGTTTTCACGGGAATTTTTTTCTTCTTTTTTTAATTTTTATTTGTGTTTTTTTTCTTTTTTTCTATATATATTTTTTCTTTTTCTTTTTTGTGTATCATCTGCCAATGAAAGGTGGTTTTTAGATGTTACACTTATTGAGAATTTAAAATTTTGGTAGTGCAGGAGAATTTTCCCCTACCTTCATAACTTGAAGGTCATATCTTGAAACAATGTTTACAAATGAATCCTTTGAGTTTGGTTTATGATATAACCGAAGAATATGCCCATTGGAAAGTAATGGCATCCTGGCACTGTATATGGTAACTGATTTCACAGTCCCATTGTCAAAGACCGTATCAACTTTATAAGGACCTAATAATCTAGTACAAAGCTTCCACTTGAAATATTTGAATTGCAAATCATATAATAGAGCCCATTCTTCGTTCTGAAACACCTTCATTTTGATGAATTTATCATGCCACTTAGTCCTCTGGTGCTGGATGATGTATTTATGCTAGATAAAAACCAATATTTTCTCATCTAATTCATTTATCTAATTTAACTGATGTTTCTATGCTGTAGCCAAATCTAGGTTCACTTGCAATGATGTTTTGAGTGCTTTTATTTCAAACTCTATGGGAAATAAATGATTTTTACCATACACTAATTTGTATGGTGAGAATCCCTTAGTGTTTCTCCATGTAGTTCTGTATGCCCCCAGTGCCTCTAGAACTTTAGTTCCTCATGTGACTGGCCACGATCTTGGTAACAATTCCTTCAATAACCTTATTAGTGCTTTCCACTTGGCCATACGAATGTGGATGATATGGTGAAGTAATCCTATGATAGATATTTTATTTCAAAACTAGCTTTTGGATCAAATGAGATGTGAATTGTGGTCCTCCATCTGTCATTATTTCCTGAGGTACTCCAAAGAGAACAAAAATGTCTTCAAACAGAAAGTGTGAAACAACCTGTTCAGTTGCTTTGGTTACTGCCTTTGCTTCAACCCACTTTGTGACATAGTTTTTACAGACCAAGATGTAAGACTCTTGTTGAGATGAAGGATTAATTTGTCATTAAAATTCTAAGGCTCACTTCTCAAATGGCTCTAAAGCTATTTTAGGGTGCAATGGCATCTCATATGACCGAGTGGTTGACCCATTCTATGAAAACTATCACATCCCTTTACAAATCTCTTTGCATCCTAAAATATAGTAGGCCAATAGTATCCAGTTGAAAGAAATTTATACCCTATCCTTTTGTCTGCAAAGTGTCCTCCACAAGGTTCTTCATGGAAATATCTAAGGATATCAAAGATCTCATCCTCTCTTACACAATGTATGATTTGATGATCTGGTCCTGTGTAATAGAGATATCCTTCCATCCAAGAGTATCTTGCACTTTGTTGAACAATTGTTTTCTTTTCTTTTGAGGACAAATGTTGTGGAAATATTCCTGAAGAAAGGTAATTAGCTATGTTTGCATACCACGGTGAGTGAGTTGAAATAGAAAAAAGATATTCATCTTGAAAAGAATCTTCAACAAGCATGCATTCATTATCAACAACTAGCTTAGAAATAAAATCAACCACTACATTATATTTCCTAGGTTTATCTAGGATTGTTATATCAAACTCTTGTAACAAAAACAACCAACGTGTAACCATACCATTAGTGACTAGTTTATTCATTAAAAAACAATTGGTAGAGTGGTCAGTGTGCACAAATATTTGATATCTTGTAATGTAGGGCCTAAATATATTAATAACATGCATTACTGCAATAAATTCTCTCTATAACCATATAATTCAATTCATGTGGAGTCAAGTTATTTCTAATGTAGTAGATGGAATATGGTTTCTTGTCTTCTTCTAGCTGGCCTAACAACACTCCCACAGCAGTATCAAATGCATTTGTGGCTGTGAAATTGTAGGTTCCAGTTTGGTCCTTGCAAAACAAGGGTTGCTGATAGAAACTTCTTTAATTCTATAAAGGCCTGATCACGTTTCCCTATCCAAACAAATTCCACATCTTTAGTAAGTAGAGAAAATAATGGGGATGAAATCTTTGATTTTTTTTTCTACAAACCTTTTGTAATACCCTGCATATCCCAGAAAACTACGTACCTATTTTTGTGTTTTGGGAACTGGAATTTTCAGAATTACTTCTATCTTAGCAGGGTCTACTTTTATTCCTGCAGTAGAGATAAAATTCCCAAGAAAAATACCCTCATTCATCATCATGTGACATTTTTCAGTTCTTAAAGAAAAATTAGTCTGCACACATCGTTATAAAACTTTTTCAATATTGGCTAATGTTGTTTCAAAACCATCACCATAAGGTATGAACTCATCCATGAATACTTCTAAACATTCATTTAACAAGTCTGAAAATATACCCAATATTTCCCTCTGGAAGGTTTTTAGCACATTATAGAGTCCAAAAGGGAGAAATTTGTATGCAAAGGTCCCACAAGGGCAAGTAAAGGTGGTTTTTATCTGGATCCTCTCGGGAAATATGTATCTGATTATAACCACTAAACCCATCTAGAAATGAAAATAATTTCTTTCTAGACAAGGTATCAAGGAGTTGATCTATGAATGGCAAAGGGAAATGGCCCTTTTAATTGGCCTTGTTAAGTTCTCTATAGTCTACACAAACTCTCCACTTTCCATTATTTTTAGGAGCAATGACAAATGAAGATACCCACTGACTATCAGAAATAGGGTAGATGAAGTTGGAATTTAGGATTTTTTGCAATTCTTCTTTTACTACTACCTTAAGTGTTGGGTTCATGCATCGTTGTGGCTGCCTAACTGGATTGCAATCCTCTTTTAAGTAGATATGGTGAGTACACAGGCTAGGATGAATTCCTTTCATGCCTGTGTAATCCCATGCAAATGCATTTTTATATTTTTTGTAACATCTGTAACAACACTCTATCCTGTTTGGGAGTCATATTAGGATTAACATTTAGATTTTTACCCAGTTCTATTTCAACCAGGATGCTCTTGATATTAGGAGTGGTATTCATATGTTCTAGGATCAAATATTCCACAATATCTTCTTCCCCCAAGTATTCAATAGAAGTAATAGAAAGATAATTATTGATAAAACCATTTATAATATCATATTCTGTTTCATCCTTAAAATACTGGGCTTTTTCGAGGCTCAGAAGTCGTTGGGAATAATCTGATTTAGGTTCAAATTCATCCCATAAGGGATTTCCAAAATCCTTGGTTTTGCAGGGGGGTAAAGGCCGAGGTTATTTGTGGCTTTTCCATCTGAAATTGTCATGAAACCTGAGATACAACCTATAAATGCATTCTAAGTGGCCAACCAAGGCCTTCCCAATATCAGGGGATGCCCCCCTAAATTTGATTTGGTTTGTAAGATAAGAAAGTATGACAGATATCTCTAGGAATCCACTGTGATGACTACGTCCTATAGCACCCCCTCTAGTTTAACACATGACCTATCTACTAGTTCTAGCACTGTAGGTGTTTGTCTCAACTCGTGCAATCCTAAGGCGATAAATATTTCCATAGTCATTACATTTATTTCTGCCCCTAGATCGATTAGTGTATTCAGAATGGGCATCTCATCAATATAAACAGTGACTGTGGGGTTCCCTAGATCATTATATTTAGTCAAAGGAGGCTGAATAGTCATTAGTTTCGACAATTTTCCCATCACATGGATAGTGACAAGGTCCTTGGGCTTCCTTCCAGGTTTTCTAACACACAGGTCCCTTACTTTATTCACATAGATGGGAACATCATTAATGGCTTGCAGTAAGGGGATCCTCATGTGTAGATTATTTAACTCCTTGATAAAATCAGATTTATGTTTTGAAATTATCATAGTTTATAATAATATTTGCGGATATGGGGGGTCCTTATTTACTATAGCAACTAGGTTGGATGTTACAAATGGATCAACATTACTTGAATAACCTGTTATAGGTGTATCGTCATCATTTTTTCTAGCTGTAGCAGTTCTGTTAAGATCCATAGGAACATCCCTAGGGGATTCACATTCTTCTTCAGTAATGACATGGGAGGTTTTTACTACTTTTCCTAATCGCTGGTGGATTTCATTGCATTCAATGAGGGTACTGTAGGAAGTCTGGAAAAAAGTGGGGGCTTCCAAATTTTGGGTTTCCTTATTGTTTGGGTTATGGTTAGGTTGTACATGTAATTAGGGATGTATGGGAGGTGTAATAGTAGCAGATGATGTAAGAGGTGGAAATTTTAATTGTTGCAACATTGGTAACACAAGAGGGTTTCCTCTCCAATTCTGAGGCCAAGGGTATGGCTGAGATGAAGGATACTGAAAAGAGGGAGAAGGAGACCACTAATTCCATGGTGAAGGAAACTGAGCTAGGGGAGGAGTAGGATACCGCCATGGAAACTGTTGAGTATTATATACATTATTCCATGAATTAAAAGAAAAATCTTGAGACATACTTGGTGGTCATGGTTGCCAAGGTTTCCTAGATCCAATGAAATAAGAAGACTAAACTTCCTTGCCTGATTCCTTGAGTACTACCTTTAGTCTTGGAAGCTTCGAGCAATGACCTGTGGAGTGCTCCAAGTCGCAAATGTTGCACAAGCTAATGCTATTGACTCTATAATCCTTCAAGGGGTGTTTGTCTTTACACTTTGGGCAGAACACAACCAAAGCCTTTTCAGCTTCATCCTGTGCTTTTTTCACTTGTGCTGTTGTCAATTGGGTAGATAAGGTACTGAGAAGATCAATCTTGAGATTTTCAAACATGTTTCCAATCTCAGCTTTGGTCACACTTCCATTTGTGGATTTTTGTATCTAACAAAGGAATCTCGTATCATGCTTCTTCCTCGTGATAATCCTCGCGAACAACTTAAGAAAAGCTTTACTATTTCTTCATATGGTTCCTGAGATATATCCCATTTTCATAATGGATTCAGAATGTCAAGGAAATAATCTCTCATCCCTTGAATGAATATTGTTTTCAAGATTTATGGATCAAAATCACCATGCTTAGACCTCTATATATTATAATGAAATCGTTCTACATAATATTACAGGCTCTCAGCTTCCTTCTAAGTGATTATGAAAAATTCCTCCTTCAAGTTCCTGGTTCGGCAATAATCTTGAAATTTTGCCAGGAAAATATTCTTCATATCTCCCCATGTTTGAATAATAATAGATCCAAGTCCCATAAACCATCTTAATGCTGCACCTTTCAAAGTTGCAGGAAATAGTTTTAGTTTATGAAGATCTGAAGTGTAGTCATAACTCCTGTATAGAACATCAAATTGAAACAAAAAAGTATCAGGATCTTCTACAGTCAATCCCTAAAAATATGGAAGAACTGATAGAGATATATTTTTCATAGGGGCTTCTCCCCTTATATCACCTATTGGAAATTTAAATGTGGTAATAGTGGTGTCTATCCCATTATTATTATCCCCTATTGAAATTTATCCTGATTATTCTTCTGGTGAGGGTTCTTCTGAAGATTTCTCGAATTGATGGTCTGTGGATAAGAATTCTTGTGATGATTGCTCAGATTGTTCTAGGGCTGGCTATTTTACTGCACTTCCTAGATCAGGGTATCGAAAAGTTAAAGAATGTCGTTCTAATTATTTCTCTTGGTAATTACCACTGGTTTCTTCTTTTCCTTCTAATCCAAAATCCTAAATACTAGTCTCTCCTTGTTGTTCATGAGTTCATTTTACTATTGGGAATTTGTAGGCTAGTTTGAGGAGAATGGGGTCCTAAAACAGAGGAACCAGGGACACTTGATTTTGATATGAAAGTAGTGGCTTTTTGTGGGCATGTTTTCCTTACATTCCTATGCATTGTTGACTAATCCTTCTCTACTTTTGAGATGATTTCTTGAATGTATGTGGTTCTCTGTTGATCAACGTTTCTCTTGTTCTCAGGTCAACCCCTTAACTTGTAGGTTTATTAGAGTTTCTACAATTTTCCTCTTTTCCACTCATACATTCTATACATTTACCCAATGTATAATAAATTTCACACTCTAAGTGTCCTAATTGTTATAGGGGTGAGCCCACTCATGCATGTTAGAGTGATGCACATGTTCTTACCTCTCGTCTTACCACCCAACACCTGTAAAATTAGGGACAACATAAAAAGAAAAATTCACTGACACACACTAAGTGTCCTAATTGTTACAGGGGATATACGACTCAGGTATGTCAGAGCGATGCGTAGGTTCTTACCTCTCATCTTATTGCCCAACACCTGTAAAATTAGGGATACACTATTGAAATAAAAACTGAAAAGAAAAGCACCGACTGACTGTATCGCTACAACCTTCCCCGACAATGGCCCAAAAAAGCTTAGATGGTTTAATCACTTTTAAAACAGTTGAAACACAACCATTAATTTTCAACCAGGGTAGGTCTTTTTATTTCAAAGGTGTCTGCACTATCTGTGTTGATACTTAAACAACAAGGGGGAAATATAAAAATGTTGTTGAACACAATTGTAGAATTCAAAGCATCCTTGCAGAAATTAAGAAGACACACTACAGGAATGAAACTCACTCAATAAAAAAATAATTTACACTTCATAAAGTCATAATAGAAATAGGCACGCCATGCATCATTAGCTAGATTGTAACAGTTAATTGAATATTATAGATCTAACCAATATGGTGTAACAACATATAATGAGTCTAAAAACATAAGTGTGTCTGCACTACAATATATGCAATGACAATAAGAAATCCACACAATTATAAAAAAAGAGATTAATCTCCTACTACTGCGATCCATGCTAAAGAGGAGGGCCCTTGCTCCCTAGCAGGGTGTAGGGATGGAACAAAAACTAGTTAAATATTTAACACGAAATATGTAAAAACATCACTAGATGCGTATTGTATTAAAATGATTGAAATATAGAAGATCAAAATGTGGGTATTGTTCCTGTGTTGCCGTCCCCTCCTTATGAGACTGAGCCTTTTTATAAAGTCTTTTACAGGCCCCAAAATTAGGGAATAGATCAGTCATGACAATCTCATGATTCTCATGCTGATTGAATTAAAAATAAAATAGAAGTTGTTACAATTTTTTTTCAATTGAATCACCTCTTATGGTTACACCATATTTGAAATCGTAACTACTCAGATTCTTCTTCAATTTTCCACAGGGATTTTCATGATCTTCAACAACTTTCTTTTAGAATAACGGTCACGGTCTTTGGCAGTTTTCGGTGTAACAACATCTTCACGATGTAACAAAAAACTTCAGGGTGTAGTAGAAAACTTCGAGGTGTAACAACAAGTAACAAAATCAACTGTTTACCCCTTGGTATTTGGTAATTATAGAAACACCTGAAAGAAAAATATCCAAAATATCTCTTCCACAATTTCCTTAGTTAGTCATTCCAAAAAGACATTGTTTCATTCAATATTTAATAGAAAATGACATAATAAAATGTCAGAGAAAATATTTCTTTTAAAACCAGGGAAAGTGGCATTGTGTCAAGGGATTCATTGGTTTAATTAAAGGAAATGACCAAAAATAGGGAAAGAGGTGCCTGAAATATCCTTAAATACTACACCCAACCACTATAGCAGAATTATTTTTGCTGCAATATCCATAAATTTGTTCGTCCTCTTCCAACAATTCTAGTTTGCAGAAATTCTAGTGGAATGTTGTGTCACGACGTGGTTGGAAGGTGATCTCTAACTCATATGATTCAGAGGGAAATTATCACCTGAGAAGGGATACACAGGAGGATATTTTTTGGAGGAAAAGCAAAGAGATCCCAAGTTTGGAAAAAAGAGAACTTCCAGACACCATAAACAAACTGTGGCTGAGATTGCTATGAACATGTGTGTAAGATTGCATGGACTGGATCGCTTAATCATGTTGAACAGTGCAACCATGTAAAGACTGAAAGCGATGCACAAAAACAATATTCAATGTTAACATTGTGGAAGCTAGAGCTGTGCGCGGTGGTGCTGAGTGTCAAGTGACTTGTGCATTGAGAGCATCCGTGTGGAGCCTACATTAGAGTTTGTGTGTAATTGTGCATGAAGTTATGTGGTCATAGGTATGCATGTTGTATCATAGTGTAAGCCTGCATGGATATGTGTTCAAAGAGCCATGGATCTGTTCTTTGTGGGTCCCCTTTGAGTAGTCAAAGATTCAAAGGTCTTGAATTTGTTGGTCATGGTGATGGATGACTTCTTGACGAAAGAGCTAGATCCCACCTCCAAATTATTGGACATAAATGATGTAGATAGACCGATTTATGAGTTATTGTAAGTTGAGTATGAAATTATGGTATAATAATTTCATCACGCCAGTGCGATTATAATTAGATGCCATCGAAATGCACAAATGATGCCACCAACATGCACAATTGCAATATGATTTTAGGAAACACAATATTTTATTATTATTATGGGAAAAATAAGTGTTTTGTTTGTTGAGTTGGTTGTTTCATTTCTCTATATTGATGTGTAAAAATTATTTTAAATAACCACAAAGAATATGCCAATTATTCAACAAACTAATGTGACCCATCGTGCTCCGAGAGCATTAGTCACAGGTATTTCTTAATAAATTTAAGTTGGTGTGACCCGTCGTGCTTCGTGAGCATCAATACAGGTTATTTATACAAGGTCAAGTTGTAGAATTGTTTACTGAAGACATTTTGTATCCATAATGTTATCCTAGATAACTGATGAAGGATGTAGAGGGCTGTGGATTCACAAATGGTGACAGTTCCATAGGATGGTTCAGTATCGAGATTGACCCATTGTGCTCCGAGAGGTTGAGAAGCATCAATTTTGCAAAGTAGTCAATTATTGTCTGAAGCAGTTACGTCTTAATTGGATCAAGTGAAAAGCTTGAAAGTGTGGTGAAGAAAAGAGTGGAAACCGTGAGATTTCAGAGTGGATATCAATACTAGTGATGACCATATCAGACAAATCTGACAAAGATATTTATTGTTGTAATATGTATTTTTAATGTTTTCCATGTAATCATTAAGGGAGGATGTTGGAATTAATGCTTCAATGTCATATGTAGTTGTCATTAGGAGTTACAACGAGTCAATCTAGAAGTTGTTGTTTCCAATGTATAAGTTGTAGTCATGATCTAAATGTGTCAAAGTGAGTAATTTATGTCCTATATATTTGTATTTGTGGTGATATAAGTGTGTAATTCGTTGTGTGTTTATTCTCTCTTTCTCAATTTTTCTAACAAATAAAATAAAATAAATAAAATATACTAATTAATAATTATAATTATCTACTATATTATTAATATTACCCTATTATATTATTAATAAAATTTCTAATCATTTTAATTTCTATATTCATTAATCCCCATCTTTTTAATAAAGAGCCTAACCAATAATATTTTAATTCCCTAATAGCTAACTAACTAATAACGGCTAGGGATTGATGCATTAACACTATTTATTCATTAAGATCGATTATGGTTTTAAACGTCCACCAAATCCTAATGATGTGATTAATCTAAAATACACTTTTTAAAACATTTTTACTAATCAAATTAAAATAAAATAAAAGTTAAAAAATAAAAAATTAATAATTATATTTATAATTAATAATTAAACTAACTTAGATCTATTTTAATTCCAGATTTATCAAGTGTTTAGAGATAAAAAATACATAATTTTTTTTAAAATAAAAATAGATTTGATCTGAAATTAAAATTAAAATAAACTAATTTTAAAACAAATTTTTATTAAATTTTAATATATTAATTTTTTTTTTATAATTGAACTTTCTGATATTTTAAAATTACAATTCAATTGGTCTACAATCCTAGCGTGCTGAATTTTTTTTCAAAATTCTGAATCTTTTTATGCATTTAATAACACAATTACAAATGAGTGAGAAGTTCAAAAAATAACAGCAATGCTATGATATCCTTTAATTCAGAAAAGTTATCGAAACAATTATGTATTTTACAAATGAGAGACGATTTCAAAAAAAATTAATGGCAATGCCATGATATCATTTAATTTAGAAACACTATAGAAAGAATTGTGCTAAGAAATTCAAAAATAGCAACAATGGCACGATATTATTGAATTCTGAGGGAAGTGCAAGAAGAATATTATTGAATTGAGAGAAGTATTACGGGTGGATTTTGTGATGCAAAATGACATTTGGGTGGATATGCAATTAGTTAAATGTTTATTATTATGTGTAATAATTAATTATTTTTATTAGTTATAATTATTATGATTAGTTATTATTATTATTATTATTATTTTTTAAATTATATATAATAATATAATAAATTATAGATTTATAATAATTTAATAAATTAAATATAGTTAATTGGGGTTATTTCAGGTAATTGGGTTAAATAATTGTTATTTTATTTATGTTCAAAATCCCTAGTGACATAATGAACTATAATGTTTTGATTATTATTGTTGTAATGACTTATGTTTATGATGTTGTGTCTTAGAAACAATCAATAAGGGAATAACAACTTGAGTGAGCCTAATGGTTAAGAGCATGTGTTTCCTCCTAAGAGGTCACAGATTCAAAACTAGAGGGGGGTAGAATATGCATGCCTTCGTATACTTAGCAGTCAAATCACCTCATAACACTTTCGATGTATTTATAAGTCTTTTGAGCCATCTATGGGATTCAGAGCAACCATTTCAAAAAAAAATTGAGTTAAATTTGACACAATATATTCCACTTATATCTCTATATCCAAAATATTCTAATGCCTTAATTAATTGTCTTGATCCATAAATTCTATTTTTTTGGGGGGAGAGTAGGAGGCTACTTAACCGTGTGAATACATTGTACTAAAGGGTGGGGAGATATATTGTGCATTTTAAAAATTCCCGATGTGTTCTCCACTCTCTATGTAAATACATAATGTTTCCCCCTTCCCTAACCCTCATAAAAAAAAGTCATTGTACGTGATAGTGTACATGTTTGGGTACGATGTGCATGTACATGCTTGAGCATGGTTATCTCTTCTTTAGAAAGGGAATGGAGCATGAACATTGTTGAAATTTCATGTAAGTATCATTTTTAGTCACATGTAAGTTCAAAGATATAGAATAATAAATTAAATGGGTAGTAGTAGTGTGACCATGAACCACAATTGAAAATAAACATAAAAATTAAATGGGTAGAGCTTTGAGCTATGGAAGCTCAAAATGGAAGATTTGTTTGTGGACAAAGATCAATGAATCACTGTTGATTTCAGAATTGTACCAACATGGATGTCAACAATAGACTACACTAAGTTGGATCAAAAGGAAAAGAGAACAATACAATTGCGTCTATCAGAATTAATATCACTGGATATGTCAAGAGAAGCTACAACAAAGGCAGTATGGAACAAGTTAGGGAGCTTGTATTAGCTTATGTCCTTGCTAAACAAATCATTGCTATTGAAAACATTGTATAAATTGAGGATGAAGGATGGAGACTCAGTGATAAAGCATCTAAATGTCTTCAATACTATAGTAAGTCAAATATTAAGATATTAATATTTTAGATGTATATAAGTGTATATGTTTGTTTCTTTCTTTACCAGAATCATGGGATAGTTTGGTTGTTTCCATAAGTAGTAATGCAACTATTGAATTTATAATTATTGTCGATCTTCATAATATATATTTTTCCACTTGATGTACATGTATTGATTATTGTAAAGCATATTTTAAATGTTAAAGTAAAAAAAAAAAAAATATTTTGATTTAAAGTCCCACTTCAACTTTTAAAAGAAGAAAATTTGAAATTTGAAATTGCAATTTTTGGCGTTAAGTTATCAAGTCGGCCTCCCTCCAAGTCAAGTTGGCCCAGGGGAAAGGACACACCCATTCAACCTAACATATTACTATATAAGGGAAAATCGACCTCATTTCTCCACCACTAATTTACACTTCCTCAAGAAGACATTTTTGGGCATCTCAGCAAAGATCAAGAGGGACAAGGAGGACGAAAATTAAGTCAAACTATCTCTCTTTCTCTCTCTCACAAGCTCACACGTGTGGATATATTCTCTCTCTTTTGGTTCACAAATTTTTTGGTAAAACCTTTTATAGGGGGGACGAAATGCTAGAAAGTTGTAGGGACCAAAATTCTGGGAAAAGTGACAGTTGTAGGAGGGCTGAATTCTAGGTTAGATCAGGTAGAGTGAAATTCTGGATCAGATTGGGAGGCTTGAAATGGAGGAGTTTAACATGTTTAACCATAATTCTAGGTGTGTCTCTTGTTGAACATAATAATTTCTCTATTGAAAAAGGTTGTTGGGTTTTCCCTGGGTAAATCTTGTCTTCCCTTTGGGCATTGGGATCTATACTGTTCTACTATTATTGTATGGCTGAATTTTGAAAGTATAATTGTTGAATGATATATTGTAATAATTTAAAAGAAGATCAACATCAAAATTAATTATCGATATTTTAGAAATATTTCCCTAGTCTATATTGCACTTAGAAAATCAACATGGTATCAGAGCTTTGGAGAAGGAAGGAACACAAAGATCACCCTTGAAGAAACCCTAATATGATATAAATCTTATTGAATTCCTTATTGATTTGTATGCATGGCTTCTTCTATGAAATCTGAGAACAAGTTGGAAGGAGCTTCAAACTTCAGAACTTGGAAACTTAGAATTGATCTTATTCTTGCAAAGAACAAGGTTTTGGATATTATGACACGAAACATTGTAGAACTAGCAAATTTTGTAGGAAAGGAGAAGTTTAAGGAGGATGTCATTATTTCCATGAGTCTTATCGTAGAATCCATTAGATATCATCTTATTCCCTACATTGCAAAGCTTGATACTTCCAAGATGGTGTACGAAGCCCTAAACAATATATTCTCTATCAAGAATGTTGGTCAAGCCATGAGTTTGATGAATGAAATTCGTGATGTGAAGATGAAAAATGATGACACCATAACTTCATATCTCTTAAGGATTTCTCAAATAAAAGACCAAATTCAAGCAATTGGAGAAACTATCTCTGAAACAAACTTGTGACTACAACACTCAATGGTCTACTTAGATCATGAGATGTATTTGCAGTAGGTAAAGTAGTTGGAAGGAAGATCCTTCATTTTAATAACTATGGACCTCTTGTGCTCAAGAAGAATCAAGGCTTCTGTCAAGAGATAAGAAGGAAGAAGCCTCTCAAGCACTTGTAGCTGGCTTCAATAACAAAGGAAAGAAGAAGTTTGGTTCTTAACACAAGAAGTCAGGAAAAAGACCTCCTCCACCCCAAGGGAAGAAGGGCATGTCAAAGATTCTGTAGAAAATACACGTAGATTCAACTAATAATTGTAATATTCTAAAACATTATACTTGAATCTAATCTACCAATTGCAGAAAACAATTTAGATCTTGAAATCACAAAACATGAAAGAGAAAGAATTTAAATTGCACAAAGCAAAGATTTCCTCGGGAAAGCCTCAGCTAAAAAACCCGCTATCTATATATTGCATAAGCCAAAGAATATGAGAATATTACAATTATTTTATGCAAGCTAAGAAATCTCTGCACTATTTCTATCTGTCTCAATGAATCCTAGACAAGCCTGGTTCAATACTTAACTAATTTTCTGCCCTCCAGGATTCCTATTTCTTTACGTAGTTTCCTTGGGTAATTAGGCCTTATTAATTAATGAAACTCCCAATCCATACTATGCAATCCATTAGGGGCCTTCCTCTGACTGCATGCACCACCTGTAAAATTTAGATAATTATACAACTGATATTACACTGCCCTTGAACTCGAATCTCAACTAGGTCTTTCTCAAAACTGACATGTATGAGTTATTTATGACTGAATTATCAGTCAACTGGCTGAACACATGAAGCGACAACTGCCTAAACTCCTACTAGTTCCTCCATTAGTTAGAACTAGTTTAACTGAATTTACCTCAGATAATTTGATTTAATTAATTACAATGCAAAATAAACTCACCCAGGGCTCCTATAATGTAATAGAAACTCTACATGCCTCTAGTTTGACCCCCAAATCGAATTAAATGAACCAAATAAGTCATCCTAACTTATTTAACTCGTACAAACTGTCATGTGATGTAGAATTAAAATTTTATTCTAATTTAATCAAGGGAAAAGTTAATTAAAATATTTCTTGATGCCATTTTCAAGATTTCTTGCTGCCATTTTCAACACTCCCTCTCAACAAGAAAGTAATTCAACTCTATCCCGATCAATTACCTTTGGAATGTTATGCATGCAAGAATTATCTCTAGTGTTGTTTCTACTAAAACTTCTGAAACTAAAAACATCCAAACTAAATCAATTGTGATAATTATGATGCATCTATCACCCGAGTCTCTAAATACTACTAGCTACTGCACTGTCTACTGAAAACTCTTTGATGTTGCTGACTCTGCACTGTGCCATCTGCACCATTGCCAACTTTGCACTACACTCTTCAGTATCTGATTGTTGCTAGTCTCTATGTTGGGTGCTGGTTTTTTACTTATTTCTTACATTTTTTTCCCCCATTTTACCTCATGACTACAACCACTGGGCCTATCTTTGCCTCTTTTTCCTACCTTTTTTATCTTAACTTGTGTTGTTTCACCTTATTTTCATTACCTTGCCATTTCATCAATTATTATGATGTATCATCTCTTTTTATGACTAACTGAGGATGAATGTTTGGAGAAGATCTATGGTCTTTTGTTGTCTTTCCAGATGCTATTTGTAGCACAAAAGATCTTGAGCACAAGGCATATAGGAGTAGTTAAAGGTGTGCGGTTACAGTGAGATGTTACACCACGACATTGTTACAGACCCACTGACAAACTGCTGTTACAGTTGTACCATTGACCGGATCTCTCAACTTCTGATGCTGACCTCTCCTCTAGCTGTTGTGCTACAGTTGTGATTTATCGCAATAAATATAGAAGTTATTAAGTATTGTATTTTAGGATAACAACCTCAAGGCGGTTTTGATTGTAATCTATATTTTTCCAAGTCATACCTTTTATTAAGAAAGTGGTTGTAACCATATGTATTCTATTTTGATCAGCATGAGAATCATAATATTCTCATGACTGATCCATCCCTCATTTTCTAAAATGTAATCACTATCTGAGTGCTCATCCGTTGAGGTCGAAAGGTTAGCGGAGAATAACATTACCTTGGCTCTATAATTTTGATCACATTAATACAAGTTATCCTGTTGTTGCTGTTAAATGCATTATCTGATTTAGTTTCCGTTAAAGTTATTTCTCTTCCTGCGCCCTGCTAGGGAGGAAGGGCCCTCCTCTTTAGCAGGGATTGCAGTGGTTAAGGTAGCTGTATATATATATATTTCTATTTTCTTTATGTATAAGTGGAAGTGTTGTTGTTGATGTTATTAGATGTGAATAGATCCGCTTCAATTCCAATATTTTATATGTTGTTACACATGTGAGATTAGAGATACCAGTTGGGTAATTGTTGTGTGGCGCGTTAGGTACAGTTAATTGAGGCTTGATTACATTCCTGTTGATTGTTTTTATTTCTGCATAAGTGATTTCTTTCAGCATTTGATTCAGCAACAATTTCTCTTTAATTTGATTTGCTTCTGGTTTGATGTATCGGCACAGACAATGCGACTGTCATTGAAATAAAAGATGTCCCTGGATTGATAATTTATGTGTACCTTCTTAGTCATTTAACAATGATTAATGCAATCCAAAATTTTGGCGTCGTTGTCGAGGATGGCAGTAACGATCCAATCAACCAGAGTTGTTTGTTAGAAGATAGAGTGTACCCAGTCTTCAATTTCCGGGCGGTAATACGAGAGGTAAGAACCTGCACATCGCTCTAACATACTTGAGTGGGCTCACCAATGCTACAATGGGGCACTTAGAGGTGCAATTTTTGTGTGTTTTTTTAGAGTGTCTCCAGCGACACAATTGTCGGGCAGTAAGACGAGAGGTAAGAACCTACACATCGCTCTTACATACCTGAGTAGGCTCACCAATGTCTCGCTGGGACACTTAGAAGTGTGAATTTTCGGGTGTTTCCTTTAGGGTGTCTTCAGCTATACAGTTGCTGGGCAATAAGATGAGAGGTAAGAACCTTCGCAACGCTCCAACGTACCTAGGCGGGCTCACTGCTATAGAAACTGAATCACTTGTAGGATGAATTGATACACATAGGGTCCATATGTGCCAGTAGGACGATAGAAAAATCCACAAACACCCCCCTACTCTACTAAATATAGGAAAGATGGGTCGTAAGAAGGAAAAGAAGAGTGTAGACTTGGGAAGAAAGACATTCTTTGGAGATTTGATCTCAAGGGCAGAAAAGGAACAATCTACTTCATACATAGATAACAAGAAGACAGGACCACAGAAAGCGGCTACTATATCAAAGCCTGAGGCATTGATGCCTTCCGTATTTGGACCTCACCACCCTTTGAACAACATATCCACTCCTAATATCAAGACTCCAGATCTAAAACAACAGTGGAAAATCATTGATCAGGATCTGAGAATCGAAGGACAAGGGGAGACCAGTGGGGAGCATCAAGGACCCGAGGAACAAAATTTAATTGACCATCATTTGGATGTTGGTAGCGCAGTCAAACAGATGGTCTTGGAACATCCTGATCCTTTTATTTATCAATCTCCTGCATACTCCAAGGACGGTTCATCCCATAAGGAAGAATCATCTATGGGGTACGAGAATGTCAAGGCAGATATCTCTGTTACTTTTGAATTCCCAATAGTAGTAACACGGGATGAGGCTCCTATGAAAAATATTCCTTTGTCATCCCTACCATCCTTTCAAGGGATGGTTGTTGAAGATCCCAATACTTTTTTGTTCGAATTCGACATGCTGTGTAGAGGATATGACTATACTTCAGACGCCCAGAAGTTTAAATTGTTTCCTGCTACTCTGAAAGGAGCAGCATTAAGATGGTTCATGAGACTGGGTGTGGGCACGATTTGAACCTGGAATGATATGAGGGAGGCCTTTCTCTTTAAGTATCAGGATTACTATCAAACTAGGGATTTGAAGGAAGAGATCTTCAGAATTGCACAGAAGGAGGAGGAGAGCTTGGAAGACTATATGGAGCGATTCCATTACAATTTACAAAGGTATAAGTTCAGTAACTTAGCCCCAGAAATTCTGAAACCAATATTATTAAGAGGTATAAGAGATGAATGTCTGGAGCATTTGAATCTATTGGGAAAAGGAGAAATATCGCAAGAACCGCTTGAAGAAATAATGAAGCTTTGCTTGCAGAGCTCAAGAGGATTGGTCAAAGGAGTTCAGTTTGGGACCCTTCAATCTGGATCAGAGATCGGAAATATATTTGAAGATTTTAAAACTTACCTCCTTAGCACTCTCTCTACCCATATCAATATGGTACAAGTTAAGAAAGCACAAGCTGAAGCTGAAGCAGCCTTAGCAATATTTTTTCCCTGATTCAAAAAAAACATTTGGAAAGAGAAAGTGGACTGAGTAGCATTAGCCTGTGCAACATCTGTGAATTGGCACATTCTATGAATCAATATCCTAAATTTCCCAGACTAAAGGCCGTACTTCAAGAATCAAGCGAGGATGTCTAGTATTCCTATTTCATTGGATCAAAGAGGCCATGGCAGCCATGACCTACAGGTATGCCTCCAGATTTTTCCTCTTTTAATCCTTGGAATAATGTTTATAATAGTCAGAAATATCCATGACAATATCCTACTCCTTCCTCAACACAATTTCCTTCACCATGGAACCAGTGGCCTTCTCCTCCACCAATGCAATATCCTCCATCGCAACCTCATCCTTGGAGCTAGAATTGGAGAGGTAATGGCTAAGGTCCAGTACCCCCTACACTACCAATGAAACAAAAGTTACAACTGCCTCCTCTTCAAAATCCTACACCTTATGTCTGACCCCAATTAGCTATGCAAACTAACCCCAATCCGAATAATAAGGCAGCCCAGAACATAGACGCTCTAGTTACCTTCTAGACTTATCTTATTTCTCCCATTGGACTCAATGAGGTTCAGCTTCGATCGGGAAAAGTAATTAGACCTGAACATACTCCCGTTATCATCGAAGAAGAATGTGAGTCACCTAGGAAGGATATGGTCGATTATGAGACAACTTTTACACATGTAACAACTGATACATCACCTACTATTACACCTATAGCAGCCAACTCGAGAGGGTCTGTTGTTTCTACATCAGCCAACCCGACCAAAGGCTGGTGCATCTGTGACAGCTGACTCAGCTGTCAAAATTCAAGATCCTCCATACCCTCAGCGATTAACTGAAACTGGGCCAACCCCACAACCTGAATCTAAATTCCTCAAGGAGCTGCAAAATTTGTATGTGAGGATTCCACTATTACAGGCTCTTAAGGAAGTACTTATCTATGCTAAAAAAATGAGGAATTTATGTGTCAAAAATCCTGGAAGAAAACCAAAAGACCCTGCTACTATCCATGTTATGGGGAAACTCTCCGATCTTATGATTGATCATCCTTTGTTGACTAAATATAATGACCCAGAGAATCCTACAGTGACCGTCCATATTGATGACCAACCCATAACCAACACTTTGATTGATTTGGGGGCAACCATTAATGTCATGACTAAAGACCTCTTTATCTCCCTAGGATTTCATGGACTTAGACCTACACCCACAATGTTTGAATTAGCAGATAGGTCCCGTGTTAAGCCCAAGGGAATGATAGAAGATGTGGTTATCACTGTGGCTTCTTGGAATTATCCGGTTGATTTTCTCATTTTAAAAACCAAATCCAACCTGGGGGGTCATCCTTTAATCTTGGGAAGACCATGGCTAGCCACTACAGACACATATATCAGATGTGGGTATGGATCTATGGTGATCTCAGATGGGCAGGCCACTCAGAACCTGAACCTTTACCCCCCAACAAAACCTCACATCCATTTGATTAGTCCCTAGTGGGACGAATTTGAACCTAAATATGATCTTTCCCTACCTCTCCTCACGCTTGGAAAAGCACAATACTTTAAGGATGAAACAGAGGATGATATCATTAATGGTTTTATTGGCAATTCAATCTCTGTTGCCTCCATTAAATATCTGGGGAAAGAATATGAGGTAGACGATGTAATCATTGAACATTTGAAAACTACTCCACATACTACCAGCAGTCCCGTTGAAATTGAACCAGGGAAATGTCCATTAATCCTAACTTGATTGCTGAACAAAACAGATTATTTATACAACTGTTACAGAAATATAAAAAGGCATTTTCATGGGACTATACTGATATGAAAGAATCCATCTTGGCCTATGCACTCACCGCATATATCTTAAAGAGGATTGCAAACCAGTTAGACAACTACAGTGCTGAATGAATCCTGCACTTAAGGAGATAGTGAAAGAAGAATTGCAGAAACTCCTTAATGCTAATTTCATCTACCCCATTTCTGACAGCCAGTGGATGTCTCCACTTGTCATAGTTCCGAAAAAGAACAACAAGTGGAGAGTCTGTGTAGACTATAGAGAGCTTAACAAGGCCACTCAAAAGGACCATTTCCCTTTACCATTTATTGATTAGGTCCTAGATACTCTCGCTGGGAAAAAGTTTTTTTCATTCCTGGGTGGGTTTAGTGGTTATAATAAAATATAGATTGCCCTGGAAGACCAAGACAAGACAACCTTCACTTTCCCGTGGGGTACTTTTGCATACAGAGTCCTTCCTTTTGGCCTCTCTAATGCGCCAACAACTTTTTAGAGGGAAATATTGGGTATTTTTTATGATCTCTTGAATGACTGTCTTGAAATATTTATGGATGATTTTAGACCCTACGAGGATGCCTTTGAGACAACATTAGTCAATTTAGAAAAGGTGCTAAAACGTTGTGAACAAACTAATGTTTCTCTTAGCACAGAGAAATGCCACATGATGATGACATAGGGAATTGTGTTGGGAAATTTCATTTCGGCAGATGGAATCAAGGTAGATCCTGCAAAAATTTAGGTAGTCTCGAAAATCCCAACTCCTAAGACTCTAAAAGAGGTACGTAGTTTTTTGGGACATTCAGGTTATTATAGGAGATTTATACAGAATTTTTCAAATATTGCATCTCCTCTATTTTCCTTGCTTATGAAAGATGCAGAATTTGTGTGAATAGGAAAGTGTGAGCAAGCCTTTCTGAATTTAAAGAACTGTGTAACAACAACACCTTTTTTATGAGGACCAAACTGGATATTGCCATTCCATATCGCTACATATGTATCTGACATAGTTATGGGCATTGTTTTGGGGCAACTGGAGGAGAAGAAACCTTATGCCATTTATTACATCAGCAAGAATCTAACTCCAACATAACTCAACTACACAGTGACTAAAAGGGAATTCCTAGCAATAGTGCACAATATCAACAAATTTCGGCACTACATCATCGGGTATCAAGTATTTGTACACATTGACCATGCTGCAATTCAATTTTTAATGAAAAAACCTGTTACTAATGATAGAGTTACACAATGGTTATTGCTGTTACAGGAATTCGATATCACCATTTTAGATAAACCCGGAAAATATAATGTGGTTGCTGATTTCCTTTCTAGATTAACTATAAGTGATGACTGCACTCCCACTGAGGATTCATTTCCTGATGAATATCTTTTTTCCATATCTACTCACTCACCATGGTATGCAGATATAGCCAATTATCTTGCTACAGGAAAATTTCCACACTAGTTATCTTCTAAAGAAAAGAGGAAGACTATACAATAGAGTGCTACCTACTCCTGGATAGAGGGAAATCTCTATCGCACTGGGCCAAAATTTCAGATTAGGCGATGTGTTCGAGAAGATGAGGTATTTGAGATCTTGAAAGCTTGTCATGAGGAACCTTGTGGAGGGCACATCACTGAAAAAAGGATGTGATATAAATTAGTATCAATAGGGTACTACTGGCCAACCATATTCCAGGATGCCAAGAAGTTTATGAAGGGATGTGATAGCTGCCAAAGGATGGGCCAACCTCTAAAATCATATGAGATGCCGTTATAGCCTTAGATAGTGATAGAACCATTTGAGAAATGGGCCCTGGACTTTGTAGGGCCAATTAATCCTTCATCATAGAAAAAATCATACATATTGGTCTACACTGACTATGTCACAAAGTGGGTCGAAGCAAAGGAACTAATTAGAGCTACAAAGCAGGCTGTTTCAGACTTCCTGTTTGAAGATATCTTTGTTCACTTCGGGATACCCAGGGAGATAGTGACAGATGGAGGGCCTCAGTTCACATCTCATTTGATAAAGAAGCTGGTTGAGAAGTATGGAATTCATCACAGGATCACTTCACCTTATCATCCACAATCAAATGGCCAAGTAGAAAACACCAATAAAGTAATTGAGGGAATTTTAACAAAGACAGTAGCCAACCACCGAAGAAATTGGGTTGAGAAACTTCCAGAGGTGTTGTGGGCTTACAGAACAACATGGAGGAATAATACAGGCTTCTCACCATAGGAATTGGTGTATGGTAAGAATCCTTTATTCCCCATAGAGTTCTAGATAAAGACATTAAGAACAACATTGCAGGTCAATATGGACTCAAGCACAACACAGAAACAAAGATTGGACCAACTCAATGAGTTGGAAGAGAAATGGCTGGATGCTATTCAACAGACAAAGATCATTTAGCAGCAGAGAGTTAGATGGCATGATGGGTTTATTAAGAAGAAGAAGTTACACAAAGAAGATTGGGCTCTCTTTTATGATTCAAGGTGCAAGGATTTCAAAGGCAAGCTTTGCACCAGATGGCTAGGTCCTTACGAAGTAGACACAGTCTTTGACAATAGGACTGTACAATTGGTCACCATCGACAGTGTTAAGACACCATTACTGGTTAATGGGCACTGTCTAAGGTTATATCATCAACCGATTCGAAGGAATCATTAGTTAACATTGTTGTAGACTCTGATCTTCATGTTATAGCAGCAGGGGAACATCCCCCTGTGGAGCTTGAAATTTGAAATTACAATCAGTGCAGCGGCTTAAAACCACCTTTGTGGCAGTTGTTACACCTATTTAAATAATAATAATAATAATAATAAAATAAAAATAAGAAATATGATTGTGAAAAAATCTTTTCGGGGCGCAGTCAGACAATTTGTAATAGTTGAAAACTACTCTTGTGGTGGCTGTTACACCCATTTTTTTTTCCTTCCTAAAACATCATCTTTCCTCCCTGATACATTTTACAAGATGATGTTATTTATTTGTTTTTATTTTTGTACCTATTTATCCTAATCATCATGTTTTTTGAAGAATAATTTGAAAGTTGTCTTCGATGTTAAACATGTAACAACCAACAACCACAAACGTTGTTACTCGTTTTCATCGCATACAAAAATAATTGTGCCAGCCAAGCGTGACCGCCACGATCACTGCAAGAAGTATGCCGCCAATTCAAAATCCTCGTCCATGTCGCTTCAGGTATGTCATTCAAAAGGTAACATCATAATTTATAATTTGGTGATTAATGGCAAAAGTAATGATATTCCCGTGACGGCCGTGGGTGGCCGTCACCATTAAAGTAGGGGGGGACATATCTTGTAATCATTGAAAAAATTCATAGTCATAAACAGTTATTAATCCCGCATACATCCAATTAATAGCACAATCGCCAATAATGACTAAATCCGACCAGAAAGAGCGTGTGTACTTAGAACCCATTACTTTCCATAATGAGACATTTATGAAGAGTTGTGTGAGGTACGATCTGAAAATATGTAAACCATGTCACCTCCCATCACCCTTCTCAACTGAAGCCTTGTATGCCTCATGCCTCAAACTCATGATCTGGGATAATTAGAGTTTAAAGGAGTCGAGAGGAAGTAAACAGTGCAGTGACATTACAGTGGGTTGAGCAGTAAGGAGTGAATTCAAAAACAAAAGCAAGATGGGTGGAGCAGCAATTAGGCACGAGCCAGATTCCATCAATGCCTTGCAGAGCTTTCCAGAAGCCTACTAGGTATTCAGATATGCTGAATGTATTGAGTATTTCCAGAAGTTGGAAGGCTCGGATGAGGCGGTTGCCATCGAATTTGCACAGAATTTGAATAATCACGAGACCTGAGTCAGGGGCCTTCAAATTGAGGTGACTGAAGAAGTAATCACCCGAGTAACTACATTTCCATTAGAGGGACGGATATGGTTTAACAGAAACATCAATGACCCCTCTTTGAAGGAAGACTTCTTAGAAGGAGAAGAAAAGTTGGAGAAGAAAGGGAGAGGAATTGACATATTATCACTCCCTCAGCCATGGGCAGATGTCACCTTGGGTTTAATAAAATACATCACTTGGGAGGGGAGATCCACGATTATGTTTAATTATCACTTCGCTCTACTCAATCACCTTCGGCACCAGTAAAATATTAACCTTCCATTCTACTTATTAGGGAGCATTAAGCATATGGCGACGGTAGTGAAGACAACAACACATCTGGAAGCATGTGTGACCAATCATGAACTCATCAAATTGATCATGTTGGATGCCCTAAGCCAACAAGGAAGGATCTGGGAAGAATTCAAGCGAAAAAGGCTGAGGACAAGCCGGAGAAAATAGTTCGTGACTTCAGGAGGAAGTCAGGCAGAAGCTGAGACCCAGACTCGGCTTGCCAAGGTTAGAGTTGGGAAAGAGCCCATCGATGAACCAATTGGGGATAGGCATCCAGAGCAGAGGGTGAAATTTAACTTGCCCATAGAACCTTCTCCCACATTTGGAAAGCAGACAAAGCAAAAGCAATAGAAGAAGAAAGAGAACCCTCCTCATCAGGTAAGGACGAAACTCATGTCCTGCTTTTAGAACTTGAAAAACTAAGAAAGGAAAATGGAGAATTGAAACAAAGATTATCTAAGGGGAAGGAAATCGTGATACATGTATGCATGGCATGTTTTCAAGAACTAACAACTGTAGGGTATAAGGTCTGTGGGGAAAACAATAACCCAATGTAAATAGAAATAAAACTTCAGAAGGTTGTTACACAATAACCTGGTAAGGATATTGTTGTTACAAAAGAACCAGAAGTTAAAGCAGAGCCTCCTGTAGTAACTGACCTAGAGGCTTATATAGGAATAAAAAAAGGGGATGATACACAAGAACCCACTGATGAAGCTGTCGTTACACAAGAAACAACAATAGAGGTGGAGCATACCCATTCAACAGAGGTCGTTACACCCATTTTTGATGTTGATATTGAATGTAGAAGAATGCCAGGTCCCGTCTCGGGATGGAGTTCTGAGAAAATCTTGTTAATTTCCGAATTACAAAAGTGGAAATAGGAAGCAATCTCCCTTTAGGAGGGGATAATTTCTTTGAAAGAGCATCAAAAGGAGATAAGCACTCTAGATGAAAATTGGATGAAAGAAGAGTTGAAGAAAGAATGGGAGAATTATAAGAGGAAGGGAGCTATGAAGAAGCAAGAGGAACAACTACTGCTGTTACAGTAGTAGGTTCAAGATCTTACCATGGATAAGCAAAAAATTCATGAAATTTCCCTCAATTTGCTGGGGTGCAGGCACCTTCCCCATTCTACCCCCTCTTTTTATGGGAACAATACTTCATGTTCTAGATGAAAGCTGTTATGGAGGATAGACCCTATCTGTGTTCTTCCACTTGCACATTCTTAGATGTCTTTCGTGCCTCCAATTTTAACGAACAAAGCCATCTGTGTGAGTTATTCTTGCAGAATATCATTTGCGAGCACGTGAGAATGCAAATTATGGTGACAATATTCTTCGTGAGCTTTTGTGTCCTTCATGAAGAATCATATTGACTGGAATTTTTCCACAAAATCTATGAATGCCAATGAAGAGAAGATGGCATTATGGATCCATGCAGAACCAGGACGGGCCATCAAGTTAAGATGGGAATTTAGAAGAATTTTGAGCACTCCTGGGATAAGCGAACCTGCTGCCACTTACAAAAGAAGGATTGTGAACTTCTATCTCAATCAATTCTCAATGATGAAGAGTCGAGCCTTGAATGGGTGTTTGAAACGCACGGAAGCCAGCAATGTTGAGATACTTAAAGAGGAGCCATTTTCATTTCAAAATTTTGTGGTGGATGTTACATATGTACCAACATATGCACAGATAGTACACACCCTTGGTGCTTCCTGGATTGGGTTAAGGTTCAAGTTCCCTTTGATCTGGCTACCAATTGAGGAACCAAAGTAAATATGAATTGAACAAGTATGAATCAGAATCCTGGGTACGAAAACTGATGGCTAATCAAGGGTACAGGTCTGCAAATGAAGATACCACCAGTGCTTACGATCTCACTGACCTGCACCAGAGATATTCCCATGAGAGATGAGATTTTTCATGAGGACATGCAAGTGCTCCAGCTGGGGGGAGATGTTGGGTGCTAGTTTTGTACTTATTTCTTGCATTTGTTTCCCCCATTTTACCTCATGAATGAAACCATTGGGCCTATCTTTGCCTCTTTTTCCTACCCTTTTATCTTAACTTGTGTTTTTTCACCTTATTTTCATTACCTTTCAATTTCATCAATTATTATGATGTATCGTGTCTTTTTATGACTAAATGAGGATGAATGTTTGGAGAGGATCTATGGTCTTTTGTTGTCTTTCCAGATGCTATTTTTAGCACAAAAGATCTTGAGCATGAGGCGTACAGGAGCAGTTAAAGGTGTGTTGTTATAGTGAGCTGTTACACCACATTGTTGTTACAGATCCACTGGCAAACTGCTGTTACAGTTGTACCTCTGATTGGATATCTCAACTTCTAATGCTGACCTGTCCTTTAGCTGTTACGCTACAGTTGTGATTATCGCGATAGCTGTAGAAGTTATTAAGTATTGTATTTTTGGATAACAACCTCTAGGCAGTTTTGATTGTAATCTATATTTTTCCAAGTCAGACCTTTTATTAAGAAAGTGGTTGTAACCATATGTATTCTATTTTGATCATCATGTGAATCATAAGATTCTCATGACTGATCCATCCCTCGTTTTCTGAGATGTAACCACTATATATTTCTCGTCCCTTGAGGTAAAAAGGTTAGCGGAGAACATAATTACCTTGGCCTTGTAATTTTGATCATATTAATACAAGTTATCCTATTGTTGCTATTGTTGCTGTTACATGCATTATCTGATTTAGTTTCCGTTAAAGTTCTTTCTCTTCCTGTGCCCTACTAGGGAGGAAGGGCACTCCTCTTTAGCAGGTATTGCAGTGGTTAAGGTAGTTGTATATATATATATATATATATATATATATATATATATATATATATATATTTCTATTTGCTTTATGTATCTGTGGAAGTGATGTTGTTGTTGTTATTAGCTGTGAATAGATCTGCTTCAATTCCAATATTTTATATGCTATTACACATGTGAGATTAGAGATACCAGCTGGGTAATTGTTGTGTGGCGTGCTAGGTAAAATTAATTGAGGCTTGATTACATTCTTGTAGATTTTATTTATTTATGCATGAGTGATTTCTTTTAGCATTGGATTCAGCAATGATTTCTCTTTAATTTGATTTTCTTCTGGTTTGATGTATCGACACAGACAGTGCTACTGTCATTGAAATAAAATACGTCCTTGGATTGATAATTTATGTGTACCGTCTTAGTCATTTAACAATGATTAATACAGTCCAACACTCTGCATTTGCAACTCTAGCATATCATTGCACCAATTTCCATTGATTCATCCCGCTACTATATACTATGGGCTCATGTGGTAAGGTAATGATCCATGAGGTGGATTCCTTAGTAGAGCCTGCCCAAATTTCTGCACTCTTGGGACTATGACTTCACATCGCCCCACCTCTCACTTGGAGGTATGTTGTCATGTGCTCCCTCTTCCCACTTGGCTCGAAATTTCCCCCTACTAGAGGTCTTTTCTTGAGTGGAAGTCTCCACTCGGCCTCCTCTCTGCTTCTCCAATTGTGGCTGCTCCACAACTTGCTGAGGCTTCGTCTGAGGCTATGTTGTACCTTGAGAGACAACCCCTGACTGAAAAGAGGTCAGTGCCAAATAAATTTATTAAATACCATGATGGAAGATTTTATTTTTCTAATTTTATTAAACCCCAAAGATTTAATCCTTATCAGTATTCAGTGTGAGAACAATATTTCAAAGTGGCCTTCTCGTGTTGAATACAAATGGAAAATATAGAACATAAAGAAGTGACGGTGGAAAGTCTTCAAGAATGGGGTTACTTTGCATAATCTCTTGTTTCCAACTTTAGAAGAAATATGAAATTAACAGGTAGTGAAATATATAAAATAAGAGCTCATCATTAAGGATTTTAACTCAACTTACAAAACTGTAAAATTAAAGACCAATATCTTCATTACTCATTTCTAAAGAAGAATGAGTAAAAACAAATGTAACAAGAAAGACAAATCATACTCAACATATTCTGGAATCACTTGAAATATTTATTCATATGCACTTGAAGATTCAAAATACAAAAGGCTCTGCTTCTGAGGACAAAACTTGGAAACCCTTTCTCCTTCTGAATTCACTTTTTATACAAAATTTTCAAAAATGAGACAGTTACAAAACTGTCAACTATTAACTGTTATCTTCCTAAACTACTTTTGAATTGGTTGTTCCTTCGTTCATTACACTTTTGAAAATTTAAATTAAAAGATAAATACACAATTCAGAACTTTAAAAGAGGATGAGACGACGAAGAGATGACAACTGATAACAAAAAAAGGTAGAATGGTTATACAAACCACGCTTGCTTATTGTCGTCATACTAGGGAATACTCCTGTATGTGAGAAACCTAAAATATTCCCAGTCCAACCATTGTATGTTTTCGATCAGTGGTCAAATTTGATCGCAAAAATTTCTTGCAGAGGCACTAGAGGGGCTAACCTTTAGGCACTTTGTGTCGTTCGGTTTTCTCTATCTGATGAGTCCCACTCCTTCTGTCCATCGCGCCCGATCAATTTGAATGAATTTTAAGTCCGACTATTATAGGTAAATTTGGGCATCATCCCCCATGACTTGGTCAAATTGGACATCGTCCCCAGGACCAATGAAATAGGGTATATCATCCCTTTATATTTTAGTTGCTATATGCCCTAAGAGAAGAACATTTCATTCAAGGCTTCTATTGTGAGATTTCCAAGGTTTGAAGTATATGTTATATCACTTATTTACTCACCAACGCAGTCTCTAAAGGGACTAACTACATTGCAGTTCCAAATCCTCCATTCAAGGGTGCACTACAGTACACTTCCCAACACTCAAGAGTGTGTTGGTCACCTGGAAGCGGAATTCTCATTGTTCCGGGAATCTCCACATGGCCAGTGCCTTCTAGAAGAGTCCATATGTTTCAAACTTCGAATCCAAGTGTCCATCTAACACTTGTGAACCTGGGAACATGTCTTGCCTATTATTATAAGTCATTCATTGAGAAACTACCATCGGTTTCCCTATAAATAGAGCACTCATTCTAGTGATAGGAAGGGAAGAATTTTGGTAAGGTTATGTTGTTGGATTCTCATGTGATAAGAGAGTGAAAGTACTGATATGCTGCTGGTATGATGTTGGATGTGATGAGGCTGGAATGAAGCTGAGGCTAGAATGAAGCTAGAGCAGGTTGACAACAAATCGATCCATTGGTTGTAGCATCCCCCTTCTACTCTTTAATAAAGATTGTTGTTCATTTCCCATACATACGTATCTATTTCTTGTGCAATTTATTCTTGAATGATTTATGTATTTCATATCTAATCGATTTGATTGAGTATAAGATAAGTAGATATTTGTATATTGCATGTTGTTTTTTTTTCTCTGTTTGTGTTTGCATGAATCGATCTGGAATTTTGGGTTGGATTGAGAGTGAGAGCAACAATGATAGAAGGAGAAGGAGAAGTGATTGAATCACAAGTAGGATCCTTTACATTCTGTATATCTGCTTGTTTTAGAGAAAGTGATAGTTATTCTTTCCTCTATTGTTCTAAGTGACTAGCACCACACTTAGGGAATTTGGTTTATCCGTAGATCACAATTCTGCATAACAAATTGGCGACTCCGCTAGAGAGTATGCTATCATTCCTGGTGTTTTTTCCTCTATTTATCCTCATCAGTAGCATATAATTTTAGTTATCAGTCATTTGAATGAAAAAATTGAATTAGAAGTGTGTTCTGTTTCTTGGTTTTTCAATCTCTGCTATGCCCAATGCACTGTTGGTCAAGACACAGTGCATTACAGTGCACTGTCTCCCACTCAAGGGTGCTCTGAAACACACTATCTCCCCTTAGAGACTACGTTGGCTCCTCAACCAACCAAATTCCATCTAAATTTTTCATTTCTATCATTCTTAGCCACTTGTTTGTTGTATTCTCATATGTCTGATACCTCTTAGAGACCAGTAAACTTTCCTGATTCTTCCTCCTTTGAAAAATGAATTTGTTCAATGTCTATTTAGTGTTTTTATTTATCATTGGAAAATCAAATTCAAAGTATTTCATTTCTGCATTAGATCAATTTTTTTTCGAAAAGGAAATTTTTGTTTCATTCCTCGTTTCCTGTAGGAAGATAGTAGTTCCATTCTTCATTTTCCAAAAAGAGAAATTGTTGTTTCATTCCTCATTTCTCAAAGAAGAAAACACTTGTTTTATTGATTAATGCATATAGTTTCCTTTCTCGCATTCACATTAAAGGGAGATGAAAAGAAAAACATGCATGTGAATATAGTGAATTGTGTGTGTTGCATAGGAACAAGTTAGGAAAGTTGCATTTAGTTTGTGCTCTTTGTTGTTTGCTCAAAAACTAATTTCTCTTTCCCTTAGTAGCTAGGATTTTCATTAAAAAAGCTAAATTGAAAAGTTTGCTTATCATTTATTTTAAATTTTTAGGAATTTCCATCACATCACGTGGTGAACCTCAAAGACAAACTTTTAAACAAGATCAACGTAAAATTTTACATCAATTTATCTAAGAAAGAATTGGAACATTAATGATAAAATTTAGAAGGTATAGGCTAGAGACATGTTCCGGCGTCGTTAAACATAGCAGCTGTCATTAAATTATCTGCGATAAATTTCGAGTGATACCTCACTCCATGTACGTAAGTATATCGGAGCTCATCCACGTACCTTCGGGTAGATAGGGCGGTGTTCTAGTATGAAACATATAAGGGGGTGCTCTCAGTGTGTGGTTTCACATTAGACAACGCTAATACAGACTTGGGCCTCCACTTACCTCCGGGTATGTTTTGGAGGACAACTTTAGGTTGCTATCCATCCATAAGTAACTGAGTTGGCCGCCTTGTAACTTGTGATACACCAAACACAACATTCGGGGAGATTTCCTGCCCGTACTTCTTGGTTCGCCATGAGGTATTCTCTAGTTCACAATTAATTGGTAAACCTTTTTCCTATAATTACCCTTTTATTTTATTTATTTGTTTTTGGTCATAAAATAAATCAGTCATCATGGAAGAATAAAATCCCTTTCCCTGTCGTTCACGTAGAATAGCACTTAAACCACCTTTACCACTGGAAGCCATTTCTGGTCGATGAAGGCGACATCGTTCTACCAAAACCAGTACTATCATTACCTTTGATGTGACATCATCCTCATATATACCAGAGTAGTATCGAGTTGTTTCTACAAATCCTGGTTCATCTATTGTTGTCAAGACAGATTCCTAATAGCTACCTGTGGTCACGATCAATCCAATCAGTGAGACCATACCTCCCGAACCCGACGTTGTTCAACTAGAAGTTGATCCCGATCCCATAATTCTTTTACCAAAACATCTAGATCCCGAATTTGAATAACTAGAATTTGTTTCTATATCGGTCGCCCCACAATGGATTGTAGCCATTGAATCTCCTATATCATGCAGTAAACCACCTGAAATATACTTCGGGCTTGATGGAGAAATCCTTCCACTTGGTTTGATTTCGATTGAAGAAATGCCACAACACGAAACACCTTTGACTCCAACTCATTTTGGATCAGAGCTTTATCTTTACGAGCCTTTTCCTCAATCACCTCACGCTGCTTTCTTTGATCCTTTGTCAATTTGAGTTCCCGTAGATCCTGTAGGGTATACATTGGGTCATATGACCATGGCTGAGACAACACCTTCAGCTGTACCATATATTCTGGTTGCAACAACACCTGCTCTTTCTACCCCGTCGATGTTCACCACATCACCGGTGTCGTATTTATATGGTGGCCCTTTCGTCCCACCTGGTTACCAATATTTATCTGGAACCTTCTCTGGTGCATCCTCAAACCCATGGACTTCACCAATGTCATCATTTGGTATTCTGGCTGGTACATCTCTAATGAGTACTAAATGACTTGATCCTTTATATACATCTTCCGTGCAATATCAAGCTGGTCCATCTGGGTATATTCCATCCAATACAATCTCAACTGGACTCCCGAAATTTGGAGAACAATATATTCCATCTTATTATACTCCTCATATTGGGGGGAACCCTATGGTCACCCATTTTGATAGTACTCCATCGTTATATGGTCATCCTAATGTCAGAATAATTGTTTGTCAATGGAAACCTACCCTACCCATCCAACCACAAACGATTGTGCAATCATATCAACCAGTTCAACCTGTTTCTCCCATATCTACTCCACTTGTTAATACATCCTTACCCCTATTACAGGCTCAGAGTGTTGTACCTCAACCGTCTCAGGTGGGTCCTTCAACCCAATACCCTCAAGTATTAGGCCCTTACACTCCAACTCCCTTCGGTTGGTTTACAACAACCTCTTGTATCTAGAATTATTTATTCACAAGCTGGATTACCATATTATGGGATGTCGGAGCCACAACTGGGTTTTACCTATTCACAACCGAATCCAAGATATTCAATTTTGGGTTATAATCTTAGTGGACAAACACCTTGGAAGCCACAAGCGCAAATGAAACAACCCTGATTTCAACAAGTAGCGTACCTAGGTTTTGGTCAACATAATCCTCAAGCGTTTGCTTATCAAACAACCCCTATCTAGGTTACCAACAAAAAATTCCTTATGCTGGTGCTCAAAGGCTTATTGCCCAAGCAATTCCATCATACCCTGGCTATGCTCAACCAGACTTAAATCGACAGTTTCCCTTTGTTGCAACTTTAGAACTACCTTATTTAAACCAGTTTGCAAATGATCCAATCAACTATGCTCCTTGGTTGCCAGTGATACCTCATAAATTTCCCTCAGATATTCCTAAGTTCAATGGAAACCTTGTGGAAGACTCGTCGACGCATGTTATGAATTATCATTTGTGGTGTTCATCTAACTCCTTAAATGATGACTCCGTTCGACTACGTTGTTTCTAGCATACACTCACTGGTCCGACCGCGAAATGGTACATTGAGTTACCAAGAGCTTCATTTGATAATTTCACTACCCTAGCTACTGTCTTTTTGACCCACTTCCGGTTACCCATATGATATGAAATTGGAATGGAACTCTTGACCAATTTTAAACAGACCAATGCTACTCACATTTCTGATCATATTCATGAGTGGCGTCGTCATCGTAGAATGGTCAAGGCATTTCTTCCTAATTAGCTCCTTTCTTAGTTTTTCATTAATTTCCTGTTACCATCTATAATTGAGGATGTGGCTAAGGGAGGTGTCGTCACTGAAGAGCAGGTCATTTCTTGTACCCAGTACTTAGATTTGATTTATACTCAGTCTGGCACGCTCTATGAGAAAATTCCCAACACGTCGCAATCTAACTTTAATGTTCCTCCTCCATCTAAGGAATCTCATGCCAATGACAATATGATTGGTACTGCAAGCACACATAACTCTATTGCATCTGATCCTGCACCTTCTTTCAAAATTCATGCTGTGTCGTCTGACAAAGGAAAAAGTGACAAGCAACCCGGAAGTAAGAAAAAGGGGGAATCAAAGAAAAAGAAAACATCTACCCCGGAGGAACGATCATCTGATCGACAAACTGGAAATTAGAAACCTCATTACCCTTGCATAATCTAAAATGAGGAGAAATTTGTTCGAGACTGTCCTCATCATGTCAAAGTCTCAAGATTGATTAAGACCTCGCATGCATCCATTGTGTTGATAGATCCATTTCCGAATCCAGACACTAATTTGGTTGTTACGGATCCAACTCCTAGTTCCCAAGTGCTTATGCTATCTGTCTCGAAGCCAAAAATTGATGTTTTGGTGTCAAAACGTAATAAAGATTATGGTAGTCGGGCTACTGATAAACCTACGACCTCGACCATGAATTCGTCTACGGAATCTATTCTGCCAACTTTTATTCCTGAGTTAACAATACTGCCACCGAAGGAAGTTGTCCATAAATCGACATTCAATCCTCGAGCCCGAGCTGCTCAAAATTATAATATAGTTGAAGATTTAGCTCAATCCCCTTCAGCTATGTCGACGCTTGAGGTACTTCAAAATTGTCCCTCCTAAAAGTAGGCTTTGTTGTTAGCAATTGGTGGAATCGATCCGATAGATTCCAATCTTGTAGTCTTTAATCATACAGGCTATGTGCCGCAATTACCAGCAGAATTGGAATTCTCCATCCAAGTAAACGTTCTCAATCACCTCGTTCATCGTACTATTATTGATGAGGGAGAATATACCTATATTATGTCTCTAAAATACTGGAAGTCACTTTTCTCGCCGCACCTATCTCAATCGCCTACGGTGTTGAAAGCTTTTGACGGTCGTACATATAAGCCTTGCGGTGTCATCAATAACCTGCATATTGAAATAGGGGGAAAAACAGTAAATGTTGAAGTTGAGGTTGTTGACAGACCCCTTGACTACAACATTTTACTCGGAAGGCCATGGGTATATGCTATGACTGTGATTTTCTCTACATATTTTAGAATGGTCGCCTTTCCTCATAAAGGTGTTATCATAGTCATCAATCAACTCCTTCTTTGCCTCCAGTTCCTAGGTAACTGGAAGCGTTCCATTAGTTCACGCACCCCAACTAGCACTTCAGAACATTGGTGTAGGACTCTTAAAGGATTCATCCCTAATGGGAACCTTTGCATTACCACTGCTTGCGACATCGAAAAAAATTGCAAACAGAGAGACCTGCTACATGATATATTCCACTCCATTTGGCTTAAGGAAGGTTACGGGAGATTCTGAAGTTGTTACGTTGGATGAATTCTTGTTGCCCAACCCGATTGAGCTGGCATAGAAATCAATCTACATGGCTTGGGCGACGAATCTGAAATCATCGTCTCCAATCATTTGGGTTGATTGTTCATTAGAATTTGGTACTCCATCTGATCCTTTTTCATCCACTTTCTTAACTGATGAGAGCATTATGGAATCCATGATACCAGAAGGAGAACCATGGGAATATCATCATCATCATTCCCATCTTCAGGGTTACGAAGAAGATAATCTTATTGAACTATATCACCCATCGATCAAAACATTATTTTCGAATTCTTTTCCCATTAATGCAATCGAATCCGAGAGAAACTTATCAAATATTGAAGAAACCATTTCTATTGATATTTAGACCAAACCCAATGTTGTAGAAAACATTCATGTCGGCGTGTCTTGTTATCCATTAAAACTAAAAAATTATCACTCTCTCTTTCGTGAATTTCGTGATGTATTTCTTTGGTCTTATGAGGAAATTCCAGGCATAGATACTAGTATCATTGAACAGACTATTAAAATGTACCCTGATGTCAAACCAATACGTCAACACCTTCTTCCCGTTCATCTGAAGAGGGCCGCTTCCATTAAAGCCGAATTGAAAAACTTTTACGTGCTGGTTTCATTTACCCTGTTTCGCTTACAACCAATGGATCGATTTGTTGTCAACCTGCTCCAGCTTCATTCCAACCTCATCACATCTAGCATCATACCAGCATCATATCAGTACTTTCACTCTCTTATCACATGTGAATCCAACAACATAAATTTACCAAAATTCTTCCTTCCCTAGCACTAGAATGAGTGCTCAATTTATAGGGAAACTGATGGTAGTTTCTTAATGAATGACTTTATAATAATAGGCAAGACATGTTCCCAAGTTCATAGGTGTTAGATGGAAACTTGGATTATAAGTTTGACACATATGGAATCTTTTAGAAGGAACTGTCCATGTGGATATTCGCGGAACAATGATAATTCCGCTCCCAGGTGACCAACGCACCCTTGAGTGTTAGGAAGTACATTGCAGTGCACCCTTGAATGGAGGATTTGGCACTACAACGCAGTTAGTCCCTTTTTGATTTGGTTTCCCACATAGTTCCTATTATGAAGAAACAAGGGAAAATCAGAGTGTGTGTCGATTATCGAGATGTCAATCATGCTTTTCCAAAAGACAACTATCCTACTCCCTTTATCGACGATATTATTGACGATTGTGCTAGATGTGAAATTTTTTCATTCATGGATGGATTTTCTGGCTACAATCAAATCAATATCCGCCCATAGGACCAATATAAGACAACATTCATCTATCCCTGGGGCATATTTGTTTATCAGAAACTCCAATTTGGTTTAAAGAACGCTGGGGAAACTTTTCAGAGAGCAATGGAGTATGCTTCCAATGACATCAAGCACATTGTTCAACCTTATCTAGTCGATTTACCCGCGCATTCATGAAACCAGACTGATCACTCGACACATTTGAGAGCTATCTTTATACGTCGTCGACACTACAAAATACACTTCAATCCACATAAATGTGTGTTTTGTGTTGGTTCTGATCATTTTCTAGGATTTGTCATCTCAAAAGAAGGAATTCGAATCGACCCACTGAAGGTCCAAGCCATTCTTGATTTTCCAGCGCCATCAAATTTGCTTATGTTACAGAAACTTCAAGGAAAGGCTAACTTCATAAAGAGGTTCATACCCAACTACGCAGAAATGGCTAAATGATTTACTCGTCTCTTAAAAAATGGGATTCCCTTCCATTGGGATAAGGTTGCGCAAGCTTCTTTTGATGTTGTCAAGGAAACACTTGTCCGAGCGTCATTAATGTATCCCCCCAATTATCAGAGTGATTATTTCTTATATATTGCCATGGATGATACGACCATTGCTATGCTATTGTTCCAAGTAGAATATGGGATAGAACATCTGATATTTTATTTGAGTCATAATCTCAATGATATGGAAGTGAAGTATTCATATGTCAAAAAGCTCGCCTTAGCGGCCATTGAAGCTGTCCAAATATTTCGCCATTATATCCTGTTCCGGAAGACCATTGTCATTTCGGATTGCAACCCCATGACTTACATTCTATCACGTTAATTTCTGGGGGGCAAGTATTCAAAATGGATTGTAATTTTACAGGAATTTGATTTGGAATTCATCAAATCCAAGTCAAAGAAGTCTTTATTTTTGGTTGAGGTTCTCTGCGACCTTCCCTCTGATAGTACTGCTACTACATCGGAACCATCAATTCCTGATGAGTCTTTGTTTCTGATCGGATCATATGATCCTTGGTATGGGGATTTTATAATTTATCTCCAAACCATACTTTTCTGCCAGATACCTCTTGTTCTCAACAACGACGTATTCAATACCAAGCCAAATATTATCTGATCATCGGTGATACATTTTATCATCGTGGTGTCGACACGATTTTAAGGAGATTCCTCACTCATGAGGAGGCCGAAAAGGTTCTAAATGATTGTCATGCTAGGGCTTGTGGTGGACATTTGTTTGGATAAGCTACTGTGCAGAAGATGCTCCATGTCGGTTACTTTTGGCCAACCATATTTCGCGACTGCATCCTCGCAGTCAGAAGTTCTCATGCGTGCCAGATATTTGATCATAAATTCAACAAACTGCCAGCGCTAATACATCCTGTTATTGCTGTGGGACCATTTTCAATATGGGGCATTGACTTCATGACCTGCAACCCTTGTTCGTATGGGGGGCATGGTTATATTATTGTCGTAATAGACTACTTTACCAAGTGGGCCGAAGCGATGCCTACATTCAAAAACACAGGTGAAACAACTGCATTATTCTTTTTCAATCATGTCATCTCACAGTTTGGTGTTCCACAGGCTATAGTCACAAATCATGGTAAGCATTTTCTCAATCACATGATGAATGAGTTGACTGCAAAATTAGGAATATCACATGATATTTCTACTCCTTATTATCCATAATCCAATGGACAAGTTGAGGCTATTAACAATATTCTTAAAATAATGCTTCAACAAATGATAGGAGTTCATAAAAAAAATTGGCATTTGTGGGCATAATCATGTCATCTCACGGTTTGGTGTTCCACAAGCTATAGTCACAGATCATGGTAAGCATTTTCACAATCACATGATGAATGAGTTGACTTCCAAATTAGGACTATCACATGATAGTTCTGTTCCTTATTATCCACAATCCAATGGACAAGTTGAGGCTATTAACAATATTCTTAAAAGAATGCTTCAACAAATGATAGGAGTTCATAAACGAAATTGGCATTTGTGGGCATACCGAACCTCAGTGAGAAACATAACCGGATTTACCCCCTTTCAATTGGTGTATGGTTTGGAAGCTATCTTTCTTATCCAATGTGAAATACTGTCGTTAAAACTCGCCGTTGACTTGTTACCTAACACCTCTCCTGAAGAAGCACGTCTTTTTAACCTCATCCATCTTGATGAAACACATCATGAAGCCGCATTAGCCAACGAAGCGCATAAGAGACATATAAAGGCATAATACGACACACATGTCTAGCCTCGCATCTTCTCAGAGGGTGACCTGGTCTTACTTTATGATCAGGAAGTTGATGTAATAGGTATAGGGAAATTTGAGCCATTATGGCATGGCCCTTATATTTTCAAAAGAGTTCTTGCTAAGGGTGCCTACGAGTTGGTAGATTGTGATGGAATTCCATTAGCGCAACCCCGAAATGGTTTGTATATGAAACATTACTATGCTTAAATATGAGTATATTGAACTTTTGTATTATATTGTATATATGTTTTTGATTTTCATTTACTATCTTAGTTTGTTTTTCTAGACTTTTCTTGAAGTTAGTAATCCACTTTAAATTTCATCGCAGATGTATGAATCTTTGGAACCATTCGTTGGGTATGCTAACGCTGCTAGTCGTAGTACGTCGAATCTATCCTCTTCAACAAGTTAGTGAGTTTTCAAGGGATTTGTATCAGTCGATCTAAAAACAATATCACTGAGTATAGTGCATTAATCGAACTTCTCTCTGATTCCATTTCATTTGGTATTAACCGCATCATCATTAGGTTAGACTCACAACTTGTGGTATTGCAACTTACTAGTGTTTATACTATCAGAAATCCAACACTGCATCGTATGTTCCTAAGAGTTTGACTGTTGGAAATAAATTTTGATTTCATTCAATATCAACACATTTCCAGAAAATTGAACACATTAACTGATTCCTTAGCGAATTATGTTATAGACAAACATTTGCAACACATGTAAAGACATATTTTCAATTCACATCATGTACTTGAATAGGATTGTGCAATAAACATAGGAAAACACTGAAAACAAATAGATAGATAGCTATAGGGTTTTACAAAAAATTTCCCCAAGACACATTGGTCATCTAACTTCAAAATGTATGCAAAATTTCAAAAATAAACTAGTGATGATTGTAATAACAAGCTACTAATCTAGCTATCCTACGTAATAACCGTATCCAATGGTTAGGAATGACAATAGTATGGCGCTGCAGTCTCATGGATAACTATTTGATCTGGAAATCCAGAATCTTGAGAGTCAATCCCTCTATGTGCTATTGTAGCTCAACAAGAGTCTCGGTCATATCCAAATCCCGAAGGACTTCTCTCTCGACAGCCTTCTCTGCTGGCTCGTCTGATCTCTGCTCTGGCTGACCCACTAGTCGAACTCAACCTGCATCTGCATACATAAAAAATTTAGTTTGGTCTTGGGAAACATCAAAATACAAAAACATGTATAAAACTTATAAAAATAAAAAAACATGGTCAAAAAATTCTTACGAACTGCACCCCATTGAGCGTTGTCTGGTAGAACTAAATCTGGATCTCCTCGGAAGTCTACGCCTGCATATGCATAATCATCGATGGAAACCATCTGTCATCTGAACTAGGCGAAGAATGCAGTCGAGAATACAATGGTAGATTGATCAACATGCCTAGCCATCAATTCCACCCATCTCTGCATCCTTGGATCTTTAGGGCCAGATGTACCCAGTGTAACATGTTGGGCTACATCAATGGAATCTGCTCTAAGGCGAAGGAAATCATGATCGAGCCATAGTTTAAATTCTTCTTCCTTCCTCCCTCTGCCTTGGTCAACTGTTCTTTCATCTAAAAGAGGAAAACTTCAGCCCAATTAAATATTGTTGCTTCCAAGCACTCCAGTGCATACTACATGTATGATCTGTTTGCCACATGTAGTGTAGCGGTATTAGAAAGTTTTGCGATAGTGAATAGGATGGTCCTTAAAGGAAAATCACGTACATCGCAGATGTTTATTTTCCCATCCTTACTAGGTTCAGTCCTTGGATTTCAATACTGCATATGTAATTTCTCATCAACTCTCCTCCAAGAGCAGATCCTGAAAGAGAAATGGGTGAACCTCACCTCGAAAATCCTATGAGAAAATAAATGTCCTCCACTAATATTGGGACCATTTTGTCCCCAATGTGAAAAGCCTGTATCGCCGGATCCAATGAACCAACAAGGAACTCCAATAGTTCCATTTTTTTCCTCATACTCGATGTTACCACTCCACCAGATTCCCAAGGGTGAAGAAGGAATCCCAGCAGAGGTAACCACAAACCAAGATTTTGACTTGATATATAGCCCTATCAAGCCGAAGAGGGCTCTCTCCAAAAGGGTCACAGGTAGGAGGGCTGGAGAAATTAGGGTTTTAGGCTAGATAATGAGTGCAGGGGATTGTTTTAAATTGATTTGGTTAGGGAAATCAATGCATAAAGGAATTAGGTCAAGGAAATCGAGGTCAGGGAAAATGAGTTAGCGTTGCAGGGATGAATGTGGAAAGGTGGGTACAATGCCAATCACTTGAAGGAAATGGTTGTGGATTAGTTTTGAAACTGTAAGAAGGCTGAGAAAAGAATAAGATATGTATTTATCTCATACATAAGATAATGAACAAAATATGATCAGTTTCCCAAAACAGATCATGTGCAAGCATGTATTCTGAATTTCAAACTTGTAAAAGATCATAACATAGACATGAAAGTGACATGATCAATACATTCAAACATATGTGACTGAAGAAGAAACTATGAAAGACGTTCAATACCACATGTATCCCATAAATATATCTGCAACTCCTCTTTATTAGCTTTTCCAAAACTGAGTGCAAGTTCCTTTAATAAACTAGCAAAATCAAACTGATTCCAACTTCCAACAGTATTACATTGGATTTTTTCAATTTATAGAGAGATTTACAAAATATGAGGCAAATCTCAGATCTAGAATTGTTTCTAACAGCAAAGATAATTCCTAACCTCTAGGAACATAAAAAAAATTATTTTCTTAATTTAAATCGAACTGCTTGCCCAAGTTTTCGAATTCATAATCTGGAAGAATTTGGAGAAATATCCCTTGTGGATCTGCACCTTGAGAACATGTATAAATGCTAATAATTATTCTGTTATGTTGACTGTTGAGCTGAATCGACCCTTTTTCCTGCACTTTTCTTTTGCTAATGTGCTACTGTCAGCCTCTGTTTTAGCAGAGTTTTAATTGAAAACCCCTTTCCTTTATTATTGGCAAAAATATCCCTTTTCCCTTTATAATTAGCACATATTCATTATATTAGCGGAAAAACCTTTTGGATAGAATGACGAAGTTATCACAATCGAATGAGCGGTTCCTGTATAATAGAATACACTAAGAACAAATCTTAAGGATAGATTTTGGCACAAGAAGTTGGAGCATTAGTGGGATTAGATAGCGGAGTGAAATGATAGCCAAATTTTTAGGATAGACGTGGAGCAAGAATGGCGGAGGATAACGAAGGGACTGGCAGTTAAAGCAAGTGACGTGGTAGGCAAAGTTGGGCCTAATCCCAAATCACAATCGAGCATATTTTCTAATATAAGAAACACATGGTAAGAATTGCAAGTTGCAATTTGCGATATCGCAAATCGCAAAGTCAAAGTCTTATCACAAATCGGGGTCAAATTTTATTGCAGATCGGCGGAGGGGGCTTGTCACAAATCGGCGATCGCAAATTATAAGTTTTTTGCTATTAACTGTTATCTTATATCACAGGAAATGTGTGATGGGAGTGATGGTAGGTAGGTAAGGGTCCCACATAATATTGCATTGACATTTTGGAAGTGGTAGCATAGGAAGGTGGTAAATATTTCTTGTGATGGTCGATATGCGATGAGCGATGGAGGAAGAGGTGATGCAGTGAAAGGGTCCCACTTAATATCACATCGGCATTTCGGGAGTGGTAACCAATGAATATGGTAAATATTTTTGCAATGACTGATATGCGAAAAGGCACAAGGTGTCCTACCAAAGGTTTTAAGTGGCGGTTTTTTGTATATGATATGTAATATATAATGAGGTAAGGTTTATGGTATACTGTTATATAACAAGGCTGTTCGATGGGTAGGTAGAGCTATAACATAAAAATTTCGGACTTTAATATAAGTGGGTTTATAAGGTAATAAGTCCCGAAAGGTTATGTATGTGGGTTTTGGGGGTTAAACGAGAGTTTAAATGAGATTCAAAGCGTTAAACTATGGGTTTTAAATATATTTTAGGCTATATAGTAAATGGATTTTGGGTTTTGGTAATAACTTTGGATAAGTTAGAAAATGAGATGAAATGTTTGGATATTGGGGAAAAAGGTGAAAAATAGTAAAAAACAAAGTGAGGTCAATGATAATTCCGGAGATGAGGTTGTTGAGATTGCAACAAGATGATGAGCTTAGTGGAAAGAAGTCGCCTTCACTAAGTGGGCCCGCAGGCTATTTTTGGCGCAAGTCTATTTTTAGACTATGTCTATTTTTAGACATGTCGATCATATTCTATGAGTTGCAGGATACTATTTGTGGATGGTTGGTCAAGTCGGAAAAAATAGAAGGACTTCTATTTTTAGACATATTGGGCGGAATCTATTTTTAGATTGCCAGTCTAAAAATAGATATGTCGAATATTATTAGCTCTTAATAATGTTTGGACTATAAACATTATCTTATTCTCTTGGAGCACTTCAGTTAAGTGCACAAATGTGGCACAGGAGCTGACAGAAGGAATTACACTATTCCTAAGGGTTAAGTGGAGCTATTGCATGGATACTTCAGTTAGAACTCATGTGACGGAGTTTGGTGGAGTTATTGAGCTAGTTGATGGAGTTGTGTTCAGTTTAACTGAGTTAAACATAGTTGAGCTAGTTTTATCTAGTCTAACTGATTGATACACTAGTGAGAGTGCTGTGAATTAATTATCAATTAATTCACTAATTATTAACTCATTAATCAACTAAAGAATACATCAGTTAACCACAATGCATGGACAGTTTCAGTGGATACCAGTGAAGAGGTAGGTGAAAGAGCAATGTGACTATCAGTTGTGACTATACTGTTGCATGATTTGCAACAACCAGTGATTGGAGATGCCAATGAGGATTGCGCAGTCAAGGCTGGACCAATTCGAGTTCATTCATAGCCATTCTTCAGCAGGGATTGCGCAGTAGAGGCAAGCTATCATGTGGCAGAGATTGGAGAATGTGATTTTCTAGATCGGGACTTGATTAGTGTGTAGCAATTGGAGATTATACTGATAGCTTGTGAGGAGCTTTGTATAATGATTGTTACATGATCTCTATGACAGATAATGTACAGATAGTTGGGGGTTTTCAGCTTTAAGCTTTCCCATAAAATACTGTGTTCATATGTGTGATTGTTTATGGTTTTAATGTGCGCATGCGATTGTTTTTATTTCCGCAATTAATGATCAATGGTAGAAGAGATTCTATATTGTGCATGAAGTTAAAATAGTGTGTGATCAGGAGAATCTCGGTGAATAATATACCAGTTATTCAAATTTCTACATAGGTGAAAGTAGAGTAAAATAAGGCGGGATGGGTGGGATGAAAATACTAGTGCTAACATCGGCTCCAACTGGGGAAGATAGCTCTGAAGGAGGTGTCTAGAACCATATATCTCTGAATTTGTAGATCAGTGCCTTATCCATTGGGAAATGGAGTCCAATCTGTAAACTGAAACTAAAACTGAAACTGAAAACATACTGCAAACTTCAACAGACACTAACAGATCATCAAAGCCTTAGGGCCTTCACCTCGAGCTTCAAACCTTGATGAATTCTGTCAATGCTTGCTGAAAATAAAATAAAATCAAACTGAAATAATACCAACCTACTCTAATTTGTTGCACAATTGTTGATTAGGTGAAATGATCCTTCCAGTGTAACCAATCCAGGAGATGGCTACTTACTGAAGTTCTACTCTCACTTTCCTCGAGTAGGCAGAATGATGTACATATAGGCAACTCACAATAAAAATTGAAACCAAGGTTTCTGCTGACAAACAAGACAACATTCGTCTTCTCCAATGCTTGCAAAAGAATGCTAAAGGGATCTTGAAAATCTTGAAGCATTACCTTATCTTTAGATCCAACATAAAAAATACAAGTACTTCCGTCATTGTGATATGAAAGAACACTTGGTTTTTGATCGATAGGAAGGAATAGGGAAGTATAACCTTATGTTATCTGAATGTTGGCTACAAATTTCTCAAGCATGAGAAATTATGACTCAATCTCTGGCATTGTGTCTCTCTCTGGTTCATACTCATCAAATTCATAGTCTAAGTCATCCTTAAACAAGAAAAATTCTTCAAAATTATCAAACATGATAGCCCTATCATCCTCATGAAAGAAAACAATATCTGCTAGCTGATCTCCTTGCAGGGAATCATCATCATAAATTGGTTTACTCACAACAATTTCCTGTATAGTTTCATCAAGCTCCTCATCGAAATTATCTTCATATTTATCGTACTTAGGAAAATTAGTTTCAGGAGAAACTTCATCAAATATGAACATTGAAAAAGGAGATTTTCTTTCTTCCTGGTGATCTATAAATCTAGTTTCAGGATTGTCCTCATTTAAACTTAGATTTTCATTTTAAAAAATGGAAGAATTTTTACCAACACTTTCTTGACTATGTGAACACTGCAAACCCGCATTAGCTTGGGCTGTAACATGACTTTTCAGGAGCTGATCTATCTCATCTTCAGACAGAGGAGAAAGTAATTTTTTTTTCTTTTGATAACACAATAGTTTTCTTCTTTCTCTCCTAAAGATTCACAAGGATGTTGAATCTCTTCTTTAACCTTTGGCTGATCAACTTGTTATACTGGTGCAAGAATTGTCTCCTTTGGGAAGTCTTTGTGAACATCAAGACAATATACATCATATTTTTCTTCCATGAGAGAAAAAACTTGCTCTTTTTGGTGATGAAAAGGATTGTCATGCAAAGCCACCAAGATCTCTTCATCCATGAACTCATTATCATCATAAGAATCCTCTAGGTTTTGAATGAAAACCTCAAAATGATCACAACAATTATTAACCAAAGACAAAGAAGGGTAGGAATCCTTGTATTCTTCATAAAATATTGAATGGAAAACTCTAAGAGAACAAATAGTGGCATGTGGAAAACCTTCATACCAAGATTGTGCTTTTCCTTCAAGAGAAGCCATGAACATCTTTAAGAGATAATCTATTAGGTTCCCGTGATTTGGAAGATTGACCGACCAAATGACAGAGTAACATCAAACCAATATTTGGAGCCCTAGGACCTAGCCTTCCTGGACTCAGAGAGGGCTCTCTCTAATGAAGCGAAGGATGTGAGCTTGTTTGCTAAGTTTGTTTAGATTTTAGGCTAGTTGTTAAGTGTGTTTGTTTGTTTGTTTTTTAGTTGTTTGGAGGAAAAAATGATCAAGTGGATCACAATGGAACAAGAAAATGAGATCAACTGGGCTATGGGGCCAAAAGCAAGCCAAGGATGTCAGGACAATGGGTAGGGTGTACTGCAGGGCCGATTTAGTATAGCGAATGGATATCTCAGGTGGTTTATGAAGTGAAATGAACATTAAGTTTGTGCAAGACCAAGGGATCTTAAGCATAAATAGTTTAAACAACAAGGATTCATGTGTTAGGGCTAACCATTAATCACTATGAATCAAATTCAAACTGATAGATGCATAAAATAAACATTCAGGTGATGCATAGAAGTATAAGACCCTCTAACTTTGGGAAAATCACCTTCAGTGGTTGAGAACACATGTAAGACAAACCAATAGCTCAAAATGTGGAAAGGAAAATCCTAAGCAACACATTCAAACTGATGAGAACTTTAAAATAAGTCTGCAAGTATAGGCAAAAGGCAAGATCAAAACAAGACCTCTCTGATTTGAACTAGACAGTCAATACTTCAAAGGAGATTTCATTAATGAGGTTTAAACAGCTATGAGTAAGCAGGGCATACCATGAATCAAACAAGATAGCATGTCATATTAATCATTAAGGAAATAAATAACAAGTTCTTAGTGGACCAAAGGGCAGTTAAGAATCCTTTGACATGACCAAGAAAGATGAAAACATAAAAGTTGTAATGAATCAGGAAATTTGATGAGCCTCCATGGGCATACCTCAAACTATTCTTTACTGACCTACAACAAGCAGGAAGCATGGATACATATGTGAAAAACTAAGAAAACATAACTGAAAAGAAGCACAATACCATTTACCAAGCCATGGAATCCTGCACATAGATCCTCTCCATCATCAAGGCAAGCAAGTCAAGATATTCACTCCATAAAACAAGTCTGATCATCAAAAATCATAACATATATTGCTCTAAGCTCAGTAAAGTTCTTAAACTCTTCAAAGTACAACTTGTTTATCAACTCTTCAACCAAAAATATTACAATTATTCTCCATGAGTTATGTTACACCATTTTTTTGGTCATCTAACCTATTATCATTAGATGAACCCAAGTACACCATGTAAGACCAATTTTACCCTAAGTAAAATTGCTTTCACCACATTTGTCTATATTGCATGGTCATATTTAACCCAAAACAAGGAAATGAATTAAATAAATCATTATTTATTTGATTATTTCCTAAGAATAAGTTATTTAAATCATTATTTAAATAATATTCTTAGTTAAATTTGACTAAATCACATATAAATCATTAAATAAACCATTATTTATTTAATTAAATTCCCCTCATTTCCCTTAAATAATAAATAAATCATTTATTTATTTGTTATTTATAAATAAGGAATTGACCCAAGTCAAAAGACCTTTTCCCTTCAACAAATATAATAAAATATTCCTAAAGGGTGATTCTAGAATTTGATTAATAATATTTTATTCATGCACCGAGTTCTAGAACACCCCCATATTTTGTTATAAATAGAAGGGTTTTCCCCATTCATTAGTCACATTCATTGCATTAGATCACTCTGGATCTACTCTTGGTCACCATTTTTCCATTTTTGCTTTGTGAACTCCCATTGAGTTCTATGTTTATTTTTCTACACTAAGATAGAGGAATGTTAGATCTGAAACACTGAGGACTTTTAAGAACCCATCCCACTGAGGAGAACCGGAAAAAACCTTTCTTGTTTTCCTCTCAGGTGCCCCATTCTTTAATATAATATACAATTCTTTTAAATACATTATTCTTGTCTTGTTCATTGGATGCATGGAGCCACATTGTATTTTATCTGCTTAATGTCTTTTGTGCTTAGATATGGATTTGTGCAGAAAACTTAAAGATATTTTGCAACCATAAGCGATGTTAGGGCTATTTGTTATGCATAGCTAAAGTGATCTTTTATGACGAAAGATTCATACTAACAATTGGCGACTCCACACGGGTTTTCTTTTGCGAGCACTGTCGTTTTCTCTATTCCTGCATATCCAGCTGTTTCAGACCCTAGGGTTTCTCTTCCATTTTCTGTTTTTCCTATTTTTATGGTGTTTTTCACCCCTAAAACCCTCAAACAGTCAAATTTTTAACTTCCGTGTGTTTCTGGCCTTATTGCGCAGGTGACAGACATCAGCGGCAGTTGAGACGACAAATTTTTCTGAAATCTGCCGCCGAGAGAATCGGATCTGCAGGTCGCACTTATCGGCCCAAAAAGTGCGACCTGAGATTGAGGACGCACTTTTCTGCCCCAAACCTGCGACCTGGACTGAAATCAGGTCAAAACCTACGACTTGTAATTTTTCTGCAAATTTTACCGCACTTTTTCTGGGTTTGTCTGAAGCTTCTGTCAGGGTTTTCCAACCTCTGTCTCTGCCCGTTTAGACCTGTTTCTGATCTGCTTCACTCAACTAAGAGGAAATATTGCCCCTTAGGGCTCTAGTACCCTACACTTTTTGTGGGAGAGTCTTTGCTGTTTCAGCAGTCTGAATTTTCAAAAGTTTCAGCCTTATTTTTCTCAGATCTAATACCTCCTTTTCAGATCCCTTTAGATCAGCTCTTCTCCCTCTCAAAACACCTCATATCGTTTTTTTTAGGTTCCTTTCTAAAGGCCACCGCCTTGTCTCTTCCATTTTTAGCTGATCTCCCCCTTTTTAGCAGCAACCTTGCCTCTGCCTATTTGCTGTTCCCTGCACCACTTTTCAGCAGATTTACCCTTTAGATCACAGTCCCTCCGGACCTTAGATCTATTGGCCTCTTTTTAGCGTGCTTTGCCTAGTTTTTCCCCCTTATAGTCTAGTTTTGAGAGACCCGCCTTCTTGGGTTAGATTGCTGCTTTGTTAGTTGTTAATTTTCTGTTCTTTCAGTCTTATTTAATGCAGATTTCTTTTCAGTTACACAGGACACTTTTTATTTTACTCTCAAAACATCTGGGTTTAATCAATTAAAATTAACGCACGCCACACACTGACCCTAAGTGAAGAAGAGCCTGGTTCACACTGCCTGGAAAAGACTCTAAAATCAATTGACGCTGCACCTCCCTGCCCTTGTCACGTCTTGCTTTTGCACCTTGCTGCCCTTGTCGGTTTTTCTTCTTCCCGTCATCATTGCGCCCCAAAGGCGCCTATCCCGGAGACTTCCTGGCCTTCACCCTTAGTTTCCGGTTGGTCGACTTCCTCCTTCCTGTCGTCATCGAGTAAGTCTTTCCCCGAGTCCGCACTCCGACTCTTCCCCTGATTTTTCGGGTTCTCCCCCTACTCCTGGTTCTCCCCCTGTCACTTTCACCATTTCTACTTCAGGGCCTACTACCAGCAGCAACTCCAGTACTACTGCTGGGTCTGTTTCCAGTGGAACCTCTACGGGACCTACCTCGACTGCCCCATTACTCCCTTATATGGCCGGCCTTAGTCTCCCCGATTTCAATCAATTGATTAATGATCCCATTCGCCACGATGTCAGTTGGCCTGCTATGCCAACCAAGCTCCCATCCGACATTCCGAAGTTCGAAGGCCTTGCTAATGCAGATCCCTCTAATCATATCTGATCTTTTCACATGTGGTGTTCCTCCAATTCCATCACCGATGACTCCATCCGTCTTCGTTTGTTCCAACGCACACTTACCGGAGAAGCTTCCAAATGGTATGTTGACCAAGCCACCTCTTCCCATACCACCTTTGCGACCATTTCCCAGGCCTTTCTATCTTATTTCCAACTCCCTCTCCGATACGACACTGGTACTGAATTATTGACCTCCTTTCATCAATCCTCTTCGACCCGTCTTTCTGCTCATGTTCAGGAATGGCGACGAAGATGGAGCTTGTGTCACACTCCCCCCTTTGAAGATTGGGTTTACATGGACTAGTTCCTTCGCTCTCTCCTACCTCCCATTGGCAAAGATTTCGCATCCCACTTCCCCCAAACTGAAGAATTTTCCCTTGAAATATGACCTTATTTATGCTCAATCTGGTTATGTTTACACCGTCCTTCCTGACCTCCCCAAGCCCGGTGGCCCTAACACCACGGGAAATTCTCATTCCGCCGATGGTATCGTCAGTGCTCTGTCACATACCTCTGCTAAACCTCTCATGCGCTATGGTTCTCCTCCTGGAGGGGCCAGCACCTCCAACACCTTTCCCCCTCCTGGTAACATGTATCCCAGATATGGCATGCCTCCTCCTTTTGACCACCCTCCTGCTTACCTCAATGTTGCCCACTCTCACCCTTATCCTTAACTGTAGCCTGGCATCCCATCTCCTCCAGCATTTGGACCTCCCACTCCCTTGCCTCCTCCACCCCCACAGCCGCACTTACTACCCCCTCCAGGGCACGTATTTGCGCAACACGGTGTGACTACTCCTATTCCTTCACAACGGCGGAGGAGAGGCAATCCATCCGCCTCTGGTAATCGTGGACCCAATCCTTCCAGTATTGACCCTAACACTGCTAACCAACCACAGAGCTCTCAACCCAAGCTGGACAGGCCAGTTCGCACCAATAAGCCCTGTTCATGTTGTGGTGTTTTTGGTCATTACACTCACGATTGTCCCCTATTACCACAGATGCGACAGATGTGGGAATCTTAGACCACCGTTCGGGGGCAACACTCCTCCCCTCTTGTCCCTCCCACTACTGCTATTTCTCAACCTGCTGTGTTTACCGATCCTTTCCCTCAACAAGGATTCGTGGCCACTCAACCACCTCATACCCTAGTAAGCACTCACCCTTCTCCTTCTGGTTCCTCTAATTACCAAATCCTCATGATGACATCTGACCCACCTCTCACTGTTGACCTTAACCTTCAACCTCGGTCTATCACACCTCCCGTTCCGACTGTCTCCGAGTCTCCATCTTTAGGTCCTACAGAGCCTCTATCGACGCCCAATGGTCCCTTGCAAATACCTCCACCCAAAGCTGCAGCTCATACCACGACTCCTAAGGGCCCATTACGCCAAAATGCTGCCTCTGGTCAGGCTGCCCATTCATGCAGTATAGTAGATGATCTGGTGCAATCCCCTGCTACCCTTTCAACACTGGAACCCCTCCAGTCGTGTCCTTCTCAAAATAAGGCTCTACTCTCTGCCATGGGTGCTGTAGATCCTGTTTTACACCAGTTGATTGTTTTCGACGCCCGTCAGACAGCCCATCCCCCTCTTCCTCCTTCCGTTGCTTTCCAAATCCCCGTCAAAATCCGAAATGCCACCGTCACTCGATGTGTTATTGATGAGGGGGCTCTACTTGTGTAATTTCCACTTCGGTTTGGAAACAACTCGGATCCCCTGAACTGGCCCCTTCCACAATCACCCTTTGAGTGTGGGATGGCCACGCCTCTCAGCCTATTGGCCTATTTCGTAACTGTCCTATTTCCCTTGCGGGAAAGACTGTTTGCATCGACGTTGAAGTTATCGCTGCCCCCCTTGACTACAACATTCTTTTGGGGCGTAGTTACACCTATGCCATGTCTGCCGTCCCCTTTGCTGTCTACCGCAAGATGTTTTTTCCCCATAATGGAAAAATTGTCACTATCGACCAGTTAGCTTATCATGAACCGCAACCTCAGACTTCCCCCGGGTCCTCTATTTCTGCTGTCACTAATTCTTTGCCCGGTGTTTCCCCCGAAATTTATAAAGACTCCTCCTTCCTTGGATCCTTTCTGGACCCTCCTATCGCATCAGATCCTAGCCTGGCAAACGTTTGCATGATGCAATCATCTTGGGCTGACCTTACACAGCCCACTTTGGCTAGTCAGCAACCTCAACCTCCCTCACCCCCACCAGCTCCTAGCCCTTCGCCCCCGCTAGCCAGCCTTCTTCCTTCGGAATCTATTCCTACAAATAATCCTCACACGCCCCTCTACCCCTCTGGGTCCATTCCACCCGATTTCAACCCCCTCGGCCCCATTCCTCCTGGCCATTTTCCTGCTGGTCAGATTCCTTTCCTTGCTCCCCCTCCCGGAGCTTCTTCTGTCCCTATCTTGGCTACCCTCTCCCTGCCCAACTTGACCTTGGGCATACTCGTCTGGTATCTTAGCCCCTCTACCCCTACCCTGCCTGGTCAACCCAAACCGTATCTTACTTTGACCCCGGTTCAACCAATACCCATGCACTCTACTGCTGCTCCTGAACCTCAACCCCCTCATCCGACACCTCCTCCCGGTACGACCGTGCCAGGTAACAATAGAAAAACCCACAGGGGGGCACCGAACGCCAAGGTTACCCCGACAAACTCTACCCCTCCTCGCCTTTCAAAGCATCCCATCCAGTGTGCCTTATGCGATGTTGTCGGCCACGCCACCCATACCTGTCCCGAATTACCACACCTCAAAACCGTGGTCAATGAAACATTTCCAGAATCCGATATCCCCGCAGTCTCTATCACCCTCCCTGGTTCCCTTCCGAATCTTAAAAAATTACACACCAATCACCCTTGTTCTTTATGCGATTTCCATGGGCATTATACCCACCTTTGCCCCCGCTTTGCCGAGTATCGTGCTTCTTTGGCCGCATACCGCCAGTTCGAAGCCGCGCTTACCCGACATCCTTTTTTAACCCTAGACCATGTGTCTACCCCCATTACCATTTCTCATACTGATACTGAAATGACTGAACCTTCAGCCACTATCTCCTACCTTTCCTCCTCACTGAGTTCTCCGTCAACCGACTCCTCAGTACCTTCCCCCACTGTTTCGCCGACCCCCTCATCCGTTGCTCCCGCTATCACCCCTCATGATGAAATGCATTTAAGCCTTCCCCCTCTCCATCAGGTATCTCATATTTCTTCCTCCTCAGGTCATCCTACACCATCCACTCTTCCCATATTCTAGTCCGACGAAGACATTATGGAAGCCATGACCGCACCTGAATTTCCGTGGGATGATATGCACCATCGTGCTTACTTCCTACCGCATCAATCACACGACCAATATGCTCTCGAATCCAAAGACTTCATTCCCAATAAAGTTGATTGGTTCAAAAACCCCATCCCTGCCCCTGACGCTTTCGAATAAGGCAATATGGCTAATATCTCTCCTACTATCAAAATAAACATTTCTGTCAAACCAGGTATCGAAGAACATATCACCATGGGTGCCCAATTCACTCTGGAAGAAATTGAAGCCTACACCAAAATATTCAAAGAATTCCGTGATGTTTTCACCTGGCCCTACTCAGAAATGCTCGGACTCAACCCGACCATTGTCAAACACCACATCGACACATGGTCCGATGCCACACTAGTCCGTCAAAAGTTGAGACCCATTCATCCCTCCCGACGTGAAGCCGTTAAAGCTGAAATCGATAAGCTCCAGCAGGCTGGTTTCATCTATCCCATCGAGTACACCACTTGGGTGTCCAACCCTGTTCCCGTCCTCAAAAAACAAGGAACCATTCGTGTTGGCACCGACTTTCGCGATCTGAAGAAAGCTTGCCCCAAAGACAACTTCCCCACACCATTTATTGACCAAATCATTGATGAATGTGTGGGACACGAGGTTCTATCCTTTATGGATGGCTTCTCTAGATACAACCAAATCATTATCCGTCAAGCTGATCAACTTAAAACCGCGTTCATTAGTCCATGGGGCACTTTCGCATACCGAGTCATGCCATTTGGCTTAAAAAATGCCGGCGCAACTTTTCAACGAGTCATGTCTTATTGTTTCCATGACTTAAATCATATTATCCTTTCCTATCTAGATGACCTTACTGCGCGTTCTAAACATCGGGCACAACACCTCCATGATTTGCGTACCATTTTCCTCCGCTGTCGCAAGTATAACATCCGCCTTAACCCATTGAAATGCGTCTTTTGTGTTCCCGCCGGTCATCTCCTTGGCTTCATAGTATCTAAAGACGGGATAACTCTTGACCCTTTGAAGGTTCAAGCCATCCTTGAACTTCCTATTCCTTGTACCTTACGCCAGCTACAAAGTCTCCAAGGAAAAGCTAATTTTCTTCGCCGATTCATTCCCGAATATGCTACTACCGCGCATGGTTTCCTTCGACTTCTTCGATCTCACACCTCATTTGTCTGGGATACCTACGCTCAAGAGTCTTTCAATGCCCTCAAGCATGCCCTCACATCCGCCCCCTTGATCCGTCCTCCTGACTTTGACCGAGATTTCATTTTGTATATCTCCGCTTCCACCCATTCGTTTGCTGGTGTCCTTATACAGGAGGATGATCACGGTACCGAACATGTGATCTATTATGTAGGTAAAAACCTTGCCGGCCCACCTGTGTCCTACTCTCATGAAGAGAAATTAGCATTAGCTCTTGTTTTCTCGGTCCAAAAATTGCGTCATTATATCCTCATGCGTTCCACCAAGGTTGTGACTGATTCCAACCCCATGGATTTCCTGTTGAGTTGACGCATCCTCAGTGGGAAGTATGCTCGTTGGGTCGTGATACTCCAAGAGTTTGACCTCGAATTTGTCACCCCTAAAATTAAGAAAGGTTTAGCCCTCGCCGAACTCATTTCTGATTTTCCTATTGGGACGCCAGATACTCCAATTAATGATGCTCTTCCCGATGAACATTTATTTGCCATCACCACCGAAGATCCTTGGTACGGTGATATCCTTACTTACTTGCGAACCCAAAAAGTTGCCCCTCATCTTGATCGTGACGCTCGACGACGTATTCGACACCACGTCTCTTGCTACCTTCTCATAGGCTATGACCTTTATTGTCGTGGAATAGATACCGTCCTTCGTCGTTGTCTCACCCACGCTGAAGCTGAGCAAGTCCTCAATGCCTGTCATAGTGGTGCTTGTGGTGGCCACCTCTCCGACCTCGCTACCGCCCAAAAAATCATGCGCGTCGGGTATTTTTGGCCTTCTCTCTTCAGTCATTGCATTGAAGTAGTCAAACACTATTCCAATTGCCAACACTTCGCCCCCAAAGCGCGAGCCCCTCTTGCTCCCCTCCATCATGTCGTCACAGCTGGCCCTTTTTGTAAATGGGCCATTGACTTTATGGAATGTCGACCTCCATTCGCTGGTAACCACAAATATATCATCATGGTGGTTGACTATTTCACTAAATGTGCCAAAGCTCTGCCAACATTCAACAACACGGCAGCCACCGCAGCCCTCTTTTTCTTCAACCATGTCATCGATCGATTCGGAGTTCCAAAAAAATTAGTCTCTGACCATGGCCAACATTTTGAAGATGAGATTTGGCATGAGCTATCCTCACTCTTGGGTTTTGAACACCAATATTCATCTCCCTATTATCCACAAGGTAATGGCCAAGTCGAAGCAGTCAACAAAATTCTTAAGACCATGCTTCAACGAACGGTGAATAAGCACAAAAAAAATTGGCATCTTATGCTCTTCCCTGCTTTGTGGGCTTATCTTACTTCCATTAAAACCACCACCGGTTTCACTCCTTTCCACCTCGTCTTCAGTGAAGAGGTAGTGTTACCCATTGAGTGTGAAATCCCTTCCCTTCACTTGGCCGTCGAACTTCTCCCCGATACCCAACCCCTAGAACAACGACTTATCATGCTCGAGTGTGCCTCTGAAGACCGTCGTGTTTCATTGCAAACTCTTGAAGTGGCCAAAAAGCGCACCAAAGCTCAGTATGACCAAAAAGTCCACCCTCGCCAATTTAATGAAGGTGACCTTGTTCTAGTATATGACCAGGCCCATGATATCCTAGGTCATGGAAAGTTCGACTCATTATGGCTCGGTCCTTACATCATCAGTAAAGACCTTGGTAAGGGGGCATATCTTTTAGAATACTTTGAAGGCCATATCCTTCCTAATCCCCGCAATGCACTCTATCTTAAGAAATATTACCCATAGCATTTCCCATTCGAAATGCCTGTTTTATTTTCTTTTAGATAACCAGCCTCTGTTTCTTTTCGCATTCCGTTACTTCACTAGGACACCTGTTGTGCACGAGGTCTCACTTCACCTCTCCTCAAAATCGGATTTTCTCACTTACACCACATTTCATTGGGAGGCACCACTGTACCCCCATACTCATGTTTGTGACAATTTCCGTCATGAGATACCATTTTGTACTCATGATTTTTATAGTCCCCATTGGATCTATCCCTCATTCCCACATCATCATTAGTGACTATCTGTTCGTCGCTCTACTCTTTTCCCCTCGCGCCTTAGTTTAGGTTTCCTTATTGACTCACCTATGGCGGACCTACTTCTGTCGACATCAGCTCATTCACTCCAGAAACTAGGTCTGGGGGGCAGTGTACCTTGGTTCAAACTCTTCTCAGCATTATCGTGATCTATACACTTGATGGTCCAGTGATGCAGCCGCAACTATTGGTGATTCCCGAGCGTGTGTGAGATGTCTCAACCCTCATGAGGGGGTGGCCCTGCAGGTAGCCCCCCACATGCCCGGATGACTTCTTCATTTCCGCCCTTGATGCCGCTCCTCTTATTTGATGATATCAGCCTCCACAGCTTGCAACGTCTCTTCAGTTTGCATGTATCAGTCCGATTCCACGAGCCCTTCCCCGTGTGTAGGGGGCATTTGGGTGAATTTGTATCTCATGTACTAAAAGATTATTGTATAAGTTCTGACAGTTATTCCAGGCATTACATGTATGTGGGATTCATCATTCTATTACTCTGGCTCATGTTTAGGCCAGCACCTGTTTCACTATTGCGTTCCGTGGTTTTTCGGGTGCCTTATTATGTGTACTCTTGTCTCGGTGGGCATAGGTATGCCTCCCCCGCCTCCTTTAGCATAGGTACCACTTCATACACTTGAGACTTGTTGCACCTGTAAGTCTCGTCTCCTCAGGGTATATTCCTTTACCACTTTAGACTACCTTACTTTCCTCTCTCTCACTTCCATTTTTCCGTCTAGTGATTGAGTTCTTACAACGTACTTCGGTCATACGATTTTCTCCTAACAATCATACGTTGGGGGGCAATATGTTACACCATTTTTTTGGTCATCTAACCTATTATCATTAGATGAACCCAAGTACACCATGTAAGACCAATTTTATCCTAAGTAAAATTGCTTTCACCACATTTGTCTATATTGCATGGTCATATTTAACCCAAAACAAGGAAATGAATTAAATAAATCATTATTTATTTGATTATTTCCTAAGAATAAGTTATTTAAATCATTATTTAAATAATATTCTTAGTTAAATTTGACTAAATCACATATAAATCACATATAAATCATTAAATAAACCATTATTTATTTAATTAAATTCCCCTCATTTCCCTTAAATAATAAATAAATCATTTATTTATTTGTTACTTATAAATAAAGGAATTGACCCAAGTCAAAAGACCTTTTCCCTCCAACAAATATAATAAAATATTCCTAAAGGGTGATTCTAGAATTTGATTAATAATATTTTATTCATGCACCGAGTTCTAGAACACCCCCATATTTTGTTATAAATAGAAGGGTTTTCCCCATTCATTAGTCACCTTCATTGCATTAGATCACTCGGATCTACTGTCACCATTTTTCCATTTTTGCTTTGTGAAACTCCCATTGAGTTCCATGTTTATTTTTCTACACTAAGAGAGGAATGTTAGATCTGAAACACTGAGGACTTCCAAGAACCCATCCCATCGAGGAGAACTAGAAAACACCTTTCTTGTTTTCCTCACAGGTGCCCCATTCTTTAATATAATATAAAATTATTTTAAATACATTGTTCTTGTCTTGTCTATTGGATGCATGGAGCCATATTATATTTTATCTGCTTAATGTCTTTTGTGCTTAGATCTGGATTTGTGCAGCAAACTTAAAGATATTTTGCAGCCATAAGCGATGTTAGGGCTATTTGTTATGCATAGCTAAAGTGATATTTTACAACAAAATATTCATACTAAAAAGTTATATAGGAGAATGAGAAGATAAGCTTCACAAAACTGACTGGAAGCTCATAGGCTAAAAACAAATATCTGATTTTGTCCTTGAGGCTTTGCAAAGCCCAAGGCACAAAATATCTTCAAAATATCTATAAAATGCTAAAAAAGGAAAAAATATTGACTTTTCATTACTGACAATGGCTAAAAAAAATGCCTAGCGCTCATTTGGATAAGCCACTTCAGAAAACTGTCCTTTTGCCAAAATGCTACAAGAACGTAGCAACAGAAAATTATTTGTCTTGCAGACCACTTTTGAGGGACTTCTGATGTCAAAACGAGGCTCGTGATGGCTTGTTGGAAATCCCTAGATGTCTAATTTCTGGAACTACTTGATTTTTCCCAAAATGATGCTAGGAAGTCTGTCAAAAATGGAACTGAGTGAAAAAAACCAGAAAAGTAGCCCTTGCTGATATGTGAGGCGGAAAGTCAAAAAATCATTGTTTTTTGCCTCTTTTCGGGATCAAAACACATCCTTTGGATCTGAAATTTTCTGAGTAGATGCCCTTGAATTTAATTCATATAATGATACCACTCTCAATAGCTAAGGATTCTCCAAACAAAAATTGCAGCACCCATGAATTTCTGCATTAAGCCCAAAAATGTCAAAAAACAAGATCATGTCGAAATTTGCTCAATTTTGGCGAGAAAGCCCCTTATGAGTTCTTAGAAACATGAAAGGAAGCTGAGGCCAATATTTCAAGTGCTGATGTGCCTTTCTCCATTTTTTCTACCAGGCGCCTCTTTCGGGCAGCCTTGAACCTTTCTTGAGCAAGCTTGAGCTTTTTTCGGGAAAATTGGTTTAACTTCTTGTAGTGCCCGGTCATCTTCTTTCGTAAACTCAAGTCTCTGTTAGCTTTCTCTAACTTATCCTCCAAATGCTTGTTGGCCCTTTCAAGCCATGATTCTTTATCATTCTCTATTTCTTGGGTGAGCAAATGAGTGAGAGGATAAGATCGAACAAGGGCTGCCTCTTCTTCCTTCTTTTTCTCCAAAGCTTTCTTGAGTCCCATAGTCCTAGGCCTCTTTCTCATTGGCTACTCTTCTTCTTCAGTATTATCAAATTTTCCCATAAGCTCTTCAATCTTGGTTTTTGCTTTAGAGGCTTCCCCTTGGTATTTGAAAGCTCGGGCCTCAAAAACTGCCATTTGACCACTCATTTGTTTGTTTTGCATCTGTAGAACATGTATGAAGTCCTTTGAGATTTCTAGATCAGCTTGTAGGTCATGAATTTCGTCTTCTCTGTTTCGCAAAAGAGCCTCAAGGATTCTAGCTTCATTATCACTATCATAACTGTCTATCTGTATGATATCAAACTCCCTTTCCTTTTCATGACTACTCTCCTCTTTTTCTTTCGCCTAGCCTTGGATAGACTTCTTGGTCCTCTTCCTCTTTGGAAATTCAACAATGTTATTTTTAGGGAGTTTTCCTCTACTCCTTAGCACTCTTGTGACATTGCTAGTCAGTGCTGGAGTGGTCTTCTTCTTTTCTAATCTAGTGTTTCTAGGCTTAGCCACTTTTGGAGGAAAAGTCATGGCCCCTTGCCTAGGAGAGAAAGCTAGCACATGCTCTTGGCTGTGTGGAGGAGAAGATAGAGGAGGTTTATCTACTTTTACTTGCTCAACTTGGTATTTTACCTTGCTGCTTCCATCATCATCTTCTCCAGCGTCATCTTTGTCACTATTTTCTTCTGCTTGAAGATTTGTTTTTTTGTCTTCACCACTGCTATGCTCATGGTCACTGATTTGGTCTTTTTGCTCCATGTTGCCATCTTCGGAATGCTCACTGTTTGGTGTTTTCTTGCCATCATCATTGCTTTCTTGAGGGCTGTCTTGTTTCTCATCATAAGTGTCTCTTTGAGGACTGTCATGACCCTCATCATCATTGTTTTGGCTACCACTTTGTTTATCATCTTGAGGACTGCTATGCTCATCTCTGTCCCTACTTTCTTCATGACTATTGTGTTCTTTTCCTTCACTGCTTTGCCCTTCATAATCCTCATGCTTACTGTTGTGTTGGTTTCCATCATGTTCCTCTTCATGACTGCTATGCTCAGCATCAATTTTTTCATGCTCATCATCATTTCCTTCTTCCCCACTGTCATGCTTAGAGTTTTTAATTTGACCCTCATCATCACTAGTTTGCCTCTTGTCACTTTTCCCTTCTTCATTACTAGTTTGCCTCTTGTCACTTTGCCCTTCTTCATTACTAGTTTTCCTCTTGTCACTTTGCCCTTCTTCATTACTAGTTTGCCTCTTGTCATTTTTCCCTTCATCATGACTGGTTTTCCTCTTGTCACTTTTCCCTTCTTCACTACTAGTTTGCCTCTTCTCTTCTTCACTCTCAATTATAGGAGATGTTTGTCTTTTAGGAGTGGATTTACTAGAAGAAGGAGAAACATGATGAGTGGATGGTGGGGAAGGCACATGAGATGAAGAGGCAATGGCAAAATCAAGATGGGAGATGAAAGAGTCCCAAGAAACTCCCTTTTTCTCAAGTTGATGGAGGATGATGATCTTGATAAGGGAATGATGAAATAGAAAATCTTGTTGTTGAGCGAAGGGTTTCTTTTGGACAGTAGAGGCCATTTTGTCAATGCTTCTATAGAGGAAGAAAGGTAGGTTCAACAACTGAGTTCTTCTGAAATGCATAAGAAGCCTGATGTGATAGGCATAAATCTGAGAAAACCTCCCTTCACATGTGAAATACTTCATGATGAATTTCATGAGGGGGGCATAGCTGCTCAATAAGTTAGAAAAAGGGAAAATGGCTTGGATAGCATCCTGATGGTCTAGTTTTAGAAAGGATTTGTAGTGATTCAGATCTAGGTATGTTTGTTTGAACCACTTTTCTCTGATATAGGGGATCTTAGTAGCTTTGGAGATAGCCCTAGGAGAAAGTTTGAAATCTAGTCCTGCTAGATGGACATGTTTCCCTTGTAGCCTCAAAGAAAACAAATGTGTCAAAGGAAGGTGAATTTTTACTTCTTGGACTTTTTGGAAAAATTCCAAGCACCCTACTTCATGAAAATTAAAGAGTACTGAAGGAGATTCATTCACTTCCTGAGTTGTAATAGGCTCATACCTACTGTGATACCCACTCCTGCTGTCCTTCTTTGGAGGCATTTTTTCTTCTGATACCCTTCACTGACTCACCAAGGCAAACTGTTTAAATGATCACTGAAAAAGGCCCTCAATCAAAAACACCTTTTCCTCTTTGCAAGATTGAGCTTGTCCTTAGTTGGCAAATAAGTTTTTGATAAGTGAAAGCAAGCTCCCTTCTTATGAACTGTGTTGTGAGCAAAAGGATTTTAATAAAATCTATTAGTGGTTTATGAAGACAAGTTCCCTTTTGTTTTTGACACTAAAAACTCTTCCTTCCTATTCACTGTTTCTCTGTGATTTTTGAGCAGACAGGCTACTTTGAAAACAACAATGTTTTCCCTTTTGAAATATCACTGACCCTTTGATGATCACTGTTTTATTAAGGCTAGAAAAACTATCCTTTTTGGATGAAGATCATTTTGTTTTACCAAAAAAATAGTCTCCTTGTCACTGATTTAAAGGCCTTCTAAACAAACTCTGTCCCTCTTTAATGATCACTGTTTCTCTTAAAGGCAAACAAATCTTTCTCTTTTATCACTGCTTCTCTTTGGTGTCTCAACAGGAAAGTATCCTTGAAAATGGCTATGTTTATTCTTTTGAAAATCACTGTTTGAGGGACCCCTTTTAAACTGACAAACATACCTTCTTTAAACACTATTCCTTTGTCTTTTTAAACAGACAGGTTACTCTTGACACTAACAATGTTTGGCTTCCCTGTAAGACTGTGAATAGTCCTTGTGCAAACATGATTCAATCATTTTTAAGCCAAGACTCTAGGCGAAGAAGAAAATAAATAGCTGGTAATTATGTCCTCTGATGTTGTTTTGATGACTTTCCTTAAGCAAAGTTCAGTCTTTAACCATTTTTTAGGGCCTTTTTGAGCATTGGCCTGGGCGGCAAACCGACGTTCAAAGGTGGTTGATGGGCTGGGCGGGCTTTGAACGGGAAAATGTGCCGCGTTCAAGCCTGTCGGGTTGGCCCTGGGCGCCTGCTGAATGCCAGCACAGGCATGCTGCGCCCACGTATTAAAACTTCTGTCGGATGCCTACAGGCGCGCGACACATAAAATCAAGCTCAAAAAAATATTCAAATTGATCAATACTTGTTTTTTCCTCAGTGGCTCAGTTTGCAAAGTGAAAATGAACGTTGTCTCCATGCCTTTTATACTGAATGCGGATTTTTTAAAAAACTCCTCCCCTCCTTTGTTATTTAAAATATGACATCACCTTTTTAAAGCCTTTGTAACCCTCCTTTTCAAAAAATGACTTTGTGCACAATGGTGAGGGGTTTCCTTTTCATAAAGGAGGTCCTTTATATCAATTGTGGTTTTCTCTGCTATTAGTCTACAAGAAGGTTACCACAAAAACACTATTGTAGCCATCTTAAAACCATAATGCCAATTCACTATTTTATGAAGTGAATAGGCTCTTTAACTGTGTTGGTCTTGGTTAGTTTGCAAAGAGGTCACCATAAAACTCTGCTTCTTATGAAAGGGGCAAAAAGAACTATGTTTTTCATTGATTTGTCAACAAGGGAGATCATTATAAAAAGCACTGTTGTAGCCTTTCCAAACCACAATGCAAATCCTCTATTTTTGTGAAGTAGGTCTTCAAACAATGAAAGTTTCACCCATTTTTACAATGTGCCCTCTGTCCTTTAACTGAGCTGGAAGTAACCTTTGGCGCTCTCCCTTCATTCATCACTGGGGGGAAGTATTTTTTATGAACCATAAGGGATCTGTTTCAAAACAAGAATGCCTTTTTTCATATACATGATCTGGGTGGACTGTCTCTGTATATCAGTTGCAGAGGTCAATTTAAACCTAGCTCAGTTTACCACCTTACCATTTAGATGAGGCTTTTCTTAGTCAAAAATTCCATCCTTGGATTACACTTTGAAGGAGGCTCTCATAAAAATGAGATCAGAGATTTTTAGCACCATTATGTCACTGCTTGCTTTTGATGTAACATAGGCTTTCAACCTATAAACTTTCATTTGCTCCACCATTATTCCTCAACTAGTCTTTCCAATAGAAACTTTATCAAACACAACATTGAACCCTGCTATGCATTCTCTGTTCATCTTTGGAGGAGGTGGCGCAAAATAATCTCCCGTAGCTGCTTTTTTTTTTAAACATGTTGACCCTCTGCTTATTAGTGAAGGAGGTCGCAAAAATGTATTTTTTAACCCTCTACTTATCATTGAAGGAGGTTATCATTGTGTTTCTAACCCTTTGCTCTTTGAAGGAGATTCTCTTTAACATAGGGTCTCAATCTACTTTAAATCATTGTGTCTTGCTCTGTATATTTTTTGAAGAATGCATGGAGAGTGTCTGCTGATAGATATCATTGAACTGTCTTTTCCCTTGACTGTGTTTTTAGAGGTATATTGAGATTTCCTTTGACTGATGTTCACATCCCAGGTTCAAGGTAACATAAGAAGCAACTATCTTCTTATGTCCTACATGATGATGACCTTTGGAAAGATTATGCAGCACTGCTGATCAGCATTACTCAGTCCTTGTTATTCATTTTGACTTGATGAGCGATCTCTGTTCTTTAGGCAGCTTTTGGATTTGTAACATGTACTCTTGCTGCTCTCACTTTACAGCTCTTCATCTGATCATTGATTGCAAATCTTTTCAGCAAGGGGAACCTGCTTGAACTTGCCTTTTTTGCCCTCCTCTGTATACTGATCATCATTTAATTACACCCCTGTAGAGATGTAGAAATAGATGCTTTGGAACCTTGGAGAGCTCCTTTGGTGTTTCATGGAGATTATGCCTGATCCAAGCAGATTTCTTCAGATAGCGACAAACCTTCTCTTTTCCTGATTTGGATCTTTGTTAAACTTCTCCTGGAATGAGACAAAGAAACCTCTTAGTGGTGTGCGACCTATGGATAGAAAAATGCTTTTTTTGCAGAATAGGAACTAATTCAAGGTTGAATGGTAATAGACATGCGTAATAGAATGTTCCAAGGTTAAATGTAATAAGAGCAGGCTTTTTGGCTTGTATGTTTTAAATATGAAAATCTCAACACCACTATTCAACTTAGGGACAATTTACGTGATTCTTTTCTTAGGCATGATCGTATTTTCATAAGGATGACCAGGATAAACTGCATAATTTTTCGTCTTTGATAGTGCTGATAGTGGAATACATGAGAAAGGGCAATGAGGCAGATAATTATACTTATGACAGCTGGTGATAAATACTTTTGCTGAAATCCTGATGAGACTTGACAGAACACATTTTTCTCAAACAACGGTGAATAAGGAGAAAACTGTATTAGTGCTTGATGATGTGATTTGATGGTTTGGAGATCGCCCCAGGAAAACTCAAATAAGGAAACTAGTCATCGACAACATAAAATACTCGATGACCGACAAGGCTCCATTGGGGGAGTGCAGTTCCTTTTCAGAAGGTGTCCCAAATTGCAGATCTCTGGCTTATGAAGACAATTTCCTTATCCATTGGCGCAAATTTCTTCCTTTCTTGATGCTATTTTTGAAAATTGATAACATGCTTAGCATCAAAGTCATCTCTACCTACCTAGCTATATTTCATAACATTTTTTCTTCTTTAGGTGCATTTGGACTAGCAACCCTTGACAAGATATTTTTTGAAAATAAAAAACTATCAAATGCTACACTTATATCTTCTGGGAGTTCATATTAAAATGATGAACTCCTTTATTTCTCTATCTATACTACGATCGACTGTCAAGATTAAGCTATTTGACAGGATTTCATTCACTAGTCTAAAGAATGAAATTGAAAAATGATCAAATCAGGATTAGACGGTCTGATTTGTCATGCATTTGTGACATAAAAACAAGCTACACACAAAAATTATTTATGTACAAGATGAAACTTAGAAAAATCAAGGCTAAGATATAAAAATTGTTTTTCATCCCTGTTTTTCTCTTTGGTTCTATTTTGAGCGTGTGGAACCAACAATTCTTTTCCTAATCTACTTTCATTGATAAGTCAATCTTACACAATTTGATTATCATATCTCTCTCTAACTTATCAACAATCAATTTAAAACATGCTCAGTTATGATTAGGCTAGATAACTGAACAAGATATCTTTTCAACATTAGTAGTGGAATTTAGACTTGCGCACTTTTCGCATGACTATTTTTTTTTTTTTGGTATGGGGCTTTTCATGGTGTTTTCAAACCGCCCTCCTTTTCTACTTTTCCACTATTTTTGTACTTTCTATTTCTCTTTTTCAAATAAAAAACAAAAACTAACTAAATTCTCACAGGCTGAGCTTATTTTTCACACCTATCTATCTATCCTAATCTAACCTATACTTAATATAAATTTATTTAGTAAAATCTCTTTTCCAATATAACTAGTCAAGTAAATGGTTCCATGATGGGTCTTTGCTCATCTCCTTGAGCATGCTGGACAAACAGGGCCACTCCCATTTCCCTTGTTCTTTAGCAGCAGTGCTAAAAAATATTCTTGATTTTGGTAATACACTGCTCCTAAAAACCTTTATCCTTTCTTCAGATATCTTCAAAAAATGAGCACAGGGATCTTGAAATAATACCTGGTCATGAATATTTGAAAGGTATGATTTGACCAGGATTACTTCTTCCTTCTCCACCGGATCAAGCTTAAGATGGTTTTGAGAAAGAAACTCTTCCTCATCTTCATTGTAATATGAACTGGAGGATTCATCATATATGGTTGTGCTGTCCTCTTGAAATCCTAGTATACTCTGATTTAGAGGACTGCATTCTGTGAAAAGACCAACATATTCTTGAGCAAGGGTATCTCTTATTACTTCAACCCTTCAGGAGAAGGTTACTTATCTTTATCTTTCTTAAGAATTTCCTCCTTTCCTTCGACTTCATCATTTGAATTTAGAGGCTGCTGATTTCCAATTATATGAAAAATATTTCTGATAGGCTGTGATGAAGCAAGACAAGGATTCAAAGATTCTTCACTCACTTCTAAAATTTCAAAACTTTCCTCATTAGTATCATAGATATTATGAATGGGCTCATTAATTTCTTGGAGTTGATGGGACTGATCTTCCACCCACAAATCTGGTAATGATGGCCTTGCAAGATTACTTTCTGTTTGGAGAACATCATCATCAGATTGATCAAATTTTGGAAAATAATAAATATAAGTAATATCACCAGTCAAACATATTGGATTATCAACTTGTCTTTCTTTTACCTGATTTTCAAGGCTACTTTCTAATTTTTGGCAACAAATTTCAGTAGGTGAATGAGCAATATTGTCTAGTTTATATGAAATTTTAGAGACTGGCTGTTTATTTATAATCTGATTTATTTCTTCTTCTGTCAAAGGGGAGGGCATTATTCTCTTTCTTAGGACAGAAGTACAACATTTATCTATCTCTTGTGAAGACGGAATTTGAGGCTGGAAGTTTTCTTGAGCCTCAGCTAGAAGGGATGATGAATCACTATTTGTGCTTGTAGGGATATCTTGGGGAATTTCGATTATTTCTTGGTTAATTTATTCCTTAAATGATTCATCTAAGTTTTCATGACAGTTATGGTGATAATGAAAGGTATGAATGTCTTTTAACAGATCTTCATGATGCCAATTTTCTAAATCTTCATCAATGCTAACAAGGTGTTGTATGAGATCTTCAGAATGGTCACAACAATTTTCAGCCCAAGATGAAGATGAAGAGTTTTCTTTATAGTTTTTATAGAACCCTTGGTGCATGTCTCTTAAAGAAAACAAACTACCAGGTTCCAACCATTCATACCAATTCCTTTCCTTACCTTCTAATGTTGCCATGAACATTTTCATAAGATAGTCCTCATGCCATTCTACTTCTAGCCTCCACACATGCATATGAAATTTGACAAGGTGTAACAAGGGGTCATCAAACTTCTCACCTTGAAAAACAGGTAGGGTTTTCATCCAATCTACTTGAGGCATCTTGTGTGGGAATCTAGGGATATGATCTGTACTCATTGGAGCATATCTCCTTTGTATCCTTGGATCCATATTTGTTAATGAAGAAGGGTCACTAGTGTCTTTTCAATCAGTTCAGAGTCTTCTACCAGTGGATTCATTAGGTCTTTGGAAGTTGTGGAGTCACCAGGTGGAAGATTTTGGACTTTGCTGTGCACCATCAGCATGATTGGGATTGCTTAACACATTCCCAAGGGATTTTATACGAACTAGTGGAGTAATAGGCCTACTGGAAGCTAGTGGAGTCGCCAGGTGGATATTTTGGGTTTGTTTTTGAGGATATATTGTCTATGGTCCACCACTAATACTGACATAAGAAGCTAATCTAAAAAATGTTTTTTTGGGGTCATTTTATGAGTTTTTAATGTGCAGTCTGATTTGTAAGAGTGTCCTAAATTTGTTTTCAGCACTTAGCTAAGGTGATGAAACAAAGAGAGTTTACTCTAATGGCTTTATCAGTTGATTTTATGATTTAATCTGAAGGACTAATGAGTCAACAACAGTTTTCTAGACAGTCATGAACTTAGAGAGTCTCACCATAATCGCCATTATGTTAGGTGGCGATGAGGTGGTTGATTCACTAAATATTCTTGAAGACAAGGGATTTATGGAGTCCTAAGGTGTACTTAGATTGTCACTAACTCAGAAAAGTCCCACCGTGATCGCCATTATGTTAGGTTCCCATGATTTGGCAGATTGACGGACCAAATGATGGAGTAACATCAAACCAATCTTTGGAGTCCTAGGAACTAGCCTTTTTGGACTCAGAGAGGGCTCTCTCTAATGAAGCGAAGGATGTGAGCTCGTTTGCTTAGTTTGTTTAGATTTTAGGCTAGATTTTAAGTGTGTTTGTTTGTTTGTTTTTTAGTTGTTTGGAGGAAAAACTGATCAAGTGGATCAAAATGGAACAAGAAAATGAGATCAACTGGGCCATGGGGCCAAAAGCAAGCCAAGGATGTCAAGACAATGGGTAGGGTGTACTGCAGGGCCGATTTAGTATAGAGAATGGATATCTCAGGTGGTTTATGAAGTGAAATGAACATTAATTTTGTGCAAGATAAAGGGATATTAAGTATAAATAGTTTAAAAAACAAGCATTCATGTGGTAGGGCTAACCATTAATCACTATGAATCAAACTCAAACTGATAGATGCATAAATTAAACATTTAGGTGATGCATAGAAGTATAAGACCCTCTAACTTTGGGTAAATCACCTTCAGTGGTTGAGAACACATGTAAGACAAACCAAACCCTCAAAATGTGGAAAGGAAACTCCTTAGCAACACATTCAAACTGATGAGAACTTTGAAAGAAGTCGGAAAGTATAGGTAGAGGGAAAGATCGAAACAAGACCTCTGTGATTTAAACTAGACAGTCAATACTTCAAAGGAGATTTCATTAATGAGGTTTAAACAGCTATGAGTAAGAAGGGCATACCATGAATCAAACAAGATAGCATGTCATATTAATCATTAAGGAAATAAATAACAAGTTCTTAGTGGACCAAAGGGTAGTTAAGAATCCTTTGACATGACCAAGAAAGATGAAAACATAGAAGCTGTAATGAATCAGGAAATTTGATGAGCCTCCATGGGCATACCTAAAAATATTCTTTACTGACCTACAGAAAACAAGAAGCATGGATACATATGTGAAAAACTAAGAAAACATAACTGAAAAGAAGCACAATACCATTTACCAAGCCATGGAATCCTGCACATAGATCCTCTCCATCATCAAGGCAAGCAAGTCAAGCTATTCACTCCATAAAACAAGTATGATCATCAAAACTCATAACATGTATTGCTCTAAGCTCAGTCAAGTTCTTAAACTCTTCAAAGTCCAGCTTGTTTATCAACTCTTCAACCAACAATATTACAATGATTCTCCATGAGATATATAAGAGAATGAGAAGATAAGCTTCACAAAACTGACTAGAAGCTCATAGGCTAAAAACAAATATCTAATTTTGTCCTTGAGGCTTTGCAAAGCCCAAGGCACAAAATATCTTCAAAATATCTATAAAATGCTAAAAAAGGAAAAAATATTGACTTTTCATTACTGAAAATGGCTAAAAAAAAGGCCTAGTGCACATTTGGATAAGCCACTTCAGAAAACTCTCCTTTTGCCAAAATGCTACAGGAATGTAGTAGCAGAAAATTGTCTGTCTTTCAGACCACTTTTGAGGGACTTTCCTATGTCAAAATGAGGCCCGTGATGGCTCAGAAAATCAAGCTCAAAAAATGATTCAAATTGCTCAATACTTGTTTTTTCCACAGTGGCTTGGTTTGCAAAGTGAAAATGAACGTTGTCTCCATGCCTTTTATACTCAATGCGGATTTTTTAAAAAACTCCTCCCCTCCTTTGTTATTTAAAATATGACATCACCCTTTTAAAGCCTTTGTAACCCTCCTTTTCAAAAAATGACTTTGTGAATAATGGTGAGGGGTTGCCTTTTCATAAAGGAGGTCCTTTATATATATTGTGGTTTTCTCTGCTGTTAGTCCACAAGATGGTTACCACAAAAACACTACTGTAGCCATCTTAGCACCATAATGCCAATTCACTATTTTATGAAGTGAATAGGCTCTTTAACCGTGTTGGTCTTGGTTAGTTTGCAAAGAGGTCACCATAAAACTCTGCTTGTTATGAAAGGGGCTAAAAGAACTGTGTTTTTCATTGATTTGTCAACAAGGGAGATCATTATAAAAAGCACTGTTGCAGCCTTTCCAAACCACAATGCAAATCCTCTGTTTTTGTGAAGTAGGTCTTCAAACAATGAAAGTTTCACCCATTTTTACAATGTGCCTTTGTCCTTTAACTAAGCTGGAAGTAACCTTTGGCGCTCTCCCTTCATTCATCGCTGGGAGGAAGTATTTTTTATAAACCATAAGGGATCTGTTTCAAAACAAGAATGCCCTTTTTCATATACATGTTCTGGGTGGACTGTCTCTGTATATCAGTTGCAGAGGTCAATTTAAACCTAGCTTAGTTTACCATCTTACCATTTAGATGAGGTTGTTCTTACTAAAAAATTCCATCCTTGGATTACACTTTGAAGGAGGCTCTCATAAAAATGAGATCAGAGGTTTTTAGCACCATTATGTCACTGCTTTCTTTTGATGTAACATAGGCTTTCAACCTATAAAATTTCATTTGCTCCACCATTATTCCTCAACTAGTCTTTCCAACAGAAACTTTATCAAACACAACATTGAACCCTGCTATGCATCCTCTATTCATATTTGGAGGAGGTGGCGCAAAATAATCTCCTGTAGCTGCTTTTTTTTTAAAAACATGCTGACCCTCTGCTTATTAGTGAAGGAGGTCACAACAATGTACTTTTTAACCCTCTACTTATCATTGAAGGAGGTTATCACTGTGTTTCTAACCCTCTGATCTTTGAAGGAGGTTCTCTTTAACACAGGGTCTCAATCTACTTTCAATCATTGTGTCTTGCTCTGTATATTTGTTTGAAGAATGCATGGAGAGTGTCTGCTGATAGATATCATTGAACTGTCTTTTCCCTTGACTATGTTTTCAGAGGTATATTGAGATTGCCTTTGACTGATGTTCACATCCCAGGTTCAAGGTAACATAAGAAGCAATTGTCTTCTTATGTCCTACATGATGATGACCTTTGGAAATATTATGCAGCACTGCTGATCAGCATTACTCAGTCCTTGTTATTCATTTTGAAATGATGAGTGATATCTGTTCTTCAGGAAGATTTTGGATTTGTAACATGTACTCTTGCTGCTCTCACTTTACAGCTCTTCATCTGATCATTGATGGAAAATATTTTCAACAAGGGGAACCTGCTTGAACTTGCCTTTTTTTCCCTCCTTTGTATACTGATCATCATTTAATTACACCCCTGCAGAGATGTAGAAACAGATGCTTTGGAACCTGGGAGGGATCCTTTGGTGTTTCATGGAGATTATGCCTGATCCAAGCAGATTTCTTTAGATAGCGACAAACCTTCTCTTTTCTTGATTTGGATCTTTGTTGAAATTCTCCTGGAATGAGACAAAGCGACCTCTTAGTGGTGTGCGACATATAGATAGAAAAATTCTTGTTTTGCAGAATAGGAACTAATTCAAGGTTGAATGGTACTAGACAGAGGCTTTTTGGCCTAGGATATCTTAGCCAAGGAAAAACTCCCTAAACACCACTATCTAACTTAGGGACAATTTTGACAAATTCTGAGTGTTTTCTTAGGCATGATCAGATTTTCAAATGATAAGATGACCAAGGTAGAATTGCAGACACTTTTTCAACCTTTGGATAGTGAATGGCATGAGGAACAAGGGAAAATGAGAGAAAATAATTTACAGCTATGACAGCTATAGACAGGGTTACTTTGCTGAAACCAGATAGGACTTGACAACTGGGGTTTTTTCTCATCATAGGCTGACAGGAAGGGGTAGGAGGACAAAAAGATTTTTGGGGTGTTTTATAGATGAAATATTTGACAATTTGGAGATCATCTTCTAGAAAACTCAGCTAAGGAAACTAGTCATCGATAACAGGTAAAAATACTGATGACTAACACAATCTTCAGGAAATTCAACCTTCAACTTGCGTGTATGCATGTGAAATTTAACGAGATATAAAGCAGCATCATTCCTATCATCATCTTTAAACATAACAAATTTCTTTTTCCAATCTACCTTAGCCATTTTATTTGGGAAACCTAGAATGCGATTCAGGCTCATGGGAGCATACCTTCTTGCAACAATTTCCATCTTGAAAATTCTTGAAGCTATTGATTTTCATGTAGTGGAGTCGCCATGAAGTGTTGATTTTCTGGATCTTTCAGTCAATGGAGTCGCCAGGTGAATGATTCAGCCTTCATATGTGTCCAACTGTTATTCACCATCAACAATTTGATCTAAATCTTTGTCATTCTTTCCCAGGGAAGATTTTTCTTTTTTCCTCCCGGGAAAAGGCGCCAACATGTTATCACTCCAGAAGATTCCCAAGGTTTAAGAAGGAATCCCAATAGAGGTAACCACAAACCAAGTTTTTGGCTTGATAGCTAGCCCTATAAATCCGGAGAGGGATCTCTCCAAAAGGGTCACAACAAGGAGGACTAGAGAAATTAGCATTTCAGGCTAGATAATGAGTGTAGGGGATTGTTTTGAATTGATTTGGTTGGGGAAATTAGTGGATAAAGGAATAAGGTCAAGGAAAGCTAGGTCAGGGTAAATGAGTTAGGGTTTCAAGGATGAATGGGGCAAGGTAGGTACAATGCCAATCACTTGAAGGAAATGGTTGTGGAATGGTTTTGAAACTGCAAGAAGGCTGAGAAAAGAATATGTTAGGTCCCTATATTACTATTATAGTCCCTTATTGTTGTTATTGTAACCCCCTTATTGTTATTATTGTACCCCTGTAACCCCCATATTGTTATTATTGTGCCCTTAAATTATTATTGTTAGGTCGGCTAGGATTACATTGTGTCCCCGTGGATTCCTATATATAGAAAGGAGGTTTTGTAATTGTATCATCCAAGAATTGTTCATTCATGTAATGTATTGAAGGTTTCCCCCTCGAAGTGGCTTATTTCTAGGGCGTTGATATCTCTTTTCTTCTATTTTTGGAGTTGGTTTCACAACATTTGGTATTAGAGCTTTGGATTCTAGGGTTTCACTGCTCCAAACATGTCATCGTGGAATTTTCGCTATAACTTTTTTTCTACGAAGGTTCAAAAGTTGAAATTTTTAGAGTGCGAAGCTGAAATCTGAAGGAACATCGTCACAAAATTTCAGAGCTTGGTTCGTAATATTTGCGGAGATATGATCTGTGGAAGATAGGTCTTTTTGCAGGCTCCTGAATTTCACTTAAACAAGTCATTGGGGAATTTTCGCTATACATTTTTTTCCACGAAGTTTCAGAAGCTGAAATTTTTAGAGCATGAAAATGAAATCTTGAGGAACATCATTGAAAACGTTTAGAGCTTGGTTCGCAATAGTTTTGGAGATATGATCTGTGGAAGTTAGGTCTTTTTCAGGCTCCTGAATTTCATCTCAAAGAGGTGATCATGGGAAAATATTCATAACTCTCTCTCGGAGCATCGGATTAGAATTATGTAAAAATAAACTGGAAGTACATGGACTGTAGTTTCCTTTCTGTAAATTTCAGAGCCAAAGGAGCGAACAGTGACACGTGGCAAGCCGTACAAGTTCGCTCTACTGAACTAGTCCATAATTAGGTCATTGTGGGAGATTGGAAATAACTTTGCCTTGAAGAATCCAAATCAAATCAGACCTATGGAAATTGAAAGAAGGTACAGGGGGCTACATCAGGGCCTAATTTTAGATATTGAAGATCCAAAATCACAAATATAATTTAGTTTCAATATCGAGCTCCTCAAAATAAAAAAAAGGTGTGTATTTTTTTTCAAATTGCATGAGTCTTGTTTCAAAAAATCATTTTTAAGTGATTCCAAAGGCCTATTGAGCATAGATATCAGTATTGGGTTCTAAAATTCCTCCTAAAAAATATTCAACACCCATTAAGCCATCAAAGTACTCTACTATGACTCATGAAGATGAAGAATTGCAAAATGATCTATCAAAATTACAAGAGCAAGTGCACCAAAATTCGCTCTCGCAAAGAGCAAAAAAAAATGAAATGGATGTTTTGAAGAAAAGCATGGAAGCTAAGATGGATGCTTTGAAGAAAGGCATGGAAGCTACGATGGATGGCTTGAAGAATGGTATGGAAGATAAAATAGATGGTATGGAAGAAAAAATGGAAGGTTTGAAGGAAGACATGGAAGGTTTGAAGGAAGGTTTGTCAAAGTTGATATAAGAAATGATTCCTAATGGCGAAAAGATAGTAGATGAAAATCATGTTGAGAACAAAATAAATGTTAATCGTGATTTCATAAACTCTATTGTTGGATTAAAGAACCACCATATTCCAAATATGGATATGAGGAAGTTTGATGGCAAGGATCCCGTAACATGGATACTACAGATGGAGCAATATTTTGATCTCAATAATGTGCAAAACACACAAAAGGTACGCATTGCAACTTTACATTTATAACAAAATAAATTTTTATGGTATCGATGGCTTTGCTCCTGTAAAAAAATTGTCACTTGGTTAATTTTTATGGAGGAAATGATAGCACATTATGAGGATGCAAAAAGCAACACCTTCTTTAGCCAATTGATAAATCTCAAAAAAAAGGGTTTAATGGCGGAGCACATTGAGGACTTCTAAAAATTGAATATAAGGGTAACTGATATTTCAGAGGAACACAAAATTGATCTCTTCATAGGTACTTTAAAGGATAACATTCAACATGAAGTTTGCATTTTGGAACCTGATTTATTGGAGAAGGCATTCAGGTTGGCAAGAAAAACTGAATGTAAAATTATGGCGACAAGGAAGCCTACAACTCACTTCTATAAATATGGAAGTGTTGCTACTCCTATATTTCCACAACCTACAAGGTTGACACCACAAAAATTGGAAGAAAAAAGAGAAAAAGGGCTTTGCTACAGTTGTGATAGCAAATACACTAAAGGTCATAAGTGTGCTGAGAAGAAATTATTTTACATAGATTGTGAAGAGGAAGAAGAAAATTAACAAGAAGAGGATATACACCTGGAACCAACCTAAGAAGAGGAAGAAATGAGTCCGACCATATCGTGTAATGCATTGGCGGGAATTACCACTCCTCAAACTCTCAAGATAGAAGGACATATCAAGAAGAAAAAGGTAATAGTGTTGATTGATTTAGGTAGTACCCATAATTTTATTCATTGTAAGGTAGCCAAGGAATTGAATTGTTTCCTATACCTAGCACTAGAATGTCAAGTGATGGTTGCAAATGGAGGAACTATAAATTTCTCTGGAAAATGCCATAATATCAAGCTAACCATGGGGGAATATGTATTGACTAGTCCAATGCTTTCCATTCCTATGGGAGGTGCTGATGTTGTACTAGGAGTACAATGGTTACAATCTTTGGGGACGATAGCTTTTAATTTTCAAGAACTTTTCTTGAAATTTTTTTGAGAAGGAAAGGAAGTCGAATTACGGGGTATTGAAGGGAAGCCGGGAAGGATAATAAGCTCTAATGTCATGACAAAGCTTCTAAAGAAAGAACAATGAGGTGTAATTGCACAATTATGCTCACTAGAAGTTCCGACATCAAAATCATCTATTTCTGCAGATCTCCAACAAGTCTTGGACAATCATTCCAAGGTGTTTGAAACTCCGAAAGGACTCCCACCTATTCGTGATCATGATCATGCTATTCATTTGATTCCAGGAAGTGTTCCTCCAAACATCGGGCCTTATAGATATCCTTACTTCCAAAAGAGCGAAATTGAACGTATGATTGCAGAAATGTTAGAGGCGGGTATAATTCAACCTAGTCAAAGTTCTTTCTCTGCTCCTGTAGTATTGATACACAAGAAGGATGGATCATGGCGAATGTGTCCGGATTATAGGGAGCTCAATAAGCTCACCATTAAAGATAAATTTCCCATTCCTGTGATTGATGAATTATTGGATGAATTACATGGAGCAATTTATTTTACCAAGTTGGATCTTCATTCGGGATATCATCAAATTAGAATGAAGACTGAAGATATTCCGAAAACAACATTTCGAACTCATGAGGGTCATTATGAATTTTTGGTCATGCCTTTTGGCCTTACCAATGTGCCTTCTACATTTCAAGGCTTGATGAATTCCATTTTCAAACCCTTCCTTAGAAAATTTGTGCTAGTATTTTTTGATGATATACTAATCTATAGCAGGTCTTGGAAGGATCATGTTCAACATGTTGACGAGGTGCTCAAACTATTGCAGGAGAAACAATTATATGAAAAAACATCCAAATGTTTCTTTGGAGTACAAGAGGTGGAATATCTGGGTCATATTGTATCTCACGAGGGTGTTAAGGTAGACCCTAACAAAATTAAAGCCATTAAGGAATGGAAAGTCCCCACAACCATTAAGAAGTTGCGAGGATTTCTCGGGTTAACAAGGTATTATCGCAAGTTTGTTAAGAATTATGGGAGAATAGTAGCACCTCTAACAACATTATTGAAGAAAGATGCATTTTAATGGACTCCTGAAGCAACTAAGGCCTTTGAACATCTTAAAGAGGCAATGTGCCTATCACCGGTCTTAGCTACGCCAGACTTCACAAAAACCTTTATTGTGGAATGTGATGCCTCAGGAAATGGAATTGGTGTTGTTTTAATGCAAGAAGGAAGACCCATTGCTTTTGAAAGTCGTCCAATCCAAGGAAAGTATTTACAGAAACCTATTTATGAGAAGGAAATGTTAGCAATACTGCATGCACTAAAGAAATGGTGAACTTACCTAATGGGAAGAAACTTAAAGGTAAAAACTAATCATGATAGTCTTAAACACTTTTTGGAACAAAGACTATCTTCAGAAGAGCAGCAAAAATGGGTCACAAAGATGTTGGGTTATGACTTTGAAATAATCTACAAAAAACAGAAGCTAAATGTTGTTGCAGATGCACTCTCAAGAAAGAATGAAGAGGTGGAAGCATTGCTTTGTGCCATTTCTATTATCCAAACAGATTGGATAATCAAAGCAAGAGATGAATGGAAGAAGGACGAAGAAGTGTGGACACTCATTCAAAATTTGCAGCAAGATCCTAGTAAATTTGATACATTTAGTTGGAAAAATGATTCCTTATGGTACAAAGATCATTTATATCTTTGTAAGAATTCCCAACTAAAACAAAATATTCTTTTGGAATTGCACACTTCTCCTTTAGGACACTCAGGATTTTTAAAAACTTACCACAGGGTGAAGAAAGAATTTTTTTGGGATGGCTTTAAATCTGATATTCAATATTTTGTGGTAGAATGTTTGGTTTTCCAGCAGAATAAAGTTGAGACAATTAAGACCCCAGGTCTTATACAACCTTTATCCATTCCAATTCAACGTTGGAAGGAGATTTCAATGGATTTTATCACATGTTTACCTAAGTCCGAAGGAAAGAGTGTCATCATGGTGGTAGTTGATAGACTTACCAAGTATGCACACTTTTGTGCATTATCTCATCCATTTAAAGCAATTACACTTGCTACTACATTTATGGACACAATTCAAAAGCTACATGGGAACCCAAGGGTTATTGTGAGCGACAAAGATCCCATTTTTACTGGAAATTTTTGGACGAAGTTATTTTCTTGTTTGGGTACTCAATTAGCTCATAGCTCATCTTATCATCCTCAATCTTATGGTCAAACTGAGATAGTAAATAAATGTTTGGAAGGATATCTTCGTTGTTTTGTATCTGATAAACAAACACAATGGGTCAAGTGGTTACCTCTCGCTGAATGGTGGTATAACACTTCCTTCCATATTGCAGCAAAAATGACCCCATTTATGGCACTTTATGGATATCATCCACCATCCATCACATCATATTTAAGAGAAAATTCGAAGGTTCAAGCAGTGGAAGATCACATCGAGCATCAGCAAGAATTTCTCCAAATCTTAAAGGATAACCTGAATTTGGCACAAAATCGAATGAAACAACAGGCAGATCAACATCGCAGCGAGAGAAGTTTTGATGTAGGAGATTGGGTATTTTTACGGCTACAACCATACAAACAAATGTCCCTCAAGCAAGCGAAGAAGGATAATAAATTATCGCCAAAGTACTATGGTCCTTACAAGGTGTTGCAAAAGATTGGTACTATGGCATACAAATTGGAGCTTCCTGCTTCTTCGCGAGTACATCTAGTTTTCCATGTTTCATGCTTAAAGAAGGTTATAGGTGAAAATCTTCCGGTTCAAACAATATTGCCAGAACTTGATGAGGAAGGAAAAATCATATTGGAACCTGAAGCGGTCATGGAAACAAGAACTCGACAGCTATGGAATCGATCAATTTCAGAGTATCTCATCAAGTGGAAGAACTTACTCACTGAAGATTCTACATGGGAGGATGAGAATTTTATACAGAAGCACCCAGAGCTACTCCAGCGTTGAGGACAACACTTTTTTGAAGGAGAGGGGCATGTTATGTAGAAATTATATAACTGATATGTTATATGTCTAAGATTATCCTGATCATACACTATTTGACTTCATACACAATACATAATCTATTCCACCATTGATCATCATATGCGGAAATTAAATCAATTTCATGCACACATTGAAACCATAAAAATTCACACATATGAACACAATGTTTTAACGGGAAATCCTGAAGCTAAAAACCCCAACTATCTGTATATAATATATGTGATAGAGATCATGTAACAATCCGCATACAAAGCTTCTCACAAGCTCTCAGTACAATACAATCACTACACACTAATCAGGCTTGATCTTGCAAATCCATGCACCGATCTTTGCCACCTGCTAGCTTGCCTCTACTGCACAATCCCTGTTGAAGAATGGCTTTGAATGAAATTGAATTGGTCTAGTCTTGCTCACGCAATCATCATTGGCATCTCCATCAATGTGTGGTGCAAAATCATGCAACACTATAGTCACAATTGATAGTCTTCTTGCCCTTTCACCTATCTCTCCACTGGTCTCCACTGAAACTGTCCATGCACCGTAGTTAACTGATGTATTCTTTAGTTGATTAACAAGTTAATAATTAGTGAATTAATTAATAATTAATTCACACCACTCTCACTAGTGTATTAATCAGTTAGACTAGATACAACTAGCTCAACTGTGTCTAACTGAGTTAAACTGAACAGAACTCCACCAACTACCTCAATAACTCCACCAAACTCTGTCACATGAGTTCTAACTGAAGTCTCCATGCAATAGCTCCACTTAACCCTCAGGAATAGCGTAATTCCTTCTGTCAGCTCCTGTGCCACATCTGTGCACTTAACTGAATTGCTCCAAGAGAATAAGTTAATGTTTATAGTCCAAATATTATTAAGAGCTAATAATATTCCACATATCTATTTTTATACTGGCAATCTAAAAATAGATTCCGCCCAATATCTCTAAAAATAGAAGTCCATCTATTTTTCCAACTTGACCAACCATCCACAAATAGCATCCTGCAACTCATAGAATATGATCGACATGTCTAAAAATAGACTTGCGCCAAAAATAGCTTGCAGGCCCACTTAGTGAAGGCGACTCTTTTCACTAAGCTCATCATCTTGTTGCAATCTCAACATGTTAGGTCCCTATATTACTATTATAGTCCCTTATTGTTGTTATTGTAACCCTCTTATTGTTATTATTGTACCCCTGTAACCCCCATATTGTTATTATTGTGCCCTTAAATTATTATTGTTAGGTCGGCTAGGATTACATTGTGGCCCCATGGACTCCTTTACATAGAAAGGAGGTTTTTTAATTTGTATCATCCAAGAATTTTTCATTCATGTAATGTCTTGGAGGTTTCCCCCTCGAAGTGGCTTATTTCTAAGGCGTTGATATCTCTTTTCTTCTATTTTTGGAGTTGGTTTCACAACAAAATAAGAGATGTATTTCTCTCAGAGAGAATATAATGAACAAAATATGATTAGTTACCCAAAAAATACATGTGCAAGCATGTATTCTGAATTTCAAACTTGTAAAAGATCATAACATAGACATGAAAGTGACATGAACAATACATTCAAAAATATGTGACAGAAGAAGAAACTATGAAAACATTCAATACCACAGGTATCCCGTAAATATAGCTGCAACTCCTCTTTATTAGCTTGGCCAAAACTAAGTACAAGTTCCCTTGATCAACTAGAAAAATCAAACTGATTCCAACTTCCAACAGTATTACATTGGATTTCTGTAATTTATAGATAAATTTACAAAATTTGAGGCAAATCTCAGATCCAAAATTGTTTCTAACAGAAAGTCTAATTCCTAACCTCTAGGAACATAAAACTTTTTATTTGCTTAAATTAAATCGAAATGCTTGCCCAAGTTTTCGAATTCCTAATCTGGAAGAATTTGGAGAAATCTACCTTGCGGATCTGCACCTTGAGAACATGGATAAATGGTGATAATATGTTTTATTATGCTGGCTGTTGAGTTGAATCGACCCTTTTTCATGCACTATTCTTTTGCTAATGTGTTGATGTCGGCCTCTGTTTTAATCTTCAATTCTGTGTTTTGGCGGAGTTTTAACCTAAAACTCCTTTCCTTTATTATTGGAAAAATATCCCTTCTCCCTTTATAATTGGCGCATATTCATTATATTAGTGGAAAAACCTTTTGGATAGAATGACGAAGCTATCACAATCGGATGAGCAGTTCCTGAATAATATAATACACTAATAACAAACGTTAAGGATAGATTTTGGCACAGGAAGTTGGAGCATTAGTGGGATTAGATAGCAGAGTGAATTGATAGCCAAATTTTTAGGATAGACGTGGAGCAAGAATAGCGGAGGGATTGGTGGTTAAAGAAAGTGACGTGGCAGGGAGAGGTGGGCCTAATTACAAATCGAAATAGGGCATATTTTCTAATATAAGAAACATAAGGTAAGAATTGTGATTTACAATTTGCGATATCACAAATAACAAAGTCAAAGGCTTATCGCAAATCTGGGTCAAACTTTATCGCAGATCAACTGATGGGGATTTTTGCAAATCGGCGATCGCAAATTATACGTTTTCCACTGTTAACTGTTATCTTATATCGCATGTGATGTGCGATGGGAGTGACGGTAGGCAGGTAATGGTCCCACATAATATCGCATCGGCGTTTCGGAAGCGGTAGCACATGAAGGTGGTAAAGGTTTCTTGCGATGGCCGATATGCGATGGGAGATGGAGGAAGAGGTGACATGGTGGAAGGGTCCCACTTAATATCGCATCAGCATTTCAGGAGTGGTAACTAATGAATATGGTAAAGATTTTTGTGATGGCCGATACGCGAAAAGGCACAAGGGGTCCTACCAAGGGTTTTAAGCGGCGATTTGTTATATATGATATGTAATATATAATGCGATAAGGTTTATGGTATAATGTTATATAACACGGCTGTTCGATGGGTAGGCAAAGCTATAACATAAAAATTTTAGACTTTAATATAAGTGGGTTTATAAAGTAATAATTCTCGAAAGGTTATGTATGTGGGTTTTGGGGGTTAAATGGGATTTTAAATGGGATTCAAAGCGTTAAAATATGGGTTTTAAATACAGTTTAGGCTATATAGTAAATGAAGTTTGGGTTTTGGTAATAAATTTGGCTAAGTTAGCAAATGAGATGAAATGTTTGGATATGGGGGAAAAAGGTGAAAAATAGTAAAAAACGAAGCGAGGTCAATGATAATGACGGAGATGAGGTGAAAGCAAAGTAAAATAAGGTGGGATGGGTGGGATACAAATACCAGTGCTAACAGTACCTAAATACAATCTAACAAGTGTGAATAAATGTGTCAAAGTTGAACACTTGAGAGAGTCTACCAATCAGGAGGCATTGATGTATTCTCACTGCAAAGGAGTCTAGCACATATGAATGCAAATCCTAAGGTACCGAAAAGCGACTATAGATATTGTTCCTAGAGAAATGAGTTGCAGTTCATGAGAAAAGATCAATTTGAAGGAAGGCATTAAGCCATCCCACATCAACCAGTGCGAGTGTAACCTGCAGGCCATAAATTGGAAGGACTCAGATGAAAAGAGATGAAGTAACCATTCTAAAGTATGTTTATGGCATACAAAAGATGTGGTTAGCGCACGACAGAAACCGTATGAACCAACCAATAATGAAAGTTGACACAGAGGCAAGGAATCCACCAATAGGGTCAAATGGCAACCAAAGTACTACAAGAATCCCAACGTGTGATAATGTAAGTTAACGTCGAACACAAGGGAAACCACTCAGTCAAATTCCCATGATAGTTATTGATGCTCAGCACAAGGTCACCTATCAATGATGTAAATAGGTCCATAGTGTGGCTCTAGGCCTACTCTTAGAGAAAATTTTCAGAGTCAATAAGAGCAGACCCGCCAAGAAGAAGTCAATGGAAAATTATTAACTAGAACAAGCGGAGGACCAAATAGTTGATTTGATAATGAAGATAACTTGATAAACCGGGTATGGCCAACTAAAAATGAGTCAAGATACATTGCATAATGGTCGACATAGGTTGACTTCCCTTGAAAAAAAACATGACACAATGTGACTTTATGGCAGCATAAAATAACTTTGTATAAGTTTGGAATGTAAGAGGCATTAAAAAACTCTCCATATGATTGGAAGAGATAACCAACATGAGGAATACTAACTCAATAACAAGGTTATGGATTTCTTAAAGTCAAACTAAGTCCCATCCCAAATGGAAAAAATACTTATTTTGAGTGCTTTGTTCAAGGGAGACATAACTAACTCTTGCTAGCATCAAATATGGAAAAATATCTTGTTCCCGGTATTTTTTTGGAATATATGATTTTTTGTATTTTTCATATTTAAATCCTGAAAAAAAAATAATGCCTATAGTACAATGGAAAGAACGAGTGTTAAAGGCATATGCACTAGCTCTTGGAACTAGAACATTACTATGCTCAATGCAAGGTGGCAGATACTCGTCATCAACACTCAAGGGGATTTTATTTCCATGGATAAAAGTTGTCAAGTCGCAGAGGATAATGAATTCATGGTTTGAACTTGTAGAAAATTCATGGCCAAAAGGGGCTTATAAACGAGTCTAAATGAATTTGTCTTAAGGAAAAAAGATACAAGTAGTCAATATGCAATGCAAAAGTACACTTAACACATCAGAGCCTCTAGGTTATAAATAAATAAATATAGTGAATAAGAAGAAGGATGAGGCTTTAACGCAAATTCATGGCAGGACTAAAGAGGACTCCCGAGCCTACACAATTTTTGCAGCATGGGAAACATATGCTAGCGAGGATCTAACTAGGAATCCCATTAAAGGAGCGGTTCTATCACTATGTTACGAATTTATAAGAAGACGAGTGAGAGAGGGTTAAAAATCACAACATAATGGAGTAGAACCTATGGCACAATATCGCAATTTGATGTCATAATGCAACAGAAAAATTGATATGTCTTGACCTATATGCCAGTGACGAAAATGATACATGCCACGACAGGTCTATGATTGTAGAGTTGAAGTGGAAAAAAAAATCATTAAGTCTTCATTTACCGTGGAAAACAACCTTCCCCAACACTTCAAGCCAAAAGTTAAAAGTTTATGAAATTATAAATTTGAAAAATAATAAACTATAGAAAAGTGTGTTCTTAAAATCTCACTATAAAATACTTTTTACCTCACCCAAATTCATTTTAACTTTTCAAGTGTTGAGAAGATAGCTTTGGAGAAAAATTGGGAAACTCAATTCCATCAATTTATCGAAGGAATTCATCCACCAAGGTGCCCAGGTAACTCAAAATCCATTTATTATCCATTTAAGCACATTTTTTTATGAATTAATTCAATTTTATGGGAGAAATTATGTTTTTAAAATACCTCTTTATGTGTAGGAGGGTCGATATCATGAGAACTTCACGTAGAAAACCCTACACACAAGTTTCCATGAAAGCCATGTGTATTTGTAACCTTCATTTAATAAAGTCATGTACGCACAAAGACAAATGAAAAAAAAAGAATTCTAATAGATGAAATCTCTCAATTTTGCAGGATATCTATCATTTGGAGAGAGAGGGAACACATTGATGTTGAAAATGAAGTTTTAAATGATCCTAAATCAATGTATGTGTTAAGAAACTGTGGATTTCTCAAGTTCTTTATGATTCCAAACATGAAAACACAAACACGGTTATTGGAAATGCTTATCCATTACTGGGACCTAGAGCAGGAACGCTTTGTGATTGATCAGATGCCCTTATAGATTGAGGTGGAGGATATCTATTTCATCACATGAATTTCCCGAAGAAGGGAAGAATTATATCTGAGAGGGAGGGATCGTGGAGGACTTAATGTTTCTGAGTATATAGGCATATATTGTACGCCAGAGACAAATAAGATTGGATCACAAATTCTAATCAAAACTTTCATAAGGCTTCCAATTAGAATCATCCTCTTGATTATTTTCATATTAGTAATTTCAACCTCACTACATCAGGCTTCCGACCTGCCATGTTCTTGGCAATACAGTACCTACAACTGATAGTCTTTGATTGGTGCACATCACTTGTTCACCATGAAAAATTAATTGGCATCAGTGAAACAAGGTAAAATGAAAATTTTTGGCTATGGAACCATACTTTTCTCATTTTTCTTTGAGAGAGTTATAACACTTCGACCCAGAGTGTCCATAAACATTAACAGTCCCATAGATCTTACGATGGCTAGATGGGCAGACTTGATCAAGCGACTTGGCAGAGGAAAAGTCACTCGAGCAACTTTTGATGACAAGTTCTTCATCTGGTGGGAGAAACAAGTCATATCCATATATGACTACCCATATGTAGGAATAGATTACTGAGAGGACCTAGATATAGTTCTTCCCGAGGGTGCTACATGGGGTGACATTGGTAAAAATTTTGAATTTTATTTTATTTAATTTTGTTTTGGATTTTCAAATATTATCTTAATAAGTTAAAAATATTTTTCCGTGAAACAAAAAACTTACAAGATTACATGATCATGATACAAATTTTGGAATAATGAGACATGAGGGTCCACCGAGGCACATGTGTCACAACAGAGACATAGAAAGAGAAACAACAAAGTCTGAGAGAGTCCTGCATGCTGTTCGGAGGAACCTGTAGAGATTGACTTACTAGGTTCCTATGGTAGCTGTAGAGAATCTTCCTCAGGCTATGCAAAGACCAGTGGTAGGAGTACCACGAGAGTGGGTGCATCTCTTTCGACGAGTGGTGAATGCCATTTTATTTTTTTGAGATGCTCATCTAGGGCAGGGCCCACCGATTTAGATTAGATGACTGATAGTTTTTTGATAGATGGACATGATTGGGCTTAAGCCCTAATTTTGTAAGAGATTTTTCCACATTTTGTAATATTTTATGACATATTATTCCTATATATATACAAGTATTTCGTGATGGTTTGATAATATATAAAGATGATTTTATGATATTTTTATTTTTAATGTGATGAATGATTAATGTGCCAATATAATGCTTTATTATTTATAGAATCAACAAGTGAATTTTATGATCGTGGAATATGAATTAAAATAATAAAATTGAATGATCTTTGTAATAACCTCACTCTCAGAAATTGACAGTGTAATAAAGGATCCCTCACACAATAACTATTATTCATTTAAGACACAACCAACTGTGAATCCAAATAAGCTACTAATGATTAAATACTAAGATATATTGCCTCAGATAGTAAATTAATGACAACATTGTACCCATCCATATTGTTGGAAGCAGGATCGATACATATGCCTCTTGATACTAACAACTGACCAAATGGATAAAATATTACCCAAGCGACAGAATCTATGTTCTGAGTATGTCTACTAGCACCATCGACGAATCCTAAATACACAATATCACCCATCAAAACCTGCCAAAGTAGATAAAAAATACCATCATCACCATGAGTCCCATAGACATAAACACAAACTATGTACAATATTTTCAAAACAAAGCACATGCTAGGAAACAATCTAAGCAAAATACTTCTTAATATAGAGCCTATTTCCGGGCTTTGAGAAAACATTTCCTTCAAAGTCAATCAAATAATATGCACCTTTCTTCAAGACCTTCTTCACAATAAAAGGACCGTGCCACATGGTTTTAAAATTACCCGCCGTAAAGGTTTCATTGTCTTGGTCATAGAACAGGACAATGTCACCTTTAGAGAAAACCCTAGGGCATACAGTCTTGTCATATCGAGCTTTTACTCTCTTTTTATGAGCTTCATTCACTGTGGATGCATCTCTATGTTGCTCATCGAGATGTTCCAAATGAATAAGGTGTTATTTAATACTAGAGGTGTCCGGAATAAGTTGGATTGCTAACTTGAGAGATGGAATCTCACATTCCATAGGGAATATTGATTCCAACCCATAAACTAGCTCAAAATGAGTAAAACCCGTAGCGATCTTCACAGATATTTGGTATGCCAAAAGTGTAGGATATAGCATGATGTTCCATTTGGACTTCACTTTATTGATATTAATTTGCAGGATAGTTTTGACGGACTTGTTTACGGTTTATATTTGACCATTATCTTGAAGACAGTATGGAGAGGAATGATCTTGCCGAAATACAAACTTCAAAGCCAACTCAAACATCATATTATTCTATAAATGATTGCCATGATTAGTGACAATATCTCTTTGAATACCGAAAAGTGAAATGATTTGGTTGAAAAGGAAAAATATTTTTTGTCTCACCACCGTTACTGAAATTAGGCATAGCTTCGACCCACTTATTAAAGTAGTATACTGCAACGATAATGTAATTATTTCCCTTAGATGAAGCCAGATTACAGGTAGTAAAATCAATACCCCACTTCATTAATGGACCAAGAGTGATGACAGGGAAAAGCGGAGTTGAATGAGCACGCATTTTCTGGATACATACTTAACAAGGATGGCACTTCGTGACTGCTTCAATTAAATATTTGAAAATCGAATGCCAAAAGTAGCCTGCACATAAGTTTTTTTTTGTTGCAGCAAGTCCGAATAGATGAACTCCAAAAGCTCCAATTTGGAAATCAATCTAAACATAATCATCTTCTTCTAAGGTTAAGAAACACCTAACGATTGAGTCAATCTTGTGCCAATATAAGGTATCATCAATAATAAGATAATGTTTAGATAGGTGACACAATTTTCTACGTTCATCCTTAGAAACATTCGGAGGAAAATTTGATGTCTAGATATATACTATGATGTCTCCATACCAAGGATCCTGTGAATAGATGAGTAAACGATGCTCATCAAGAAATGACTCTACATAAATAACATTCTCTTCACAAGGAAACTTTGAAATTAATTCTGCAAATACTAACGATTTTTTAGACTTTCTTGACATAAATTCAAGATCAAATTCTTGTAAAATGATAATCCATTTATTATATTATCCCCCAATCACGCGCCTACTAATAAAAAATTGAAATGGGTTGAGATTAGCCAATATGAAATTTTTTCTAAGAAGAATATAATGACGGACTCGCTAGACAACATGAACTGCTGCCAAATTCAATTTCTCTATATGAGAATATCTAAGTTTAGGACCAACTAAGCCTCAGCTCAGATAATAAATGTTGAGATTAAACAAGAAATTTTTGGCACCCATGATCCTAGTGAAAATTAAGCACCTACACTAGGGTGGGGCCCATAGACTATTTTTAAGTGCATATCTATTTTTATTATCCCTTAATTTAGATGGACATTAAATGTAATCTATTCTCAATGTGGACTTGAAACAGTTAAATGAAGTGGAAAAATCAGTTAGCTAAGTGAATTTCGAGTTAGAGGTTGGTTGGTGGGACATGCAAAGTAATTCTAGTTGTAACAGAGTGATTCTAGTTGTAACCGAGTGATTCTAGTTGTAACCAAGTGATTCTAGTTGTAACCGAGTTGGAAGTGCAGTGGTGCATGAGTTTGTGCAAGTTGTAAATAGTTTAACTCAGTTAAGTGAGTTAAACTTAGTTGTGCTAGTTGTAACTGAAGATACACTAGTGAGAGATCAAGTGAATTAAATATTAATTAATTCACAATCAATGATCTCACATGTAACTAAGGATTTACTATTATTAGCTGCATGCATGTTAGATCCAGTGGAGACCCAGTTGAGTTCTAGGTGAAAGGGAAGTTGACTATCAGTTGTGACATTATCCACTTGCACACATGCAAGTAAACACACATTGGATGTGCCCATGCTACTTGCGCAGTCAAGGTAGGCAAGATTGCATCAATTCAGGGATTTCATTAAGAAGGGATTACACAGTGAAGGAAGGTTGTCTGGAGACAGTAAATTGGCTAAGGGATTTGCCAATTTTTGTATGACAATGTGAGACAATTAGCTAATGTACTGAGGGCTCTTGTGAGAAGAGTTTTGTATGTAATTTTTTCATGATCCATGATATAATATACAATAGAATATAGTGGGATTTTTAGCTGTAATCTTTCCTTGGGAAATTATCTGTGTTGTGTGTGATTGATCTTTCTTCATGTTGATGTGATTAGCGATTGTGTTTTTAATTCCGTAAAGGAAATTATAGAAGCGATTTAGTATTTAACTTTAGAAAATTTTTAGATCAGGTGAATCCAAGATATACATTCATATTGTATAATTTCTACATGGTATCAGAGCACAGGAAATTGCAGAAGTGAAGCAGGAGTTGAGTTTGTGACTGGATAGAATTTGAATTTGCAGAAAGACTTTCTTGGTGCTACAGCTGATTCAAGATCAAAATGGATTTCAATGGATTGAGGTTAGAGTATGCACTCAGGGGTAGCTCTAACTACATTTATTTGAAGGACATGATGGAGGCAGTACTTGAAGACAATGGCTTGAAGGAATTCATTGAAAAATATGTTCTGAAGCCAGATGTTGCAGATGATGCCAATCTTGATGCATGGCAAAAGAAAGTGGCAAAGGCGAGGAGGATCATGTTGGAGGGAGTACGAGGCCACATTGTCTCAAGCCTCCATGGGAAAGCCACACCATATGCTCTGTGGAAGGCTTTGACAGATCTATTCCAAACCAACAACAACCATAGGAAATTGGTGCTCAAAGATAAACTGAGGAAGATCAATATGGAAAAGGGCAACACCATTCCAAAGTATCTCACAAAGTTTGTCCAATGTCGGGATGAACTGAGGAGTGTGGGAATAACAGTCACTGATGATGATTTGGTGAGTTTGGCTCTCCTAGGACTTCCTAAGAGTTGGCACAGTTATGAAGACTCTGTCAACGGATGGGAAAAATTGCCAGATTGGGAACGACTGTGGTCGGATCTAGTGCAAGAGGAGTTCAGGTGGAACACCAGAGATGGATCTTCATCAAAGCATGATGATAAAGAGGATTGTGCTTTGGCTGCCAAGGCGAAGAATGGGAAGGGGAAGAAATTCCATTCTAAATCCGAGTCTAAAGGAAAGAAGCAGGACATGTCCAAGGTGAAGTGTTTTCACTGTCACGAACATGGGCATTTCGCTACTAACTGTCCACAAAAGAAGAAGAACAAGAAGGCTGCTGGAGCTGCAGCTGGTGAGGCCCTTGCCTCACAATTTGAGCCTGAATTCTCCTTGATTGCATGCATGGTGTCAAGTGCATTGGGATTGGTGTGGTATTTGGATAGTGGCATTTCCTTTCACATGACGAGAGATAAGGAAATTTTTAGTGACTTGGAGGAGAAAGATCTCCAAATGCATATTGAGATGGGAAACGACAGACAGTGCAATGCTACCGGGATTGGTACAATTTCATTTCATAGGGAGTCAGGTAAACCATTTCAATTAAAAGATGTAATGCATGTTCCAAGTCTGAAGAAATTTTTTGTCTCAGTCACAATGTTGGAGGACATAGGCTATGACGTTGTTTTTAGTGATGGAAAATATTTCCTGTGACATAAAACAATGGGTCAAGCCAAGAGGATAGGTATTAGCGTGAAGAATCTCTACAATATGGAGGTATATGGTTGTGTTGCCATGATGGGAAAGGCAGAAAAAGTGGTGAGACAGGATGAGGGCGAATTATGGCACATGCGATTGGGCCATCTTCATCATGGAGCCTTGAAAGTCATGCAACAAATATCTACTGGAATTCCAATGGGAAACCTTGTTCAGTTAGATCAGTGCAAGGGTTACACCATGGGGAAGTATGTAAATTCCACCTTTCATGAGAAGGAGAATCATGCTTCGGAGATCATTGAGAGAGTTCACACAGACGTGTGTGGACCATTCTCGGTTGCTTCAACAACAAAACATAAGTACTATTTACTCTTTGTTGATGACTTTTCTTATAAATGTTGGATCTTCTTCATGTAGAAGAAAGATCAAACATTATATAAGTTCTATGAGTTTAAGGCATTGGTGGAGAAAGAGTCGGGGAAGAAAGTGAAGGTTCTTAGGAGTGATAATGGTGGAGAATACATATTTATTGAATTCAAGAACTTCTACAGCAAAGAAGGAATTCGAGGAGAACTCATAGTGCCTCATAACCCACAACAGAGTGGGGTCGTCGAGAGGAAGAACATAACGACTGTGGGTGCATCATGAGTGATGTTGCATGACCAGGGCCTACCAATGCATTTGTGGGAAGAAGCATGCAACACTGCAGTTTATGTGAAAAATCATTGTCCTCATAGAGTACTTGGCATGAGTACACCTGAAGAAGCTTTCACTGGTAAGAAACCAAATGTTTCACACTTTAAGATTTTTGGCTCATCTGTTTATGTGCATGTGACCAAGGATGCCAAGAAGAAGCTCGAACCGATTGTTGAAGTTGGGATTTTTGTGGGGTACACAGAAACACCTCATCATTATCGTGTGTATTTGCCAAACACCAGAATGACTGTTGTGCGACAGGATATAAAATTTGATGAGGGGAAATCCATGCGGTTTTCCCTTGAGAGGGAGTTGGACTTGCATGCAGAGGAGGAACTGTTGGTTCCCAAAGATGAGTCTCAAGATGTGGATCAGCCACATGAGGAGGTTCATGGAGTGGAGGAAGCAACTCATACAGAGCCATCCATCATAAATGGAAGAAGGCACAACACAGAAGCTGATAGGCTGAGGCTTGATGCTGCAGAGAATGTAGCAGCCCCTACTTCACAACACATAAATAGACAGTCTCCTGACCGATTTACTGGATACATGGCTCTCATGAGAAAATGTATTTTGACTGAACCATATTCCTTTCAGGAAGTAGTGCAGCAACCTACTTGGGTTGTGTTATCACCTCGTAAATTTTAGAAGGCTGAAGACAGAACTACGGTGGTGCAACATCAAACTGCTTTGGAGTCTAGGACCTAGCCTTCCTGGACTCAGAGAGGGCTCTCTCTGTTAGATACAGCTTTTTTGATGGATCATTTTAGGCTAGCTATTAGTGCATAGGGGTTTGTTGGAAAATTATGGTTGAGGCAGCAAAAGAGGGCCATTAGGCTATGGAGTCAAGCAAGTGTAAACAGATTCAAATGGATGAATAACTGAGGTCAGGTGCAACCAGGAAAGTGTTACAAAACATTTTTTCACTGTCCCTGCAATCCCCATCTCGCACATTGGAGGGTCATTTCTGTGACTAATTACAAGTTTCATGCCTTGCAAAGACCATCATTGCATCCCTTTACATGACATCAATATTCCTTCTGTTGACAATTCCCTGAGAAAAGCTTCAAAAACCCCTGCTTTTTCCTTGGCGTGAGTAGTCAGTTCTGCCCTCGCGCCGATGAGGAAGATTAGCACTAGGCCCCATGCCAATTGGCACTCTGTCCCAGTTAGCCACCCATGCCAAGTTGTTTATGGAATGTTTTTAAAAAATAGAGGCGAAGATTCCACTTTAACAACTTCGAGGATGAGTCATTGGGAGTGGTTGAACTAAATAACCAGAGAATCCCTCCTTTGTTTTATGGTTTCCACCTCTTGTGGGAACCTTCTAAAGGATAGGCCTCCCTTCCACCTTTGTAGGGATCCTAACCTCCTCCTTTTCCTCTATAAAAAGAAGCTCTCTCCTTGCATAAGTTGGATGAACTTGGAGAATTGAGTATACTATAGATGAATTGTTGAAGAGATAGAACAAGAAGGAAATTTGTTGAGAGAGCTCAAGTCCATGGTGTTACACCATTTTTTGGTCATCTCACCTTTTATTATTAGATGGACCCAAGTACACCATGTAAGACCAATTTTACCCCAAGTAAAACTGCTTTCACTATGTTAATTAAGGAAACCCCAAAAGGAATAATTAATTAAACCACAATTTAATTATTATTCCCAGTCATGTTTAACCCAAAAACAAAGAAATTAATGAGATAAACCCATAGTTATCTTATTATTTTCTAGGAATAATTATTTAAATAATATTCCTTGTTAAATATGACCAAATCAATCACCATTAATTAAATAAATCATTATTTATTTGATTATATCCCAACCACTTCCTTAAAAAGATAAATAAATCATTTATTTATTTATTCTTCACTAATCAAGGGATTTGACCCAAGTCAAACACCCTTTCCCTCCAACAAATAATAATAAAATATTCCATAGAGGTGGATCTAGATTTGTTTAACATTATTTTAATCATGCACCAAGATCTAGAATGACCCAATATTTTGTTATAAATAGGAGGGTTTTCCCCTTCATTCTTCACCTTTTGTTGCATATTATATCACTCTGGATCTATACACTTGGTCTCATTTCTGCCATTTTGCTCCCATTGAGCTCTACCTTCTACATTGGGTTTTCTACATCTACAAGAGAGAGAAAGCTTAGATCTGAAGTGTTGAGGACTACAAAGAACCCATCCCATTGAGGAGATCTGGATACACCTTCTTGTTTCCTCCCAGGTGCCCTGTAATATAAAAATTCATTCAAAATCGTGTTCTTGTCTTGTCTGTTGGATGCATGGAGCAAACTCTTTACTTTTCTGCTTAATGTCTTTCCATTTATAGATCTGTTTGTTGCAGCACTTTAACTACTAATTGCAGATCCGAAGATGTTTTGCAGCCTTTATTGTTGTTAGGGCTATTAGTTATGCGTAGCTAAAGTGGTTCTTTTTCGTACACTTCGACGAAGAATTCATACTAACAAATGGCGACTCCACACGGGTTTTAAATTACGACCGCTGTCGTTTCTCACATTCCTGCATATCCAGCTACTTCAGGCCCTAGGGCTTCTTTTCAGCTGCTTAGTTTTTCTCTTTTCATGTCATCTTTTTCACATAAAACCCTAAAAACCTAAAATTTCTAACTTCCGTGTGTTTCTGGCCCTATTGCGCAGGTAAGCGACACCAGCCGCACCTGAGACGGCAATTTTTCAAAAAATCTGCCGCCGAAACAGCCGGAACGGGGGGGTCGCACCTTTTGGCCCAAAACCTGCGACCTGGACGCACTTTTCAGCCTGTAACCTGCGACCTCAACCAAAATCAGGTCAGAACCTGCGACCTGCCTTTTTTCCCGCATTTTTTCTGTAATTTTTCTGGGTTCTGCTGCAGCCTCTGCCAGGGTTTTCCAGCCTCTGTCTCAGCCCGCCTTGACCAAGATCTGATCTGTTTTTACTCATCTAAGTGGGAACCCAGCCCCTTAGGGCTTTAGTACCCTCCACTTTTGTGGAAGAGTTTCAGCTGTTTCAGCCGTCGGTTTCAGAGCTTCAGCCGCCTCTTTTTCCAGATCTGTTACCTCACTTTCAGATCCATTGAAATCAGCCTCTTTTCCTTTCAAATCACCTCTTGTCGTTTTGTTTGGACCTCCTCTGAAGGCCTCTGCCTTGCCCCCCCGGTTTTTTGCTGATTTCCCTTTTCCAGCCACCTTGCCTCTGTCTCTTGGCTGTGATTTGCACCCCTTGTCTGCAGCTTTATCCTCCAGATCTCTGTCCCCTTTGACCCTAGATCTGTCGAGCTTCCTTTGTGTGTGTTTCCATAGTTTTTCCCTTTCTTTTCAGCATAGTTGTGAGAGACCCACCTTCTTGGTTTAGATAGATGCATACGTAGTCGTTATTTTTCTGTTATTTCAGCATTTTATTCTGTTCTCTGTAGGTTTATTTTCAGCTACGTCGCACACTTTTTCTTGCTCTCAAACAACGGAAAGGGTTTAAAAATTAAAATTAACGCACGCCACACACTGACCCTAAGTGAAGAAGCGCCTGGTTTACACCGCCTGGCAAAGACTCTAAAATAAATTGTCACTGCACCTTTTCTGCCCTTGACCTTCTTGATTTTGTCCCTTTCTGCCCTTGTCGGTTTCCTTCTTCCTGTCATCATTGCGCCCCCAAGGCACCTTTCCCGGCGCCTCCTTGGCCTTCACCCTCAGTCTCCGGTCGATCGACCTGCTCCGTCCCACCATCGTCGAGCCAGTCCTTCTCTGATTCTTTGGGTTCTCCTTTTCCTTCTGGTTCTCCCCCCTGTCACCTCCACTATGTCTGGTCCAGGGCCTAACACTAGCGGGAATCCCGGCCCCAATGCTGGGACTACTACTAGCAGAACCACCTCGGCTTCACCCGTGCTCCCCTTCTTGGCAGGCCTCAGCCTCCCCGATTTGGACCGGTTGATAAACGACCCTATACATCATGACGCTAGTTGGCCCGCTATGCCGACAAAGCTCCCTTCCGACATCCCAAAGTTTGAAGGTCGTGCTGGAGAAGATCCTTCTAATCATGTTCGATCTTTCCACATGTGGTGTTCATCTACCTCCATTATCGATGACTCTGTTCGTCTTAGACTGTTCCAACGCACGCTTACAGGCGAAGCTTCTAAGTGGTATGTTGACCAGCCCACTTCCTCTCATACCACCTTTGCAACTCTTTCCCGGGATTTTTTATCTTACTTCCAGCTTCCCCTTCGTTATGACACTGGTATCGAACTCTTGACTTCCTTCAAGCAAACCTCTTCGACCCGCCTTTCTACCCATGTCCAGGAATGGCGAAGACGACAGAGCTTATGCCAATCTCCTCCCTTCGAAGACCGTGTCTACATGGATTGGTTCCTTAGATCTCTTTTGTCCCCTATCGGGAAGGATGTCGCATCCCATTTTCCTCAAACCGAAGAAGATGCCCTCCAAATGGCGTTAAAGTATGACCTGATCTACGCTCAGACAGGTTATGATCCTACTGTCCTACCTGATCTTCCCACACCCAATGATGCCCATACACCAGGGGCACCTCATGCCGCCAACAGTATCATTGGACCCATCTCTCATCCATCCGTTCAAACTCACATGAGCTATGGTTTTCCTGGGGGAGGGGGCACTACTTCCTGCACCTCTCCCCCTCCCGGTAGCATGCATCCAGGATACGGCATGCCTCATCCTTTTTCCCAACCTCCTGCTTACCTCAATGTTGCCCAACCTAACCATTACCCTTATCCACAGCCTAGCGCACCAACTCCTCCAGCATATGCCCTTTCGCCTCCCTTGCCTTCTCAACCCCTGCAACAGCGCTCCCCGCCCCCTCAAGCGCAGGTGGATGCACAGCAAGGATTCATGGCTACCCAACCACCTGACGGACAGGTGGCCACTCCACCTTCCCCTTCTGGTTCCTCCAATTACCAGATCCTCATGATGAACTCTGATCCGCCTCTAACCGTCGACCTTAACCTTCAAACTCTGTCTCGCCAGTACCCCAAGCCTCCTGCTCAGTCTGCTCCCGAGCCCCCCTCTTCAGGTTCTGCAGAGCCTCTTTCGACATCCAATGGCCCCTTACACATCCCTCAACCCAAAGTTGAGGTTCATCCAAAGATTCCAAAAGGACCATTACGCCGAAATGCTGCTTCCAGTCGAGCCGCTCAGTCGTATAGCATAGTAGATGATTTGGCGCAGTCCCCTGCTGCCATTTCCACACTGGAACTCCTCCAGTCATGCCCTTCCCAAAAGAAGGCTCTACTATCTGCCGTGGGCGTTGTAGATCCTGCCGACGACCAGATGATTGTTTTCGACGCCACTCAATCGGACCACCCTCCCCTCCCTCCTTCCGTCGCCTTCCAAATCTCAGTCAAAATACGAAACGCCATCGTTTCCCGGTGTATCATTGACGAGGGGGCATCCACCTGCGTGATGTCCGCTTCAGTTTGGAAGCAACTCGGATCCCCTGAGCTGGCTCCTTCCACGATCACCCTTAGAGCGTGGGACGGTCATGCCTCCCAGCCCATTGGCCTATTTCGTAACTGTCCCATCACCCTCGCCGGTAAGACTGTTTGCGTTGACGTCGAAGTCATTGACGCCCCCTAGACTACAACATTCTATTGGGGCGAAGCTACACCTATGCCATGTCTGCTGTCCCATCCGCGGTTTTCCGCAAGATGTCTTTTCCACATAATGGGAAGATAGTCACCATTGACCAACTATCTTATCATGAGCCGCCGTCTCAGACCTCCTCCGAGACGACCATCTCTTCTGTAGCCAACAAGCAAACCATCGATTCTTTGACCAGTGTCTCCCCCGGCGTCTATAAAGATTCCACCCTGCTTGGTACTTTCACTCATCTTCCCCCCCCTCCTGTTACTGATCCCAGCTTGTCGAATGTTTGCATGATGCAATCGTCTCAGGCCACCCGTGAGCGGCCTGCCTCGGCTAGTCCGCAACCTCCCCCCCGCCCTCCGCAACCCGCTCCTAGCCATTCCTCTCGGCCAGCCGGACCTCCTCCTTCTGGCCCTCCCCCTACAGCTGGTATCCCCGAACCTCTTTATCCTCCCGGCTCGGTTCCCCCTGGCCTTAACCATCTCGAAGCCGTACCTCCTGGTCATTACCCTACTGGACAGATCCCCTTCTTGGCTCCCCCTCCTGGAGTATATTCCGTCCTCGTCATGGCCACCCTCTCTCTCCCTAACTTGACCTTGGGCATTCCGGTCTGGTACCTTGACCCCCCAGCCGCCACCCCCCCTGGTCACCCCAAACCTTATATGGCTTTGACACCGGGTCAACCGGTCCCCCTCGCTTCCTCCATAGCCACTGTGCCCCCAGCACCTCCACAGGACCCTTCTCCTGTTGTGACGGCTCCCGGGAAGAAAGGCAAAGCCCGAAAGGGGGCAACCCATCAAGATCCGCCCCCCCCCGACATCCCTTACCCTCCCACGACCACCAAAGCCCGCCATTCGATGCGCTTTGTGTGATGTCGTCGGTCATGCCACTCACATGTGTCCTGAATTGCCCCACCTCAAGCTTCTGGTCAACGAGACATTCCCCGACCCTGATCTCCCAGAAGTCCATGTCACTATCCTCGACTCCCTCCCAAAACTCAAACACTTGCGCACAAACCACCCTTGTGCCTTGTGCGATTTTCACGGCCATTACACCCACCTCTGTCCCCGCCTTGACGAGTACCGTTCCTCCTTGGACTTGTACCGCCAGTTCAAGGCCGCTTCGATCGGACCAGAGGACATTCACATTCCGCCTCCCGCTTTTAAGCCAACGGAGCCCTCAGTCACCATTTTGTACCTGTCATCATCCATGAGACCATTGGGGAACGTTCCATCTGAATCCTCCCCTGTTGTTTCGCTCGACCTTCCTTCAGCGGTCATCTTGGGCTCAACATCGGTAGATCCGTTATCTACTTACTCTTCGGTCACCCATTGTGACGATGCGCATGTGAACCTCGCTTCTCATGATGATGATTCAGGCCACTTCACCATGTCAGGTGGTTCTTCTTCCACCAGTCACCCCATCTTCTATCACGATGACGACATTATGGAAGAAATTCCCACCCCTGACTTTATCTATTCCCCCTTACATCGAACCCATGCGTTGACACCACATCCACCTTGTGGCCATTACATCAAAACCCAATGTTTGGGTAAGGGGGCACCCACATTTGAGAGACCACGAGACGCCATTCTCCACCACTCTCCTAGTGTATCTGGTCGTGTTGACTCTAGACCCAATATTCTTCCACATTTAGACGAACCTCTAGAGTCCCATATCACTTCAGATCACTCTCGGGACGATACCCCTTATCGTTCCCTCATCTTACATCAGCAACCCAGTCTCTTAGACATTATTGTTGACCAACCTATAGCTTTTCTACGAGAGCATCAGTTCATCATCTCCAAATCCTCCTTTTGGGATAGTGACACCAGGTATGCCAATTCGAAAACTTAAAGTCCATTTGATCCCTATATGCAGTACCAAAAGAGATTGGTAATCCTCCATTTCCTTTCTCAAACTGCATAACCATAACCAGAACAAATGGCACACCACATCCTTAAAATGTGTTTAGATTCCCATTTTTCTAGATACATTTTGGCATGACCACACCATGCTTGGGGGCACCTCTGCCCCCCAACCATAACCCTCCTCACCTCGTTTTTGGAGAGGAGGTTGTCTTACCAATCGAGTGTGAGATTCCTTCTCTACAACTAGCCGTTGAACTTCCCCCTGACACCCCACCGCTAGAACAATGACTTATCATGCTTGAGCGTGCCTCCGAAGACCGCCGTGTTGCCTTGCAAACCATGGAAGCGGCCAAAAAACGCACCAAAGCTCAGTATGACCGAAAATTCCAACCTCGCACTTTTCGCGAAGGCGACCTTGTTCTAGTATATGACTAGGCCCATGATGTCCTAGGTCATGGGAAGTTTGACTCATTATGGCTAGGCCCTTACATCATTTGTAAGGATTTGTAAGGATAGCCAGCATCTGTTTTTTCATTTTTTCTACTTCACCAAAATCCAACTCCCATCCATAAAACAGCACCAAACCCCCCTCATCTCCCAGGTCGCAGTTTTCTACCATTTTCTGGACCAGGTCGCACTTGTTGCCCTAATACCTGCATCCTGGGTCGTACTTTTTGCCCCAAAAAGTGCGACCCGGCCATAGAGATGAAGGAGGGGCTGTTTCTGGGGGTTTTGGGCCCTCAACTGCAAATGTAATCCATCAAAATACAAGAGCAAGGTTAGGCCTCTCGCCTCCAACTGACAGATCTCGAATCCAACGGTCGGTTTGTCCGCTACGTTCGCCGCAAGATTTAGGGCCTTCTCTCCTCTCGACATTCACCACAGCAACAATAGCAAATGAATGCTTTTGGAGGGAAAACTGCCTCATTAAAAGAGAACCCCTGTTTCTTCTTTCGACTGCTGCGACCACACCGTAGCCCCGTTCGACGAACCGTCAGCACCGCTGGATAGATCTCACCGAGCTCTCAAATGGGTTTTCCTTAGTTTTTGGTGATTTGATACTTCACCCAGACACATTTTTCCACGAAGGATCACTTCACCGCTCCTTAAAATCGAATTTCCTCACTTACGACACTTGTACTTGGGGCACCATATCGCCCCCTTACTTGTCCATGTTCGTGTTGATTTTCGTCATGAGTGCCCACTTTGTACTCATGTTTCTGTGACCCCCCATTGGGGCCTTTACCGTGTGGCAGCACTATATAGTCGCCCTTGTTTAGAGCATCCAAGTCGAGTCATCATTACATTCATGGAGTCTATCCTGCGTCCTTTTACACCCCACTATAGCCCTCCATCCTTCTTTGCTTGGTTCCTCCCTTGTGTCGCATATCATGACCTTCAGCCCCACTGTCCCCTGTCCCTTTCGATATTGTGTCAGTCGCTGCCATGTCATTCATGCCCTTTATGCTCTAACAAGGGAAGTCGTCCATTCGCCACTCCATCCTCCCCCTTTCCACTATCATCATTGGTGTCAGTCTGTCTGTCGCTCTATTGTTCTTCTCTCGTGCCTTAGCTGAGGGTCTCTTATTGCCTCACCTACGGCGGACCTCCTTCTGTCGACATCAGCGCATTTATTCCAGAAGCAAGGTCTAGAGGGCGGTGTACCTTGGTTCCAGCTTCCACTCTTGTTCGGTGCCTCGGATCAGGCAGGGGGATCTTTCACTTCCCTTTGACTTGATTACTTCTCCAGCTCCTTTCAGCATGATCGAGATGAGTATACTGGACAGTCCAGTGACCCAGCAGCAGCTCTTGATGATTCCCGGGCGTGTGTGAGATGTCTCAGCCCTCATGAGGGGGTGGCCCTGCAGGTAGCCCCCCACATGCCCGGATGACCTCTTCATTGCAGCCTTTGATGCCGCTCCAGATTTTGATGATGTTGGCCTTAGCCACCTGCAGCGCCTCCATGATTTGCATGTATCAGTCAGATTTTGTGAGCCCTTCCCCATTTATAGGGGGCATTTGGGTTGTATTTATCTCATGTACTCAGATATTATTGTACTAGTCCTGGCTGTTATCCCAGGCACAGCATGTATGTGAGACTCTTCATTGTATTTTTATCTGGCCCTTGATTATGCCAGCTGTACTCTATGGTTCGGTCCCTTGTTTACTGGACACACTATTCTTTTGTACTTTGTCACGACGGGCATAGGTATGCCTCCCCCGCCGCCTTCAGCACAGGTACCCTCTCATAAAAAGAGACTTGTTGCACCTGCGAGTCTCGTCTCCTTAGGGTCTAGTCCTTCAGCACACTATCTACCTCACACTTCTCTCTCTGACATCCCCTTTTGTTGTCCGGTGATTGTATTCTTACAACGTACTTCGGTCATACGATTTGCTCCTGACACTCGCACGCTGGGGGGCAATCTGTTACACCATTTTTTGGTCATCTCACCTTTTATTATTAGATGGACCCAAGTACACCATGTAAGACCAGTTTTACCCCAAGTAAAACTGCTTTCACTATGTTAATTAAGGAAACCCCAAAAGGAATAATTAATTAAAACACAATTTAATTATTATTCCCAGTCATGTTTAACCCAAAAACAAAGAAATTAATGAGATACACCCATAGTTATCTTATTATTTTCTAGGAATAATTATTTAAATAATATTCCTTGTTAAATATGACCAAATCAACCACTATTAATTAAATAAATCATTATTTATTTGATTATATCTCAACCACTTCCTTAAAAGGATAAATAAATCATTTATTTATTTATTCTTCACTAATCAAGGAATTTTGACCCAAGTCAAAGTCCCTTTCCCTCCAACAAATAATAATAAAATATTCCATAGAGGTGGATCTAGATTTGGTTAACATTATTTTAATCATGCACCAAGATCTAGAATGACCCAATATTTTGTTATAAATAGGAGGGTTTTTCCCCTTCATTCTTCACCTTTTGTTGCATACTAGATCACTCTGGATCTATACACTCGGTCTCATTTTCTGCCATTGTTGCTCCCATTGAGCTCTACCTTCTACATTGGGTTTTCTACATCTACAAGAGAGAAAGCTTAGATCTGAAGTGCTGAGGACTACAAAGAACCCATCCCATTGAGGAGATCTGGATACACCTTCTTGTTTCCTCCCAGGTGCCCTGTAATATAAAAATTCATTCAAAAAATCGTGTTCTTGTCTTGTCCGTTGGATGCATGGAGCAAACTCTTTACTTTACTGCTTAATGTCTTTCCATTTATAGATCTGTTTGTTGCAGCACTTTAACTACTAATTGCAGATCTGAAGATGTTTTGCAGCCATTATTGTTGTTAGGGCTATTAGTTATGCGTAGCTAAAGTGGTTCTTTTTCGTACACTTCGACGAAGAATTCATACTAACACATGGTTTCATCCCGTCCGAATCCCCTGACGAGTATTTGAAACACGCTTCGGCTGAACCCCGCTGGAGGAGACTGCGACGTCAAATCTTTGGTTGTACCTCTTCCTTCTATCAATACATACATGTGACTATTGTTTGGTTCCCATTTTGTGTTATGTCATTTGTTTAATGAAATATTTTTAGCCCTCTTTAACTGTCTAATAGTTATGAATGAAGTTATTATGTCGTATGTTGTTCTTGTTTGTTGTTTTATGTGCAGGTATCCGAGCATGACTGTAGAAGGATTGTGACTTGCCAAGGCAAGAGCGAGAGGCCACCACCACTACAGCCACGACGATAGCATTGGACTCCAGGTAGGTAGATCTACTGTGTCCTCTTTTCATTCAGTAATTAGGAACCTACACTCTAGCATGTCTCTTTGTTTCTAGACCCACTCTAGGGCTAGAGGGATCACCTCTGTCCGTAGAGGGGATTTACTTGCTTAACGAATTGGCGAATCCACCGGGAAATCAGTGTGATTTTGTCGTTTTAGCTTGTTTGGGTCGACTTCGGTCACTGGCTTGCTTGTGTAGAAATTATATGCACTAAGCATGCATATGTCCTTGATTCACCTGGTCTCACACTATTTAACTTTATGCAAAATACTGAATCAATTCCACTTGTTAATCTTTTGCGGAAAAATTAATTGCACACACATGTGAAGCATAAACAAAATAATCAATCGCACATAACATAGTTTTTAACCGGGAAAGCCTGAAGCTGAAAAACCAAACTATATATTATGTAACATGGAGATCATATGACAATCTCATACAAAGCATAAAAAGCTTATCACAAGGCCTTAGTACAGTGCAATCGTCATACACTAATCAGAACCAATCTTGCAAATCCATGCACCGATCTTTGCCTCCTGCTGGCCTACCTCCACTGCGCAATCCCTGCTGAAGAATAGCTCTGAATGAATTTGAATTACTCTTTCCTTGATTGTGCAATCCTCATTGGAAACTCCAATGTATGTGTGATGCAATCAATGCATCACTATAGTCACAAAAGATAGTCTATCTTGCCCTTTCACCTATCTCTCCACTGGGTCTCCACTGAAACTGTCATGCACTGTAGTTAACTATTGTATTGTTCAGTCGATTAATGAGTTATTATTTGTGAATTAATTAAATAATTAATTCAATCCACTCTCACTAGTGTATCAATCAGTTAGACTAGATACAAATAGCTCAACTGAGTCTAACTGAGTTAAACTAAATACAACTCCATAACTACTTCTTCCAACTGTGTCATAACTCTGCCACTTGAGTTCTAACTGAGTCCTCCATGCATTAGCTCCAGTAAACCCTTGGGAATTACGTATTTCCCTCAGTCCACTGATGTGCCACATCTGTGCACTGAACTGAAGTGCTCCATGAGAATAAGTTGATGTTTAGTGTCTGATTATTATTAAGAGCTAATAATAATTGACATGCATCTATTTTTAGATCAACGATCTATAAATAGAATTCGCCCAATATTATAAAAATATAATTTCATATATTTTTTCGAACTTTATCATCCATCCACAAATAGCATCCTGCAACTTCTGAAATATGATCATCATGTCTAAAAATAGACATAGTCTAAAAATAGACTTGCGTCAAAAATAGCCTGCGGGCCCACTTAGTGAAGGCGACTCTTTTCACTAAGCTCGTCATCTTGTTGAATCTCAAAACTCCCTCTGAACAAGATAGGGATTATCCTTCACCCCGATCCTGCCTCTATGGTATTCGAATTTGCTCCTGGTGAGCGCCTTCGTCAGAATATCTACATCCTGATCCTCCGTAGGAATGTACTGAAGCAACATGATCTTCTGCTGCACACAATCTCTGATATGATGATACTGGATATCAATATGTTTAGATCTATCATGAAACACAGGATTAAATGAGAGTTTAATGCAACTCTGATTATCACAATGTATCACCGTGGGATCTAAATGTGAACTGAACAAACCAACCAGAATCTTCCTCATCCAGATAGCCTCACATGCAGCTTGACTTGCTGCCATGTATTCTGCTTCCGCTGAACTGAGTGCCACAGATCTTTGTTTCCTGCTGTACCAAGAAACTGTCGTAAATCCGATACTGAAAATCCCTCCTGATGTGCTCTTTATATCTATTGGGCTACCTGCCTAATCTACATCCGTGAAGCCATGAAAATTCACCTCATCCGTCTGTTTGTACCATAAACCATACTCAGATGTGCCCCTGAGATATCTCAGGACATGCTTCCCTGCCTTCCAAAAGAGCTTGGTAGGCTTAACCATCGCTTGTGAAAGTTGGTTCACCGCATAGCATATGTCCGGTCTTGTATTGACTAAATACATGAGCGAACCCACCAACTGTCGATAAACAGTGGCATCCACTACCTCTACCGATGTAGCATCCTCTTTCTTCCAATTTCTTGGAAGAGGAGTGTAGTATACCTAAGGGGGATAATATAGGGTACAAAGGGAGGTATCCAAGGGAATAATATGATGTAATAATATAAGAATGATAAATAATTGGGCCATAGTTAATAAATAAAGTGGTTAACCCACATTATGTAAGGGACCACATGTAGTTAGGGAATAAAGTGATAAGCCCATTGTATTGGATGTATGGTATTGAGATACCCAAAGTAACTACCCATGGTATTGCATGTATAAAACCTATATAGAGGCTAGAGTCTCTCCATTTAAAGATGTGAATGATTATTGTATGGGCAAGCATATGGCTTGTGGAGTGATCTCCTTCCTTAAGGAGTGAATGTATGGTGTTGCCCTACCTCAAGGGTTTGGATATTAATGAAGGTCTGAAGTTTTATATTCTATGGTGTTATTTCTTGGCCATATTTTCCATTTCTATACATTTTCTTGTCAGATCTATTACAAGTGGTGTCAGAGCACTTTCTTGGGTAGAGTTTGGAGATTTGTTTTTTCATTTTTTTTGTAGGAAATTTTTGGGCGGCGAGTTTGTAGAGCAGATCTGGAAAATTTGGAAAAAAAATTTCAGAAATAAATATCATATCTGGATTCATTATGGAAAAATACCCAATTTCAAAAAAAAATCAGTCGAATCGGAGTCCGGATGAGGGAGTTATCACTGATTTAAAATCAGCCATTTTTTCAGAAATTTTGTGACGTCGGGACAGTTGCAGCGCAAATCTGTGTTTCCAGAGTGCCTAGATCGGGATTTCAGCCATACGGTTAGATGCAGAATGGCTATTAAATTTTCAAAAACAGGGTATATTAAGGATTCTGAGTTATATTGACCGAGTAATGTCCATTTTAAATTCTTGCCAAAGAAATTTTTGGGCGGCGAGTTTGTAAAGCAGATCTGGAAACTTTGGTGAAATTTTTTCAGAAATAAATATTATATCTGGATTCCTTACGGAAAAATACCCAATTTCAAAAAAAAAATCAGTCGAATCGGAGTCTCGATGAGGGAGTTATCATTGATTTAAAATCAGCCATTTTTTCAGAAATTTTGTGACGTCGGGGCAGTTGCAGCGCAAATCTGTGTTTCCAGAGTGCCTAGATCAGGATTTCAGCAATATGGTTAGATGCAGAATGGCTATTTCATTTTCGAAAACAGGTTATATTAATTATTCTGAGTTATATTGACCGAGTAATGTCCATTTTAAATTTTTGCCAAAGTAAGTGATTTTCTTCAAAACCCTTACTTTATTTTATGGATTCTCGGAAGATGAAGTTTACAGGAAAAGATGATGGTCCTACTATTGAAGATTTTTTACAATATCACAAGGATCACTACCGACAATTTTGGATAGGCTCCATAGGGCTTGATATGAAAGATGAGGCAAATAAATGGTGGACCTCACTTGACAGCTCAGTGAGGAAACTTCCTGAGAAACAACTTGAAAAAGTCCTTTTGGACAAGTGGTCTCAAGTCGGAAAGAAGGATAGTAAGAGCCATAAAGACTTATTTTATACTAATATTTCCATATTACAGGTTCATGGAAGTATTCAGAAGAGAACATCATTGTGTCTATCATTCCTAGTTGCAAGCATAATTGTATCAATGTGAATTTGGAAAAAAAATTGCAAGTTCCAGCAAAGCATATTGAAAACACACAGGTTGATAATGAAGATGTTCAAATTTATAAAGATTTGAAAATTTCTATGGATAAGTATGTGTTGCATTCTGATTTTTATGCTTCAGATATGGATGTTGTGGACGTTGTTTTGGGACACCCTTGGATGGAATCCGTTGGTACTGTCAATTTTAATGTGCAAAAGAAATTCATGAAACTCTGGTATAAAAAGAAGAAAATTACATTGCACGATATTTGCATTAAAAACCATGCAGAGATTAGGGAGGCAGAAGCACAAATATCTAATGAGACAGACACATCAGATGATGAGCCTTTGATGGTAGACAACCAAACACAGACATCAAAGCAAGTACCAACAAAAGAACCTGACACCACTCCATCACCAATAATGGAGGAATTAATGAAAGATGTTCCATCAGTTAAAGCTTCAACATATCACCACCCGCATCACCCAGCAAGACAACAACCAGTAAGGTGGCAACGAATTAGCAACAAGGACAACAACCCCTGGATGACACATAGAGAGGTGCGACGATCCACCCACAACACATCAACACAAAAGAACCACCAGAACCCACTTCAATCTCAAGCGATCGAGACATCGACTAGATCGAGTGTTCACCTTTCTCTGGGATGGCTGGATGCACGCGAATGGTACCAGTGGAATACTCTTTTGAGTAGATCTTATTATTTGTGTTCTTCTTATGTTTCGAGGACGAAACATGTTTAAGGGGGGTGTAATGTAGTATACCTAGGGGGGATAATATAGGGTACAAAGGGAGGTATCCAAGGGAATAATATGATGTAATAATATAAGAATAATAAATAATTGGGCCATAGTTAATAAATAAAGTGGTTAACCCACATTATGTAAGGGACCACATGTAGTTAGGGAATAAAGTGATAAGCCCATTGTATTGGATGTATGGTATTGAGATACCCAAAGTAACTACCCATGGTATTGCACGTATGAAACCTATATAGAGGCTAGAGTCTCTCCATTGAAAGATGTGAAGGATTAATGTATGGGCAAGCATATGGCTTGTGGAGTGATCTCCTTCCTTAAGGAGTGAATGTATGGTGTTGCCCTACCTCAAGGGTTTGGATATTAATGAAGGTCTGAAGTTTTATCTTCTATGGTGGTATTTCTTGGCCATATTTTCCATTTCTATACATTTTCTTGTCAGATCTATTACAAGGAGTGTCAATAGGCTTGCAGCCTTGCATGTGAAACTTCTCCAGTATCTCCCGGGTATACTTGCCTTGAGACACAAAAAGTTCACCTTCCCGCTGCCATATTTCCAATCCAAGGAAATAATGAAGGAGGCCCAAATCCTTCATCTCAAACTCCTTTGCAAGATCTGCCTTGCATGAGTGTATCAATTGCTCATCACCTATTAGTATTAAATCATCAACATAAAGTACAAGCTTACCCTCCACCACAATCTGGTATAGGTTTGCATCCGCCTCACTCTTGGTGAAGCCAAGTCCAGTGAAATAGCTATCATTCTGAGTGTACCAAGAACGGGGTGCTTGTTTCAGCCCATATAGCGCTCTTTTGAGCCTGCACACATGCGACTCACTGCTGAAGATCTCAAATCCTTCAGGTTGCTCAATGTACACCTCTTCATAAATGATCCCATTAAGGAATGCAGTCTTCACATCCATCTGATGAATGTGCCAACCCATCTGTGCCGAGAGAGAAAGGATGGTCCGTATGGAAGAATACCGTGCGACAGGTGCAAAGGTTTCTTCATAGTCAATCCCCTCGATCTGTGAGAAGCCCCAGGAAAAAAATCTTGCCTTATACTTCTCGACACTCCCATCAGCAACTTGCTTTACCTTGTAGATCCATCTTGATCCTACAACTGATTTTCCCACCGGCCTTGGAACAATCTCCCAAGAACTGTTTCTAACAATGGAGTCATACTCCTCCACCATGCATCTACCCATGTGGGCTCCTGCACTACTTCTTCGAAAGAAGATGGCTCTGTCATGATACACTTGCTCATAAGAGCCATGTATTCAGTATATCGGTCAGGTGACTATCTCTGTCTGTGCTGTGATGTAGGGACTCCTACATTCTGTGCCGTATCAAGCTTCAGTCTCTTAGCTTCTGTGGTACGCTTTTTGTCTTGTCTGATGTTTGGTTCTGCATGAGTGGACTCCTCCACTCCATGAATCTCCTCTTGTGGCTGATCCACATCCAGAGGCTCATCTTTGGGAACAAGAAATTCCTCCTCCGCATGCAAGTGTAGCTCCCTCTCAAGCGAAAATTTCATGGATTTCACCTCATTTAATTTTATATCCCGTCTCACAACCGTCATCTGATTGTCTGGAAAATACACACGATAGTTATGGGGCGTTTTTGTGTACCCCATAAATATCCCAACTTCTGCAGTCGGCTCCAGCTTATTCTTGGCGTCCTTTGTCACATGAATGTAAAAAGGTGAGCCAAAAATATCCAAATGAGAAATATCAGGCTTCTTACCAGCAAAATCTTCTTCGGCTGTACTCATGCCAAGTACTCTATGAGGACAACAGTTTTTCACATAAACCGCAATGTTGCATGTTTCCGCCCACAAGTGCATTGGTAGGCCCTGGTCATGCAACATCGCTCGTGTAGCACCCACGATCGTTCTGTTATTTCTCTCCACAACCGCATTCTGCTGTGGGTTATGAGGCGCTATGAGTTCTCTTCGAATTCCTTTTCTTCTACAGAAGTCTTTGAATTCACCCGAGATGTATTCACCACCACTATCGCTCCTTAGAGCTTTCACTTGCTTCCCCGACTCCTTCTCCACCAATGCCTTGAACTCACAGAACTTTGAGAACGTTTCACTCTTCTTCTGCATGAAGAATATCTAGCATCTACGAGAATAGTCATCAACAAATATCACATAATACCTGTGTTTTGCTATTGAAGCAACCGAGAACGGTCCACACACGTCTGTGTGAATTCTCTCCAGGATCACCGAAGCATGGTTCTCCTTCTCATGAAAGGTGGTCTTCACAAACTTACCCATAGTACATCCCTTGCACTGATTTGAATGCGCAAGAGTACCCTTGGGAAGTCCAGCAGAAATTTGCTGCAAAATCTTCAAAGCACCATGGTGAAGATGGCCCAATATCCTGTGCCATAATTCTCCCTCATCCCGGCTCACCACTTCTTCTGCTTTTCCCACCATTGCAGCGAAGCCATCTACCTCCAGCTTGTAGATATTCTTAATTTGAAACCCTATCTTCTTGGTTTGACCCGTTTTTTTATGTCTAAGGAAGGCTTTTCCCTCACTGAAAACAACATCATAACCCTTGTCTTCCAGCATTGCGACTGAGACCAAGTTCTTCTTCAGACCTGGAACATGCATAACATTCTTCAACAAGAACAAATTACCAGACTCCCTCTCAAAGGTAATGGTCCCAATGCCAATCACACTGTACCGACCATCATCGCCCATCTCTGTATGCATCTGTAGATCCTTCTCCTCCAAGTCACTAAACAACTCCTTGTCTCCTGTCATATGGAAAGACACACCACTATCAAGATACCACACCGATCCCATACCGCTTGAAACCAAACATGCGATCAAGGAGAAATCAAGTTCAAATTGCGAGGCTAAGGCCTCTCCAGCTGCAGATCCAACAGTCTGCTTGTTCTTCTTCTTCTGTGGACAGTTAGTGCCGAAATGTCCATGCTCGTGACAGTGAAAACACTTCACTTTGGACAAATCATGCTTCTTGCCTTTAGCACCAGATTTTGAAGGATTTTTATTCTCCTTCCCTTTCCTTGCTTTGGCAACCAAAATGAAATTTTCTTCATCTTCATTCTTCGATGAAGATCCATCTCTGGTACCCCGCCTTATCTCCTCCTGCGCAAGATCCGACCAAAGTCGCTCCCATCCCGACAGTTTCTCCCGTCCATTGACAGAGTCTTCGTAGCTATGCCAACTCTTCGGAAGCCCAAGGAGAGCCAAGCTCACCAAGTCTTCATCATAAACAGTAACCCCCACACTTCCCAGTTCATCCTTGCAGTGGACAAACTTCGTGAGGTATTTTGGAATACTGTCGCCTTTCTCCATTTTTATTTTTCTGAGCTTGTCTTTAAGCGCCAACTTCCTCTGGTCACTTCTGCTTTGGAACAAGTCCGTCAAAGCCTTCCACATTAAGAATGGAGTGGCTTTCCCATGAAGGCTGGACACAATATGGTTCGTCACACCTTCCAATATAATTCTCCTTGTCTTTGCTATCTTCTTTTGCCATGCGTCAAGTAATGCAACATTGCTAGATCCCGACTTAGGAACATCGCTATCGATGAACTCCTTCAGCCCATTATCCTCTAGCACTGCCTCCATCCTGTCCTTCCAGACTATCTAATTTGAGCTCCCATCAAGGGCATACTCCAATCTCAACCCGTTGAAAGACATTTCAATGTATACTCGATTTCTGCACCAAGAATCTTCTGTAGCAAATTCGAATTGTCCACCAGCACAATCTCACTTCACAATTGCAATATTCAATAAACAATGCTTCGATACCATGTAGAAATTATATTCACTAAGCATGCATATGAACTTGATTCACCTAATCTCACACTATTTAACTTTATGCAAAATACTGAATCAATTCCACTTGTTAATCTTTTGCGGAAAAATTAATTGCACACACATGTGAAGCATTACCAAAATAATCAATCGCACATAACACATTTTTTAACCGGGAAAGCCTGAAGCTGAAAACCCCAACTATATATTATGTAACATGGAGATCATATGAAAATCTCATACAAAGCATACAAAGCTTATCACAAGCCCCCAATACAGTACAATCATCATACACTAATCAGGACCAATCTTGCAAATCCATGCACCGATATTTGCCTCCTGCTAGCTTGCCTCCACTGCGCAATCCCCGATGAAGAATAGCTCTGAATGAATTTGAATTAATCTTTCCTTGACTGCACAATCCTCATTGGAAACTCCAATGTGTGAGTGATGCAATCAATGCATCACTATAGTCACAATAGATAGTCTATCTTGCCCTTTCACCGATCTCTCCACTGGGTCTCCACTGAAACTGCCATGCACTGTAGTTAACTGCTGTATTGTTCAGTTGATTAATGAGTTATTATTTGTGAATTAATTAACTAATTAGTTCACTCCACTCTCACTAGTGTATCAATCATTTAGACTAGATACAACTAGCTCAACTGAGTCTAACTGAGTTAAACTAAATACAACTCCATAACTACTTCTTCCAACTGTGTCATAACTCTGCCACTTGAGTTCTAACTAAGTCCTCCATGCATTAGCTCCAGTAAACCCTTGGGAATTGTGTAATTCCCTCAGTCCACTGATGTTCCACATCTGTGCACTGAACTGAAGTGCTCCAAGAGAATAAGTTGCTCTTTAGTGTCTGATTATTATTAAGAGCTACTAATAATCGACATGCATCTATTTTTAGATCAGCGATATATAAATAGACTTCGCCCAATATTATAAAAATAGAATTTCATATATTTTTCCAACTTGATCAACCATCCACAAATAACATCCTGCAACTTCTGAAATATGATCATCATGTCTAAAAATAGACATAGTCTAAAAAATAGACTTGCGCCAAAAATAGCTTGCGGGCCCACTTAGTGAAGGCGACTCTTTTCACTAAGCTCATCATCTTGTTGAATCTCAATAGCTTGTTTCTCTTTTTATGGTTTTATTGCTTGTTTTCCATCCCCTGTTCAGCTCCAGAGTGTCAAGATTGACCTCTGCTCATTGGGTTTTCCCTTTTCCCATAGTTATTCGGCTTGGTACGCTTTTTGTTTTAACAGTTGCGCTGATTGGCATAGGTTACTTTTGGTGCAGTCGTGCCAACCCCTGTTTGGCGCTGAATATGCCTCACAGTCGCGATGAATCCTATAGGATTTGGTTTGCCCTCCTTGATGAGTCTTTTGCACAGATGTGCTTGACTATGGGTTGTTTTTTGTGTGTAATTAAGCCTTTGGGACTATTTTGACTGTTGTAGGCTTGCTTTTCTCAGATGTTTGACTATTTTCCAATTAGTGTAGATTAAGGCTTAAGGTTTCTAAGTGTCTTTGTGCACTGAGCCTTCTGTTTGGAAATCAAGTATCATTGATTGTTGTCAGTCTCATTCTTGGGTCGATTGCGCTAAGTTTTCTTGATCCTTTTGAGTGTTTGCTTTAGTTGAATGATCATTTCGTTTTCGATTGATTCTTCTCCTTGTTGCTCCAAGCATAGATTAAATTTCTTGTTATGCGTCGTTTTGAAAACTTTCTTTTGATTTGGAAGATTGCGAAATTATTTTGAGTGCTTTCTTGTGATTATTTTGCATTGATTGAGTCGTTCAATTTCGATTCCTACATTTGCAATACTCAAGCTAGTGATTGTTTTTGTTTTTCATGTAATTAATGCATTATGTACTTCTTTTCATTGAAAAAAACAAATATTTTGCATTCTTTCCTTTGCATCAAAAGTGAAAACTTCCTTTGCATAACTAGCAGTTGATAGTCTAGAAAAGAGTTTCATTTTTGTTTGATTGCATTAGATACATTAGTGGATTTATTCGCATACTTTCATTGTTTTCTATTGTTTGAAAGATCTCTTTCCTTCTCGTAACTAGCATTCATTGAATCAAAGATGATGTTCATTTGCATATTGTTTGCATTTAGGAATTTTGAGATCCAAATTTGATAGGGCCTTAAAACTGAAACATTAATCCAAGATCAACCATAAAATTTATTCAATTAACCTAAGGAAGCATTGGAACCTAATGCAAACATTATTAGTGGTCTAGGCTAGAGACGTGTTCCGGCGTCTTAAAACCTAGTAGCTGTCATTCGCCTTTTGGCTTTAGACAACACTAGTACATACTTGTGCTCCCTGTACCATCGCGTATATAAAGGGAGACCCTCATAGGTTCAATATCCTTTTATCCATAGGAAGCCGAGTCTGCCACCCTGTGACCATGATACACTGAACACAACATTTGGGGAGACTACCTGCACGTACGTTAAGTCCTTGGTCATTTATTTTTCATTTGATCACCAAGGTGTATATGGCAGCTCACGGAAACTTGGTACACCCTCTTGCTTAGATTACCTGAGTAGTCATTTTGATATTTTCGTGACTCTATAAAAATGAAAAGATCATCGAGCTCTTGTCCTTTCATGCTCGTTTCAACTTGAAAGTGATAGAATCACCTTTTCCCTATTTCTCGACTTTTAAAATATGAAATGACAGAGTTTTGTTTCAATTTTTTGAAATATTACTTGCCCACGAAATATTCCTGGTTAAAGTTATCTTCCTTAGTATTTTGTTTTAAATTTGTTTCCAATGAAAACTTTTCCAGAGTTTACCAACTAAGGAATCCCCTCTGAGGGGAATCTTGGTCCTTTTCCTACTTTTGGGAATGTTGGTGCTCCTTATATGGCAACATTATCCCTTCCAGGGTACACTGTTGGTTTTCCTGTTTGGTTATTCTCGACCTCTGTGGTCTCAAGTGTTCCGCCCTCTGTACAACCATATCCTCCACCTGAACAACATCATGTTGATTCTAAGGTGGACTTCTCCTATTCTTTGCCTATTTTTTCATCCTCCTCTTCTACTTCGCCTGGTGAAATTTTGGATTCTAGTAACTAGGTGGCTAAGAAGAAGAAGAAGAAGACGAAAAAGAAGAAATAAAATAAGAGAGAGGCTAACTCTGCGACTATTGAGATTAAGAAACCGTCCATTGATAAACCATCCAACCTTCCACGAAAAGTCAAATTCCCTTGCATGTTGTGCAAAGGTGACCACCTTCTTCGAGACTTCCCTTGCATTCCCAAGGTAGTTGAAGCGTGGTCCAAAGACCGTCCGTCATTGCCTTTGGCTTCTGGAAGCCATATTGGTGGCACATCTTCTACTAGCCATGATAAGACTCATAAGAAACAGAGTAAGATTACCAATCCCTGTAAGTTGTGTGAAGGGCATAATCCCATTCACCTTTGCCCATACATGGATGAAGCCAAGAGAGTGTTGGACAACCCTACTGTTTCTGCAGCATGCCTTCTGGATGGTTACTATAAGCTTTCTTCGAGTCCTCTACTAGTTGATTTAACGAGCGGTCAAGATTCATCCTTGGTTAATCCCGTTCCCTTCGAAATTCAAATTCAAGAATCCATTCTCGACCAACCATTGGTCGTGGAATCAGTCGATCTGGTCCCGCCTGTGGTTCATCAGGTTTTTTCCGTTGAAATTGGATCTCATCCCCCTCATGTTCTTTATGTTTCTTCAGATTCCTTGGACTTGGAGAAAGATCCTCCCATCCCTGTGACTCAAGAAGTTGTGCTTCCTGCTCCCATGTCCACTGTCTAGGAGGATGCTCCTCTTGCTCTGGTAACACTAGGGGATGACCATCTCAATTCAATGGTACCCCCTCCAAGTAGTTTGATTGCTTCCTTCGATTGGAGTCGATTTGCGGGATGTCGCCTTCCTTCTTATGTACCTTTTGAGATCATGGTACATGCCTTCTATATGGTCATACCTAGCACAATTATAAATTAAGGCACATCTGTTAGTGTTCTATCTTCAACTACTTGGTAATATTTTGGTTCTCCACCGCTTGTGCCTGTTACACAGAATCTGTTGGAATTTAACAGAAGAACTAGTCAATCATTAGGGATCCTTCTGAAGTTTCCTATTAATTTGGGAGGAAAAACCATCTATATAGACGTGATGGTGGTCCAAGGTCCCTTGGATTTTAATTTAATTTTGGGCCGCGACTATGCTTATGCCATGGGGGCGGTTGTCTCTGTCCTCTTTTGTGTTATCTATTTTCCACACAAAGGTCGGATCATGACCATTGATTAGCTTTCATTCTTTGGTCCTAACGTGACATCTGGTCCACCATTGTCCCTTATGGGTATTTAACTACCGGTTATATCTTCCCTGCCGCAGGCTAATTATGTGGCTACTCGTCCCATGCCCGCATTCAGTGATAGTGTCGTTGTGCATCGTGTGTTGGGGGTATTGGGTCCTAATTTCCAAGATGTTGTTCTCCCATCAGATGTGAACTTCGTGGAATACATGAATTATTATTTGACATGATGAGTTGTCTTGGGAGCATAGTTCATTTTCTTGTGTCAAGCTCCTTAAAAAATGAAACAAGGTCTTCGGAGCATAGTTTGTTTTCTTGTGTCAAGCTACTTAAAAAATGAAACAAGCTGTTATGAGGATTGTTCGTCTTCTATGTCAACCTCATTAAAAAATGAATTAGATCTCGAGGATAGTTCTTTTAATGTGTCAACCTCGTTAAAACAATGAAACACGTTCCCATTCAATTTGAGTCTTTGATCAGATATCATAAAATACCAGTCGTGTATTTCTTTGATCTCGTAAGTTGAACCTTAACTCCATTAGTTTTTCATTAACTTGGATGGGTTGAAGCTTGGGGGCATATTTTTTTTCTATTTCAAGCTTGTGTAAAAATGAAACCTGTTTCAAGCATAGTTTACCCGTAAAACCACTCTTTCCTCTAGGAGGAGTCATCTTTTAGCTCTTTTCTGACTCTTAAAAATTGAAAATATTACCGAGACCCTTGTCATTTTGAGCTCGTTAAATGGTTGCGAAACGATATCTACCTAGTATACATTTACCCCTTTTTCTGGCTGGGATAGATTATTTACGAAAAAGGAATACCTTAGCCTATCGCGAATAAGAGGTTCTCTCATATTTTATTTTCTACCTTTTCAGGTATGAGGGACTATTTACGAGAAGGGACCTGCTGGAGTTTCCTTTTCTTCTTCTTTTCAAACTCTCTAAACATGAAAATATGTCGAGTTCTTCCTTTGTCAGACTCGTTAAAACTAAATGACATCGGACACAGTCACCATGACATCACTGAGTTCCTCCTTCCTAGGGCTCGTAAAATGTACTAGGATGGATTTGTCTGAAGGACAAACTTATATGACAAGCATATGGTATCCTCTTCAAGCTTATGTAAAATTAAAGAGGTACTCGCCAGAAATGGTGGGCGAAAATGGAACCAATTTTTAGTTATGTTGGCAGTATGTCGCTCTTGAACATGGCACTGATCTACATTCGTGTCAGCTTGGGGAAATCTCATTTCGTCATTTTTGTCTCCGTGGGTTTGGGTAATCTCTTTTGACCTCTAATTTTCTCTTTACCACATCATGACCTCAGATCCCTTGATATCAAATACTGCCAAATCCTATGTCGTGTCGCTAATATGTTCAAGAGAAGTTTGCCTCTACATTTTTCAACCTCCCTCTGATTATTTGTTGGTCCTGATTGACTATCATCATGTTCCTCTATCTCATGTCGATGATGTGGGAAACATTATAGCCCTCCTTCGACCAAGTCACTTCCTCTCGACTTCAACTCATTATCCATGAATCTAATCTAGAGACTCCCTTCTGGTACCTTGGAGCTTGCATGCCTCAATGGCAGGTTCTTCACATTCGATGTAAGGTTCACATCATTGGCCTTTGATTGAGTGATTTTGTGGGTGTTCGATGTCAGATCACTGTTCACATTCAGTGGATTGTACCTTTCGTACCTTGAGGGGAATTGTCATTATTGGTGGTTTCTCTTGCATCTGTTAACAACTTCCATCATTGGCTGTTAATCAGACGATTTTCTTGCATGTTTGACTTCAGCTCATATATTCGCACGCTTGAATTTGTACTTGTACGGGTCGAGATGAAATCCAGGTTGTGGATTCTTGTGGATTATCATGACTTATTTCATGACTCTTTTTTGATGGCTGCGACCATACCTGAGTCTATTTGTTGATCCTTACTACTGGATGGCTGCGTCCATACCTCGGATCTAAGTTTTTTATGTACTCTATTATGGATGGTTGCGCCCATACCACATATTCATGTATCAAAGATATCAGTTGTATTTGTAATTAGAGGTTTCCAACAACGGTGTTTAGTTCGAACGCGTTCTCATAAAACATTTCGCCCCTCCCTCTCCCTCAGCCGTCATTATTTAGGAGGAATCTGTTACACAACATTTTTTCATTTTCCCTGCAATCCCCATATCACACATTGGAGGGTAATTTATATGACTAATTACAAGTGTCATGCCTTGCAAAGAACATCATTACATCCCTTTACATGAGAGAAATATTCCTTCTGTTGACAATTCCCTGAGCAGAGCTTCAAAAACCCCTATTTTTGCCATGGCGCGAGTAGTCAGTTCCGCCCTCACGTCGATGAGGAAGATTAGCACTGGGCACCATGCTAGTTGGCGCTTTGTCCCAGTTAGCCACATGCGTCGAGCTATTTATAGAATTTTTTTAAAAAATAGAAGCGGAGATTCCACTTTAACAACTTCGTGGATGAGTCATTGGGAGTGGTTGAACTGAATAACCACGGACTCCCTCCTTTGGTTTATGGTTTCCACCTCTTGTGGGAACCTCCTAAAGGATAGGCCTCCCTTCCACCTTTGTAGGGATCCTAACCTCCTCCTTTTCCTCTATAAGAAGAAGCTATCTCTTCTTGCATAAGCTGGCTAAACTTGGAGAATTGAGTATACTATAGCTGAATTGTTGAAGATATAGAACAAGAAGGAACTTCATTGAGAGAGCTTAAGTCCATGCCTTCATCTCGTCCAAATCCCCTGACGAGTATCTGAGACGCGCTTCGACTGAACCCTGCTGGAGGAGACCGCGACGTCAAAGATTTGGTTGTACCTCTTCCTTCTATCAATACATACACGTGACTATTGTTTGGTTCCCATTTTGTGTTATGTCATTTTTTTAATGCAATATGTTTAGCCCTCTTTGAATGGCTAATAGTTATGAATGAATTTATTATGTCGTATGACATTCTTGTTTGTTGTTTTATGTGCAGGTATTCGAGCATGACTACAAAAGGATTGTGACTTGCCGAGGCAGGAGTGAGAGGCCACCACCACTATAGCCACGATGATAGCATTGGACTCCAGGTAGGTCGATCTACCGTGTCCTCTTTTCATTCAGTAATTAGAAACCTACACTTTAGCATGTCTCTTTGTTTCTAGACCCACCCTATTTCTAGAGGGATCTCTTCTGTCCACAGAGGGGATTTACTTGCTTAACAACAAGCTAGCCATGTCAATGGATATTAAAAACTTGTGAACTGGAAAGGAGGAGGAGGTTAAGGCTCAACGTAAATGCAGATCATACCGTCTCTGAATTCTGCATTTAGGTTTCGGAGGAAAACATAATGTACTATTTCAAGACTGAAAAGGTTACCCCATGGTAAATCCTACAAAAAAATTTATATCCATAAGGGAATATAAATTAAAACAGTAATAGAAAACAGAAGATGAAAAATTACATAAGGGAAGCACTTTACCACAAATCATAACACAAGAATCTGGAAAACATCATCATCGTTGATTCATCCAAAGAGAGTGCTTACAACTAGAATGAGTCTATTACAATGGTTTTTCCCCTTCCAGGCCTCTTCCCCCCATTTTTATACTGCTAATGCATGCAATATTTATATAAAACTTAAGTCGGTTATGTTAGCCACCTATAAAATTTGTCATATCAAATGGTGGCTAAATCATTTTTTTAAGCCTTCAAGAAACAAGTTTTATTGCAAAAAATTGTTATCTCTTGAAGCCTTATGAAGACATCATGCCCTCTGTTTAAACTTCACTGCTATTTCCCTTTCAAAATGCTGAAAATCTGCTATTTTCATAAAGAAAATACTGCTGCATAAATCCCATTTTTTCCCTCCTCCACTCAAAACTAACCTTCATTTTATTCCCCTTTTCCCCCTTGAAATTCTTCTATTTTTCATGTATTCCTCCTTCCCCTTCACAAAATCCCTTTTTACAAGGTTTAAAACTTACTTTTGAACCTTGCCGAAACCCCCAAATCCATCAAAAACCTTGAAAATTTTCATAAAAAATAAGTTTTTTGACTACGGGCTTAAGCCCCTTTGGGCTAAGTCCTAAACCACTTCCCCACATATGCCCTAGTGCTAGAACCGAGCGCTAATGGTCCTGAGTGCTTATCGCATCGGAACAAATTAGAGCGCACAAGTCTTTGGCTTTTCATAAAACCTTTGATGAGATTAGCTCCTTTATATATGAGCCCCGATCCTTTGTTTCATTCACAAAACCAAAGGCCCGCAATCGGGTGCTTAACACTTCATATAAACCATGTCCGATCATATTTTTCCTTTGTATATTCATAAAAACTCATTATCCTATGTTTTTAACTAAACGCGCCAGTTCATTTTTTTTCAATGAAAAACCGTTGATCTTTTCTTGATCGAACGGTCAACAGAATCTCGCATCGGAGATGTACAAATGGGTAGATTGAAAGACCAGCACCGTGCTTTCGATGCTGATTGGCCCTTATAAATATAAAGCCCCGGTCACTTTGCGTTTTCCACATATCCACAGGCCCCGCAGATGGGCACCAAACGTCATATATATAACCCGCCCGACACAATAAACCTTTGTTTCCATAAAATTTTGATTTTTTATATTATAACGTGGTCCCGCTCATTCATTGGTCGGAGCCCTTCTCCACCGTTGATCATTGGGCCAATCCAATGGCTAGCGCTGTATCGCATCAGGAATTTTTCATTGGGCGCGTTAATATTTTATTTCACCACCTTCGATTGGTGGTTCCCCGATCCATCCTCCACCGTCGATCTGATCTGCAGATTGACGGCCCACAATCAATCGCTTCAGTGCTTCCATGTTCATTTCCCCGCCGATTGCGAAAGCCCTGATTGCATTTGGTCCATCCACGTGTCAAGATCTGACGGCCCAGATTGCACTTTCCGACCTTGGTTAAAAACAAGCACCCCCGCTTTATAATTTTTTCCAAGCAGATCTCAGCCGTTGATCTCTGCAGATCAATGGGTCATATTAAACCTTTCTCCGCCTGGTGTATTATTTCTTTTAAACCCATTTTCAGTCCTAACCTTTGATCCTTTACATCTGACAGCCCATATTAACCCTGATAGGCCCGCCTCCTGTGGGTCCTGCCTTCCTTAGATTTAATCTCAGCCGTCCAATCCTTGATCCAATGGCTCAGATTGAAATCGCCCCTCCTCCTTCCGCCCGCGCATCTATCCAATATCGTGCTCACTCCCCACAGTTAGATATCAGACCCCAGATCCAACGGTTGACGCGCATTTTCGCGTAACTTTGAGCACGGGTGATAATTCTCCAAAATCACGCAAAATGGGCGGTATTGAAACACCATGTGTCAACTGATAACGCATATCGCGTTCGAAAATTAAAAACCGCCTACTCGCCTTTTCATCGTGCGATACTGTTGGTTTCTCCTCTCGAAACCACTTTCCCCTTTTTCATTGTGTTTCCCGCCATTGATCTCTGCAGATCAACGGCTCAGATCCAATCTGGCCATATACTATCACCCTCCGCCCATTCACCAAGGGCCTTCATTGATCATCATGACCGTTGATCTCCTAGGGCCAAACTGATCTAACGACGCACGACCATTCAGAAACCCCGAATTCCATTTCAATACTTTTCCTCCACCAAAGGGTATTTTAACCAATTTCCTTTGTATTTCTTCGCATTTTCCGCCTTTTCATTATAATGTGACTCTTTCTCATTATTCGTTCATAACTAATCTCGACCGTTGATTTCCTTGGTCTATCATCGATCAACGGCTCTGACTTAAGCTACAACCGCTTGTTCCAACCGCTTCCCTTTTAATCTTCGCACGCAATATCCGCTGTTGGATGATGTCATCCAACGGCCATGCTCCTAACCATGACCTCCAAAGCAGTTTTTACCAAATACGCAGTATTTCTTAATTATTTCTTGGTTTGTGCAGGACTTTAAAGTTTTTTTAAATATTTTAAAAGAAAATGGAAGGTCGAGAGTGACGACTCTCCAGGCCTTTGATTATCAAAGAAATATTTTGGAAAAGGTTCCCGTCAAGGTTTATTAGTGCATCATGAGCGCTGATACTATTATAAAGCCTTTGCGCACCTGCACATCAACAAGACATAGTGAAGCATGATTAAAGAAAGGAGTATCAGTGTTGAAGACCTTATCACAATAGAACTGAAGTTTGAAGATTGATTTCACAGCTTTGGTGGATTACGGCTAAAATTGAAAATCAAAAGCCTGATCCACTCATTTAAACACCAAATTAAAGCCAATTAACAGTGTTTATAGAAAATAAATAATATCTATCAGACAGAGGATGCCTCCACTGCCACATCAGAGGCTAATTGATTCCTCTCAGCTACCTAATGCCACCTATAGCCTCAAAGCATTCAAACAGAGGCCGAGTAATGACCAGAACAGAGGATATTTTCCTCACGACAGCCGAACAGTTAATTCAGCCAAAGAATTTATTGCAAAATATCTGCTGAGTTACTACAGAGGTGACACAGAGCCTTAAAGTCAACAAAAGCTCCCCACTGAGCTTAATTATTAATGTAAAACAATTAATACAGAGGAAATATCTATAAACTTCTCCATCGAGCCCCTCAAAGGCCGAGAAGTATTAATATGTATTAATTGAACCTGGGAGATCTTTTATCCATCCCACCTCCTCATATCTTCTATAAATACTTCTGTAGAAGATGAAACAATGTTGGTTTCTGAACTTTGAAATATACTTGTGCTTGAAACTTCTACTTGTAAATAGTGTTCAAAGGCTCTTGAAGCTCTGTTTGTGATTAGATAAGTTAGGCTGAGAAGTGAAGATGATTGCTGAACTGAAACATTGGACTTGAAGATTGTAACTGGTTTGAAGCATCAATACAAGCTGATTTATGGGATCCTGGTCTATGTCAACGGTGATGTTTTTCTTATTGTAAATTGTTATTTTATTTCTGTTTTCGCTCTGTCCATTATTCTCTGATAAAGAACAACAAGCATAGAGTTAGGATTTACTATTTATCAGTACCCTTCTCTAACTGATAAGCTTTATCTATATGTTTTCTTCCAAATTGTGTTTTTTAGGAATGATTTAATTCAGTTTAAGCAGTTAGGAATGCTGGCGTTCCCTCGTCCTACTGTCTAAGATAAATTTTGTTCTTGAATGTTATTTTCAGTTTATGTTAAGTAGAGATGAACTAAGGAAGTGATGGTGAGCCCTGTCATTTAGTTTTATCCCCAAAAACTATCTGAAAGTATCCCTAAGAATGTGTTGAAAGCAGGCTGGGTTCAAAGTCCCTACCTGATCTTAGACTATTCCTTGTTATCTTATGTGTTTGTCTTGAAAGTTTACTAAGTAAAGCAGAGCTAGGGAAGTATATGGTGAGCCTTGTTCTCTATTTTCTTCCCCAACAGTTGCTTTTAAAGTTTCCCTTTGTGTTTAAAATGTTTTTCTATTGAAAGTGCATCAAAAGCTGGCTAGTTTCGAAGTACTTACCAGACCTTAGATTACTTTTATGTCTTTCTTAAGTGTATGCCGGAAGCAGGATAGTTTCAAAGTACTTACTTGATCTTAGGCTGCTCTTTGTTCTTCATTTGTTTAATTCCCCTTCTTGTTGTATCATTTCATTCCATAAATCAAACTTTAAAGAGATACTTAGACATAGATGAGTTGCCCCATGGACCACTCTTGAACCTTGTTGTTTCAATTAAACCCTATTATGACTCCATAGCCCAATGGACTAAAAACTAATGTTATATCTATCTTTTTAGCCAAAGATTGTTCTGATTGCTTGCAACTTCACACATTTGAAACTCTTTCCATTTAGGACTTTCCACTCAACTAATAATCATGCTCAACCATCCAAAACAAAACAAAACCCTCGGCCTTCATAACTAGCCTAATATCATTACCCAAAAGCCTTAAAGATAAATCAATATTTTCACTTTATTGGAGAGATCCCTCTCCGGATTCAGGAGGGCTAGATCCTAGAATCCCAAAGTGGTTGAAATAGTGTTGTCTCTGTAGTTTTAGTCTCACTAATCTGCTAAATTACATATTCCTAACAGGTTAATATCTCTACCTAGTGATTACATTCAAGCAGAAACTGGACAAGTGGAAACATGCAGGCAGTGATAAGATGAGCCTGGCCATAACAGTGGCTTTAGCAGTCCGTTATTTATTACAAAATAAGGAAGGAATTTCATCTTAGGATCTCGAAGAGGCTATGATGAAGTAAAATTTTGACAAGTGGAACCACGCAGGTGGTGACAAGATACTTCTGGCTAAGAAGGTAGGAGTTCTTTATTAATTGTGAAATGATCAGAATTTGGATTTTTTGATGCCAAAGAGGCAAAGGTGGCTTTGACATCTCGGCTCTACCCTTTGGACCGCCTTTGCTAGATTATTAAATTGATGAGGTGCTGGCATATTTCGTGGATCAGTGGCCGTGCTGATGTGTTAGTTGCCTCTTCTGTTTTTGTTGTTGTATCATAATTAGTTCTGCACAAACGCCTTTGCCCGACTCAACCTTTTCTGTCTATCTCCTGGCTACCACGACGTTTACCCTTACTCTACCTTTTGCTCCTTGTCGGGTCCTACCTTGCTCTTCTGCCATGTTAGCTCTTTCTTCATAAAATAGTGCACAAACCTCATCCACCCAGAACCACATCGCATCCATGCCAACATCACACTTCACATTTCATTGTTTTTAACCTCTCTTATAGCACTTATCTTCTAATACTTGCGATGCGCGCTATGCGATTGGGTCCCACCCATATCACAAATCGCATTCGACGGTTTTTAACATTTATCTTGGTGCTTATCCTTTAAAAATTGTGAATTTTTATTTGCGATCAGGTCCCACATGACATCGCACATCAAATTTCGACGATCGTAACATAATCCTTTCGCGCCTATCCTTTAAAAATTGCAATTTGTGATCGGGTCCCACCTGAAATCGCACATCGCATTTCGGTTATTGTAACATAATCCTTTCACGCCTATCCTTTAAAACTTGTGATTTGTGATAATGCAATTGGGTCCTGCCGCATCACTCATCACATGTCGTTGTTTATACTTGACCTTTTCACACTTATCCTCTGAGACTTGTGATTTGCGACGTGGAAAGGTGATGAAGTTTTAACTGTGATAAGCGGATTGCGGATAGAGGTAAGGGAAATTTTAGACCCTCCTTTATGGTTAAATTTTGAAGGCTACGAGGGGGCTGAAAACATATGTGGACTGTCGATTTCAGAGGTGGGGAGTTGTGGTAAATGACATAAATGGTGAGTTTAAGAGAGATATGATAGGGTTGCGAGTGGGTGGGCGGAGTTGCTTGTAAAACTTAAATTTTGGTAGTTTAAAAAAGGCGTTTTGAAGGAAAAGGAAGTGTTGGACTTCATAAAATGGAAAAATGAAGGGAAAAAGAGGGTAAATGAGATGAATGAGGGTGGAAATGAAGTTTTCTCACCATCGCACCTTATCAACAACATTTTCTTATTTAAACTAAATTGAAAAGGCAGATTGTTTCCTTTGAAGCTCTTGAAAATCATGATTTCCCTTATTTCTCTGAAAATAAATGGCAGCTATGGAATATTATTTTCAAAATGAGAGATATGAGAAATAATCAGTCACCTTGTGATACTGTGAAATACATGATTCTAACAGTGGCTCTAGCTAGGGATGGCAGCTCCTTGAGGAGGTGTCAAGAACATCGTACACTAATGGCCTGATCCATTGGGCTGATCCCAAATCTGCAACTTAATATGCTACAAAACCTCTGTGACTAACAATCTTCAAGCTGAAATCAATCACTCTTTGCAAAACTGGAGACTGGAACACACTTGAACTGAAAATAAAACAACATTCTGGAACTAAAGCTGAAAAAGTACTTAGAGTGCTAAGCTTATTTGCACACCTACTTATCCTATTCTAACTCGGAGATGTTATATACATTAAGTGAAATCCTTTTTCCAATGTAACCTATCAAGTAAATGACTACATGATTGATTCTCGTTCACTCTTTTGAGTAGGCTGAGAAAACAAAAGGGCCACTCCCATCTTACTTGCCATTGAACAACAGTGTTCAAACTTTTCCTTAAACTCTGCAACAAACCATTCATGGCATAACATATTCCTTCCATATATGATTTTAAAATGCCAGCAAAAGGATCTTGGAACAATACCTAGTCCTGAGGATTCAGATAACAAGCTTCTTCTAGGACTGCTCTTTGTTCTAATTTGTCCTAGTGAGGATCCTTCTGAAAGAGAATGTCTACACATTCTTCATGGTCATCTGACATGGTATCCTCATTGTACACCAATATGTTTTCCTCAAGCAAACCTGGTATGTATTCACTGAGATTGTTGAATTTTGTTTGAAGGCCATCATTTTGATGAACAGAAGCACTTTCTGGAAATAAGCCTTCTTGAGAATGTAAAACAACATCAGTATCAATATGTTCTACATTTGTTTCTTCATGAGGAAATACTTCAGTACATAAATCAGTAGTAGAACAAATAATCTCCACATTACATACAAATTGAGAGGCTGGCTGCATGCTTATAATTTGATTAATTTCTTCCTCAGTTAAATGAGGAGGCCGCCTTTGTTTTCTTTGGACTAAACAAATTTTTTTTTCTTTCTCTTCTGATGACTGATCATGAGACTGGATGTATTCTTTAGCCTCATACAAAAAAGTAGATGAATTATCATTTGTCCCCACAGAGAGATCATGTGGATCTTCTTTCATTTCCTGCTTTCTTTCATCTTCAACTAACTTCTCTTGCTTATCATGACAGTTAACTTGAGAATGAAATTCATAAATTTCTTCTAAGAGATCCTCAAGATGCCAATTTCCTAGATCTTCATCAATATTTACAAGGTATTGCATGAGATCCTCAGACTGATCACAACAATTTTCAGCTAATGATAAATATGGAGAATGTTCTTTATAATGCTCATAAAACACCTTGTGGAAATCTTAAAAAAAAAAACTACCAGGGTTCAAACCTTCATACCATTCCCTCGCTTTCCCTTCTAATGTTACCATGAACATCTTCATGAATAAATCCTCATGGCATTTGACTTTCAACCTCCATGAATGTATATGAAAATTAATGAGATGTAACAAAGCATCATCAATATTTTCATCTTAAAAAATAAGAAGATTTCTTTCCCAATTTACCTGAGGCATTTTGTGTGATCCAGGAATGTGATCTCTGTTCATTGGAGCATACCTACGTTGTAATCTTGGATTCATCTTTTCAATCGATCAAATAATGGAGTCACCGCATGTCTGCAACTAATCTGGATTCTTCTACCAGTGGAGCCTTTAGGTCAAATGCAAACTGTGTAGTCGCCAGTGAATCTCTATTTCTGGATTTTGCTGCCAATGGAGTCGCCAGGTGAATATAACAACCTTCTGGTGTTTGACTTATATTGGCCATCAAAGTAAAAAATGAACTTGATAAGTGTTAATTAGGAAGATGAAACTCGGTCCCCAGTATGGTTGCTAGTATCTTATCACCCCATAAATTTCCAAAGGTTGAAGACAGAACTACGATGGTGCAACATCAAACCGCTTTGGAGTCTAGGACCTAGCCTTCCTGGACTCAGAGAGGGCTCTCTCTGTTAGATATAGATTTTTTGATGGGGAATTTTAGCCTAGATATTAGTGCATAGGTTTTTTTGGAAATTTATGGTTGAGGCAGTAGAAGAGGGCCATTAGGATATGGAGTCAAGCAGGTGTAAACAGATTCAAATGGATGAATAACTGAGGTCAATTGCAACCAGGCAAGTTAGCCATGTCAATGGATCTTAACAGCTTGTGAAGTGGAAAGGAGGAAGAGATTAAGGCTCAATGTAAATGCAGAGCAGACCGTCTTTGAATTCTGCATTCAGGTTTTGGAGGAAAACATAACGTACTTTTTCAAGACTGAGCAGGGTACCCCATGGTAAATCCTACACAAAAATTTCTATCCGTAGTAAATAAAAGAAAACAGTATGAGAAAACAAGAGAATGAAAAATTACATAAGGGAAGCAATTCACCACAGATCATAGCACAAGAATCTCGAAAACAACATCATCTTTCATTCATCCAAAGAGAGTGCTTACAACCAGAATGAGTCTATTACAATGGTTTTTCCCCTTCCGACCTCTTCCCCCCTTTTTATATTGCTAATGCATGCAGTATTTATAGACAACTTAAGTCAATTAATCTGTCTACTGCAGTGATTACATTCAAGCATAAACTGAACAAGTGGAAACATGCCGATGGTGATAAGATGAGCCTATCCATAACAGTGGCATTAGTATTCCATTATTTATTATAGAATAAGGAATAAATTGCCTCTTAGGATCCCAAAGAGGCTATGATGGAGTAAAACTTTGACATGTGGAACCACGCAAGCAGTGACAAGATACTTCTGGCCAAGAAGGTAGGAGTTTGTTATTAATTGTGAAATGATCAGAATTTGGCTTGTTTGATGCCAAAGAGGGAAAGGTGGCTCTGACATCTTGGCTCTACCCTTTGGACCGCCTTTGCTGGATTATTAAATTGATGAGGTGCTGGTGTTTTTCGTGGATCAGTGGCCGTGTTGATGTGTTCGTTGCCTCTTCTATTTCTGTTGTTGTATCACAATTAGTTCTACACAAACGCCTTTGCCCGACTCAACATTTTTTGTCTATCTCCTTGCTACCGCGACGTTTACCCTTACTTTGCCTTTTTCTCCTTGTCGAGTCCTACTCGGGATCTTCTGTCGTGTTAGCTCTTTCTTCATAAAATAGTGCACAAACCTCATCTTCCCGGACTTGAATCCTTTGGATTTCAGCTTGGAACCACATTGCATCCACGCCAACATTGCACTTCGCATTTTGCTGTTTTTAACCTCTCTTCTAGCACTTATCTTCTAAGAATTGTGATGCGCGCTATGTGATTGGGTCCCACCCATATCACAAATCGCATTCAACGGTTTTTAACATTTATCTAGGTGCTTATCCTTTAAAACTTGTGATTTGCGATTTGTGATCGGGTCCCACCTGACATTGCACATCGCATTTTGACGATTGTAGCATAATCCTTTCGCGCCTATCCTTTGAAACTTGCGATTTACGATTTGTGATCGGGCCCCACCTAACATCGCACATTGCATTTTGGCGATTGTAACATAATCCTTTCACACCTATCCTTTAAAACTTGTGATTTGCGATAATATGATTGGGTCCCACCGCATCACTCATTGCACGTCAGCATTTATACTTGACCCTTTCGCACTTATCCTCTCATACTTTCAATTTATGATGCGGAAAGGTGGTGAAGTTTTAAATGTGATAAGCAGATTGCAGAGAGAGGTAAGGGAATTTTCGGACCCTCCTTTATGGTCAAAGTTCAAAGGCTGCGGAGGGGGCCGAAAACATATGCGGACCGTCGATTGCAGAGGTGGGGAGTTGCGGTAAATGACATAAGTGGTGAGTTTAAGAGAGATATGATATGGCTGTGAGTGGGTGGGTGGAGCCGCTTATAAAACTTAAATTTCGGTAGTTTAAAAAATTAAATTATAACATATTTTAGAATAAATTAAAACAATTTCTGTTATATATATAAATTAAAACATATATACAAATTTTATTTTAGAATATATATATAAATTAAAACATATTTTATTATATATATATATATCTATATATATATATATATATATATATATATATAAGATAATCTTTGTCATAAAAAATGGGACAATTATTGGCATCCCTTTGTCTTTCAATTGGGACACTATGTCCATTACATATATATATATATATATATATATATATATATATATATATATATATATATATATATATATATATATATATATATATAGAATAATCTTTGTCATAAAAAATGGGATAGTTATTGGTATCCATTTGTCTTTCAATTGGGACACTATGTCCATTACATTAAACTAAATGTCTGATTTCACGGACAAATATTTCAAAAAATACAACGCCTTGCTTTGATATCCAAACATAGTGATCATCATTCTTCGCTTGAACTGTTGTCACTGCTAGAGCTACTTCCATGTCTTGGGTTATTTTCAGGAATGTTTTGTTCACAATGTTGATTGTTTTCTTCTTCTTCACCTTCCATCTACAAACATAAAAATAAACTGTAATGAGTGTATATACATTAGTGAGAATAATGAAAATTGAAATATTAAATAATATACATCAATGTTAATCGAAAAGAAATGGCGTACCATAACAACAATTGACTCATAAACTATACACATTCTTTCAAAACCATGTGCCATGCCATCTTTCAAGATTTTATCTGTTGGCGCAGTTTCATACTTGATTTCCTGCAAGTTTTATACCCCATAACAAATCATATATTTAATATAAAATATTTTTTTGTTCTATTAATTATAGACGGAGCTAAGTAAAACAAGATCAATAGATGCTTACAAATTCCACAATTAATTTCTAATATGCCAATATTTACTCACAATCCATATTTAACCCAATTTCAATCAATTCGTCTGATGGTTCTTCTTTTTATGTTAGCACCTGTTTGAAGACATTCAATGATAATTTTTGTAAAAAAAATTAAAAAATACAAAAATGAAATCTAATTAAGTTGTTATAAGGAAGTAAAAATTACTCACAAACTTAGATATCAACCCTTTTCTTCCTTGTCGTCCTATTTTATGTGCTGAATGGGTTCCATTTTCTTTTCTTTACTGCAAGAAAATACTTGAAAATAAATATTTAATGCTAAATTTTTTATTTATTGTACCTAATGATCGAAAAATTAAATGATTACATATTACATTTGAAGCACGTTGTTATTGAGATGGCTCCTCCTGCGATGCAATTTTGTCTATTTCTTTGACCATCTCCTTGTACACCTTTTTGGACATTCCTACTGGCATATTTCTGATATCAGCTCATTCATCTTTTTAGATTTTCATAATCTTCCTGAAAATGTAACATGACAATAAACTATTTAATTTTTATATTGGTATATGAAATGTAAATGTAACAAAATTGATATTTATAAATAATTCTAGACAAAAATTTAAAGGAATATTACTTTTTCATTCCTTCTTTTTTGTTGTTGTGTGTTTTTTCTATTAAAAGTCTGACATGTCTCATTGACCAATTCTCTGGAAACTCTTCCTGTAGTTTAGATAAAATTTGGTTCTTGGAATCATTGGATTGATTTTTGTATTGTATGTGGAAAAAACGTCTATACATCCATTCCACTAGATCCCTCAAATTTTTTTAAAAGCTTTCCCTCCTTTCGTTAACCTCCAACACCACTCCAGATGAGCTAAGGAGAAATTCATTTTCATTTGCATGTTCTATTTTTTTTCTTTTCTTAGAACAACATTCCTTTTCTGACTTGTTGGTCCCTATAGAACAATAAAAATATGTGAATTAATAGATTTTTTGACACATGTTATCTAATAATTTTAAGTATATTATTAATGAAAAAAAAAAAAAAAAACTCATATTAGATCGACAGTATTTTTTCATTCACGTGATTCACTCTTTTGGAATTTTTCCATCAAGCTTTTATGCTCTTCTGGTCTTAGATCAGAAATAACCTTATCGAGCTTCGTCATTTTGTGGCTCTGCATGATACACAGTAAAAAATATATATTAGTTAAACTTACATATAGTTCAAAAATAATATTTTTTGTAAAGAATTTACAAAGAACTTGCCTTTTTTGTTTTTCTTGATGTGATATTAGTATTTTTGTTACCTGATCTCTTGTCAATCATTTCTTTATCAATCTAAAACCTGTACAATAACACTCATTAATATATTTATAAATAAATTGACAACTTTTCAGGTAAAAAAAAAATTCTCAAGAAATCGGTGCGCCATTCATGGTGTACGCACCGACGTCGATGTGTGGGGGTCTTATAAACGCACCACACAAACAGTATAATAGATCGTACAGTGCTCTATGTCAACAAGGAGCACCGGTGCATTACATGCTAACCACCGCACCGATTAACACTGAGAAAATAATAAAAATCGTTCAGTATTAGTTTTTTTAGCATAAATGCCCCGCGCAAACAAGGGACCACCATATGGTGCTCTCTGTCAACTAGGAGACCCAGTGCGGTGTGTTATATGTTACATGGTGCACCAATTAACACAATAAAACATTTTTTGGCGAAACAACACGTTCGTGGTGTGGCATAATGAAATAACGCATCGGTGCCCTATTTTACATATGGCGCACTGATTAAAAAAAAAATGTTTTTAAATTTTTTATTACATAGTACTTTTGCAGTGCACTGGGATAATACAATGCACCAGTGTGCTAGGTTACGCAGGGTGCAATGATTAAAAAAAAAAAAAAAAATTTCAAAAATTCACTCAAGGGCCGACATGGATTGGGATTCGACTATGCAAGTCGTCCCGGGTTGGATGTCAATCTTATCTTGATGATGAACCTCGGTAGCTGGTTCGAAACGTCAATGGAAAAAAAAAACCCAGTCAATGCGATGGATCCGGAAGAAATTTCATTACAAAATACAAACCCTATATATATAAAATGAAAAGCTCTAATTCTGAAATCACAGAAATAGGGAGAAGAAACGGCAGAAACAAAAAGAATGAAGGGTTTAGGGTAAAAATGGATTTATTTATTTTTTGTTTCTGAAAATGAAAAACAAATTGAAATTTTTTTCTAACTTCGTAAAAAAACTGCAGAAAAAGTAAAAAAAATAATCAAATTTAATCACGAGATCGTTTGAAATTCTATGCTATAGGGTTTGAATCACCAAAGGTTTAGAATTATGATTTTCTAAATACTTCTGTTCAAGCATATTTCGCTACTCCAGAGTGCTCTCGTGCTCTCTTGCTCCAAGAATGTCTCCTGCAAATCTCTGGCTGAATTTTTTTGCAAAAATAGTGAAATAATGAAAAGTGTTTATTATTTAAAGAATTGTTTTATGAAATAAGTTTTTTGAAAATATTTTGCCGCTCATTTTTCAATTTACCGTTTTTTTTTTTTCACTTCAATAAAATAGAGTTGCACTTTTTTTATTTGCGGTTATTCATCACCGGTGCGTCCATTTGTAACATGACACCGGTGCGCAGTAACTAAAACGCACTGGTGCAGTTATATGTACATTAGCACTGATTTACGGTTAAGACACCGAAATTACTTTTAGGTGTGTACACCAAAATTTAGTGAACTCCAACCATAGAAATTGAGAATTAGAATTTTGCTTATTCTTGATGGAAATATGCAATTAGAATTAGAATTTTGTTTATTCTTGAGAATTAGAATTAGAATTAGAATTGGATAAATTCTTGATGGAAATAATTATTCTTCCAATGTATTTTGTTTATTGCGGGAGGTCCCCACTGATTATGTGGAGAGAATGCAATGTGGGGCATGTGAAGATGCAATACTACAGGGCCCAAGTGGGAAATTGTGGCATGTGAACCTGCGCTATGCTAAGACGTGGGCAATTTTCACAAATGGTTGGGAAAGTTTTGTTTCTGAGCAGTTTAGTGAAGTTTGAGATATTTTAGTTTTTAGACATGTTGGAAATGTACATTTTGCTGTGAAAATATTTGGGCCATTTCCTTTCAAAACTACACCTCTTCTTCTTTCGAAAAAAGAAAATTGAACCTTTCCACAACCTGCAACAAGAAAAGGTGCCAACAGGAGCCTCTGACATGCATATCTATTTCTTTTATTGAGGTCTCGAAGGAATTGATTATGGCCAGTCTACCTCGCTGAGGAATTTGCCTGAATTTTCTTTGGTTCTACCGAAGGGTGTAGTTACTAACAAATACAGGATTGTAAGCTCCCTCCAACCCTCATTAAATTGCAGAATATGGATAAAACTCCATATAAATTCCTATCATTTGCGTAAAATGCCTTGAAACATAGAATGAAGCATTTTCTTTTTTGAAAGTTGTGTGTTATTATGGTGAAAGAAATTATTCTTTCTATTTTGTGCTAATATGGTGAAGAAATGGAATAGTGCTCAAGTATATGACAACAGTCTTCAATCATATTCTCAAAATATATGGGTTCTTTTTTAAATTTATAGCTACAAGATTCGGTCATATCACTGCTAGGAAAAATTCAATTGAAATACCAATACGGCAGGGTCGGTACTATGTACTGTCCCATGAACCCATAAATCCCACAAAAATCTCAAAAACCTTTTAATAAAATGCAAAATAGTCCAAAAAGTTTTTTTTGCATTCTTGACACTCGAATTCTTCTAAAATATGTTCAATGGAATTAATTAATTTTTATTTTGTCTAAAAATAAAAATTAATTAATTAATCAATAATTATTAGTAGTACCTACTATAACACTAAAACTTGTCCTAACATAAATTAAGTAGAATATTGATTAGTATATTAAATAGACATAATTAATTAAATATTCATAGTTAAAAATAAAAATAAATAATTAATTACTTTATTAATATATTTTATGCATTTTTTTAATAACCTTAGTATAAATCCTAAATTAAATATACCAATTTAAATAAATTAGCAAAATTAGTAACTATATGAATAATTATCAACTTAATTAATATCTATTTAGTAAATAAATATTATTATTAATATATTAGTTAGTTTATTTTATTAAATATTAATTAATTTTGATTTTATTAATTATTTTCTCAAAGCCTCTAATAATTTTAGTATTTTACCACATAAAAATATTAAAAGTAGTAGTTATTATTATTGATCTAAAAATAAAATTATTAAAATAAAATAAAATTTATTAAATTAGAAATGAAATTATTAAAATTAATAAAAATTATTAATACTTTGGTCGTCTCTTTTTATAAAATTCTTCACTATTCATGACCTAAAACCCTTCTCTCAATTCTTCATTCAAATGTCTTGATGATGGATCCCCGTTGGGATTCGAAACATCGACAAATGTTCCTCAATACTGTGGATAATCTTGGAAGCTCTTTAGTAAATGATAACCACAAGAGCTTAAAAACCAAAATAGTACATGTGTTATTTCATCAATATTTATAATTTTTAAGATGGGTTTTTATAAAGAATAGGACTTAATTACCTTATACCTTATAAGACTCTTTTTTTTGAAACATTATAATATGTATTTTGAATTGATGTTAAAATCAATATTTCATTTGATAATTTGTAATTAAGTTGATCTCAATAAAAATGACATATTGTATAATTTTTATTTTTTTTTGGTATGTAAGATCATAATAAAATAATGATAATTGTAAACTACATGAATTTATTTGCATTATTTTCTAAACTTTATTATGTTACAAAAATTCATATTATTCTAGATTTATTATTTTACAATTATTTACAATTTTACAATTTTACAAATTTAAAATTTTTAATAAAATCTTTTCACATTAATACAATTAAAATTTTACAAATATTTTACATACAATTACAATTACAATTAGAATTAAATTACAATTACAATTACAATTTTACAATTTCACATACAATTACAATTACAATTAGAATTACAATTTTAGAATTTTACATACAATTACAATTACAATTAAAATTTTACAATTACAATCATTTCACATTAATACAATTCAAATTAAAATTTCAATTACAATCACGACATAATATTTAATAAATATCATGGTCATTTAATATTAAATTAATTAATTGATCCAAAATCTTACTTGATCCAAAATCTTACTTGATCCAAAATCTTTTGTTTGAGATGTATAAAAGAATTAACATGTGAAAATTGTAGCCTTTAAACAAGAAAATTTAAAGGCATAAGCGGAAAAAGAGAGAAGCAATTAACATCATGCACGAAGACACAAGAGTTGATATCAGAGTTCATCCAGGAGGGACTACGTCTCCGGGCCCTGCTCAAATAGTGGGGAGGCCCTGCTTTCATTAAATGGCAACATGAAAGTACAAGTACAAAATGAGGAATTACACCCTTATACTTGCCCAATCTGAAATTGGCCAAAAATTGCAGACCTCTGATGATGAAATGGGCAGCACCATTGGATTTGTGGCATTGAGTAGTGTAGAATCCATATAAAACTTGCCCCAATCGGATAAAGTGAAAATCTGGCCCCTCTGGAAAATTGGCTCAGATCATGGTTCTGCCCCCTCCTGCACACTGCTCAAGGTTCCACTGCCTCATTTTCCGTGCCCGCTCTTGTCTGTCCTTGGGTGCACTGCAGAATGAAGTCTTAAGTAATGGATGCTTGGCGGATTTTTGAAAGAGGTTCGGTTGGACATTTGGTTTAGGATCTGAATGATTGGGAGGAGGTCAGGGGGTCAAATCCTGACTCCTCCACTTAAATGCCGAAATCAGTTTTTTTAAAAACCCACATTTAAATTTTGAACTAACCCACATTTGTTTTAAAACATTAGGTTGCTAAATTTGGGGGGGATCGGGCCCACATTGGGCGGCCCACCCCGTGTCTTCTGCCGACACCGTAGATTGGGGTGTGAGGGCAGTGGGGTTCACAACCCCTGCCCCATTTAATGGCATCCTAACTACTTGGGCCCGCGAAACTGTGGGGGTGGCGGGGTCATGGCCGTCAACCCCCCCCCTATTAATATATACACTTTGTTTTAATTTTGAATTCGGATTTGTATGGTGTGGCGGGGTTGGTGGCCCGCCACCCTTATTATATATATATATATATATATATATATATATATATATATATATATATATATTTTTAATATAATAAAAAAGATTAGTTGTTTTGAAATTTCGTGATTTTTGACCGAAGGAGACATTTTAACCTTCCCACAAATTCGCCCGGAATCCAACCAGGTTGGCCGGAATCCGATGGCCGGATTTCTTCCAAATTGTCGCCTCCTTAAGCTGCCACATCACCAAGTCAACCCTCGAGCTTTGACTTCTCCTAACTCCTTCATACAGACTCAGAACTGAGTGTCGTCTGCGCCATTGGAATCAGAATGATGAGATCTACAACTTGAACCTAGTTCGAGAGATTTCCAAACACTTTGATTTTTGAGCCTTGTACTCAAGTCACTTGTACCTGTACCTATTTAATCCACCTAGAGAATACCTCCCCACTGAAGAGCTTTTGGACCCCAAAAACATTAACACTCTCAGCACACTGTTTGTGTCCTTTCCAAACCACACTTTCAATCCTCTGTGCGTGAAACTGGTACATCATTTTTCAATCATGCACACCACTCATGACTTAATCAATCCTCCTTGCCAAGAGTTTATAGCACACACTCATTGGCCAAGGATTACATAAAAGAAAAACAAAACAATCAATATCTCAACCACTCATAAATAAAGGCCAAACTTCATCGTTGCGTTTTGAAGTGATGGGAAACACACCATCACGTTTTCAATTACTTGCAACGTATGATTTAGAAATGTGGCCATCACACTAAGACCCCTAAAAGAACCATATTTTACTTAATAAGGTAAATGGATCATCCCCATATGGAGGATCTACTTGTGGAACAGCTTTGGGGCCCGGGCTCTGTATGGGTGTTCTTTGATTCTGGCGTGTTTGATATGCAGGTTTTTGGGGTTCATTCTAGTAGTGATGATTCTTCCTCCTCCATACCTTTCATGTTGTCTTAGAATTCCTCCTCCCGATGTGCCTCCAAGAAGTTTCCATGAATCCATCACTGTCGCTGAGGTTTGAGGAGGTGCTTTCATCATCAGTTGTTGGTGGGTCGCTGGTTGTTTTGGAGCCTTCTCCCACTTCCTTCCTGGTGTACCCGAGCCTTGCATGACGCGGATATTCCTCGACTTTGATGGGGTTTATGATGCCTTGGCCATTGATGCCGAGGCCCTTTCCTTGATACCCCATCTTCTTCAGCAATTTGGACATGATCCCTGTAGTATATTTTTCAAAAGAAGCAATTTCATCATCATGAAAAATACATGAAATTGAAGGGTTGCTTTTTACCTCGGGTTGGTTATGCTGCAATTGTTCCAAGGCCTCATCCTTAGCTTGTAACTGGCGTAGTAACCTTTGTTTTTCTTCCCTTGCTTCCTGTAGGAGTCTTCTTAGCTCAACATTTTCTGCTTGGATGCCTCGATTAATCTCTTCAAGTTCTTGGAACTCTGCCGCAGTAAGTTTCCCTTTTTCCCTTGGTACATTATCTATTGATATCTTTGTTTCATCACCGGAATCAGAATCCAAGTCTATGGGTCCTTCTTTCGTGATCCCTAAGGCTGCAAGCTTCATTTCATCACTTGAATTGGACCCCAGGTCAATTGGTCGACCTTGTGCAAATCCCGCAGTTGCGACCTTTTCCTCTTCCTTGGATCCAGAATCTTCAGAATCTTGGTTTTCTTGTAGGGTGCTGGCGGTTTTCTGCTTCCCTTTTCCGTCATTTCTCTCAAGTCTCAACTCAGGGTGCAACTTCCAAAAATTTCGCCCGGATCCATGATTTGAGCCATTTTTCCGGAGGGCTCAGATTTTCACCTTTTCTGATTGGGGCAAGTTTTATATGGATTCTGCACTACTTGACGCTACAAATCTAATGGTGTTGCCCATTTCATCATCAGAGGTCTGAAATTTTTGGCCAATTTCAGATTGGGCAGGTATAAGGGTGTAATTCCTCATTTTGTACTTGTACTTTCATGTTGCCATTTAATGAAAGCAGGGCCTCCCCACTATTTGAGCAGGGCCTGGAGACGTAGTCCCTCCTGGATGAACTCCAATATCAACTCTTGTGTCTTCGTGCATGAACTTAATTGCTTCTCTCTTTTTTTGCGTATGCCTTTAAATTTTCTTGTTTAAAAGCTACAAATTTCACATGTTAATTCTTTAATACATCTCAAGCAAAAGATTGTGGATCATTAATAAACATCATGATCATTATAACCATCATACAAACATCATATTCGACTAAAAAGCACATTCAAATTCACTAACATCATCGTGATCGTGATCATCTAACAAAACACAATTAGCATTGTATAACATCATCACAACACAAACATCAAATATACATCTCATGTCAAATAACTGCTATCACATACACATCTATCTGCAAGCTGAACATTAAATGAACATATCTAACATGACCTAACAATATACACATCATGATGATCACCAACATGTAAATTAAGTACAACTGCATCACGAACATAAAATACATGGACCATATATATATATATATATAACTGAATAATGTCAAAAATATACAATTGTAATATAAATTTCATATATCATCTCGTGGTACATCATCAATAGTAGTACTAGTCGAGGCCTGCTCAGTCAATGGTGCAGCCTCGACAAGCTTAGGTACATGCTGCTCTGGTACTGGTGCCTCATGCTGATCAGGATAAACTGTCGGTTGCTCATCATGATGACTGGACATGGTCGATGACGGTCCAGCCTGCTCATGATCATCATGATGGCTGGACATGGTTGATGGTCTAGCCTGCTCTCCATGATGACTGTTGCTCGATGTTAGTGGAGGCTACTCATCTGGAATGGCGCGAAGTGAACGATGATCACTCCCCTAATCGTGATCATCAGATGATGTGGTGGCGCTGCTTGCAGACTGTCGATCACGTGCTGCGTCTCGACCACGCCTATAATGTGCAAGGGTCCTCCTCATCCACGTAACTAAGGTCATAGCTCCTACGACATGCTGCATCAGGTTGTACATGTCACGCGGCATGCCTCTACACATATGTACCAGCCTATCGTCGACCTATATGTCTCTCATAGTAGCGGGCCTGAATCTCGCCTCAACAATCAATGCACATAGTTGGTCACCCAACTCCATCCTCAATCTTCTATCAATCCTACTGCATCTAGCAAAAGGCGGTACTGGCGCACCAGTAGGAGCAGGTCTCTCTGAACCGGCCTCCTGATGATTCTCGGCATCTGGCATATCCTAATCGTCATCAGGATCCACACCTAGATCATGTGGTGGTGTGTAATATTCCCAATTTTTCACCTGATATTTGGAATATTAGAGTTCTTAATTTTCTTAATGAATTAAGTAAGTAAAAGGGTGGAGGGACCCATAATCCTCAGTATGAATAAATATCCACTTTTTATGTGTGAATGTGGATTAATTAAGCCTAGATCTGCATAATAAGGTAGTTGAGCAACTACTAATGTGAATGGAATTGGAGATCATGTCTCATTTATGAGATAAATCATGGAGGTTGACACAGTCAACTAAGATCTTGAAGATGTCAAACAGAAGATCATGGAACATTCATGATAAAGTGATGGAGGATGTTGTGCAATTAAAGCACACATGATAGAGAGGGTGTACATTGCACCTAGACATGATGGTTGATTTGGTCAAACAACGTAGTCAAACTTGGAGGATCTTGTCCACATGAACAACGCAGTCTAGATGAGGGCCAAGGCATGGGAAGGCTCAAACATTATATAAAGAAGATGAAGGCAAGGATGAAGGTATGCTGGTTATTCTTGATGGAAGGATCTTTTTAGATCTGGAATTTTCATTACATTTGCTTTCTCAAGTTGTTTAGCAGAGATTGCAAGTGTTGTTTAGCACAGGGTGTTCCTGGTCGAGAATCCCACCTCTTTTTTAAAGTAGCTCTAGAAAGGGTATTGTACTTAATTCTGCATCAGGAATTAGTGCCACATCTCTTTTCCTACTTTTTGCAGAACATTCATATTCAGGAATTGCAGATTTCTGAAGATTAGTTTGGAAGGTGGAAGTTGTCTTCAGTACTTCAGCTGGAGAACTGGTGAGGGTTTATTCCTATCACCTTGGGCTTATATATCAGCATTCCCAGAGCTTCATTTCAGATCTGGCATCAGGAAAAAATTTATTGACCTCCTAGCAGCAGTATTTCCTTCAAGAATTATGCTGTCCAATTTGCAGATCAAAAGGGAGGAAGGAAGTTACTAGCATTTCAGCTAGTAATCTTGTGAGGGATCATCCCCTCACATTTCCATCAGTATTTCCATCAGCCTAGAGTTTATTGTAGCATTTTTCAGCAGACATAAGGCCTCTCTTTCCCTCATAGCGTAGTTTCTATTGGCATTTGTGTTGCAACAGTTGCAATCATTATTGGAGGATTGAGAAGCTAGATCTAGAGCTTCTAGCTTGTAGATCTGAAGAAGGGGTCAACCCTCAAGCTTAGATATGATCTTGCAACACATTTCAGCCATCTATTTGACAGATCTAGCTTCAGATCTGTATTTCCCAGCAGATCAAGGATCAAATCCTAGGAGGGTGATTTTCCAAAGTTGTATATCTGGAAAATCCTTTCTGGGTTATCTTGGGAATCCATCACAATGGACATATCTTGAATCTTGGCATCATCTGAGCTCCAGATTTGAGTAGATCTGAATTTTCCTTTTCAGCCTGTAGTCATATGTTCATATTCTGCTGAAGGGACAGCGCAGTATTTGCTTCAGTGGTTCTCCAGTTACGTTGTGCCAATTGTGGCATTTTTTCTGGGTGATTCTAGACCATCTCTTTGGCTAGATCCCCTCATATTTTTACATTGTGTAACTGAATATTCTCCAATATAATAAAATGGCTCAGCTTCTCTATAAATTCTGATGTTGTCTTAAGATTTATTGTTTATCTTGCTGCAATTCTTATATTATGTTTAAGTATTACTACATTCTCCCTTTTGGGATGTTACAGTGGTATCAGAGCATGATCTTTGGCTCAGCTTGTGGACACTTCATCTTTTGCATCAAAAGAAGAAGAAGATAGATGAGATCTATCATGGAGGAGGAAAATTCTGCCATTCATTTCTGTAGATATCTCCAAGATCTCTCTAAGGAGGTCAACCAAATGAAGGAGGAAAGGAAGAAAGAAGATCCAAGAAGAAGACTTGATGAGGAAGGTCCAAGCACTTCCTATCAGCAAAGGAGAAAACCAGAGAATCCTAGATCTCCTCATAGATCCACCATGCCCACTTTCTTTGGAGAAGGTGAGAGGTGTAGAAATGAAGAAAGAAGAGCACCGGAGACTCATGAGACTCTCATCCTATATCTTTAAGAGTACAAAACATAGTCTAGATCATTCAAGGAGAAGCTAAGTCTCCAACAATTCTTCAAAATCAAGGAAGAAAGAGGATCCTATAGCAGTAATGGAAGAAAGAGGCATAATAGATTATATTTGCCTACATTTGATGGATCTTCCTCAAGCACTGTTAAGGCTTGAAGGAGAGAGTTAGATGCATTTTTTAGGCTACATCCTGTAGCTGAAGGAGAGGTTGTTCAAATTGCAGCACTTCATCTTTCGGGTAAATCCAAGGATTGGTGGTTTGGTCACATGAAGCATGCAAAGGTGACTAAATATTCAGATTTATTTCACAAGTTGAGGAAGAAGTTTGATGTGAAGAAGGCAGAGATGTGCCACAAAGAGACATTTCCTAAGGAAACAAAGGAGAATGTCAATCTTGTCACTCTAGACAAGAAGTCACTACATTCACCACCAGCTACAAAAGTACTTGCATCTGGAGAAGAGACACTTGCATTTTTTCAAGATAGTCTTGAGCTCTTGACATATAGAGTCCCATGCATAATTCAGGAGATGCATGAGGAAAAGGAGGAAGACTCCAATGCTGGTACAGTTGGAGAAGAGCAGCCATCACTCTTACCAGATATTGGAGGTACTATTATCCCGGTTGGAGGAACTCTTGTGTTCTATCAAGAGGTTCCAACATATCAGTTGATCCAAGGTATGCATGACCAAGGGTTAGATACAAATGTTGATTTGAAGTAGCAAACTATCACAGTGCAGAGGACCCTTGATCTAATCAAGGAGGAGATGAAAAGCTATCCCATTTTGTCATGGATGGACTACAATCAACCTCTTGAGTTGAAGTGTAGAATTTCAGAAGAAGGGATGAGCATGATCCTATGTACAATGATTGGTTATGAGATCAGTATTGTACCTTGCTTTGAGCTAGTAGATGTATCACCTTGCAGATCTACAACGCTGTCACTTAGTAGCTATGAAAATGAAGAGGCCCCATCATTCTTGGAGCATTCTGAAGGTAGCTTCACTCATGAAGCAATGGAGGTAAAGATGACAAATGGTAGAAATCTTGAGATGAGGAACCTTGCCTCCTTTCTAGATGACCCTTTCTCAATGAGCATCTCAAAGCTCAAAGAGAAAATTTTACCTGCAGCAGATCCAAAACATTATTTGTTTCAGAGGGCCTTTGGTGAAAAGAGAATATCATTAAGAGATCTCATGGGAGGTGCACTTCAACATTTCATGAAGTGAAAAGTTCTTCATCAGTTTGGGGAAGATGGTATTCTACAAAGGGAGGATACCATGATTATGCAACACATCACTCATCTTCCATATTGGGGTGATTGGGTGAGGATGATAAGCAAGGGGTTGCATGACTGTTACACCATTTTTTGGTCATCTAACCTACTATCATTAGATGGACCCAAGTACACCATGTAAGACCAATTTTACCCTAAGTAAAATTGCTTTCACTATGTAAAATAACTTAATAAACCACATTTATTAGGTTGTTTATGGTCTAAACAGGAAACCCCAAAAGGAAATATTAAACAAACCTATATTTGTTTGATTTTCCTCATGGAATAATTAATTAAGCCATAATTTAATTATTATTCCCAGTCATGTTTAACCCAAAAACAAAGAAATTAATTAGATAAACCTTTATTTATCTTATTATTTTCTAGGAATAATAATTTAAATCTTATTTAGATAATATTCCTTGTTAAATATGACCAAATCACCCACAAATAATTAAATAAATCATTATTTATTTAATTATCCTTCAACCACTTCCTTAAAAAGATAAATAAATCATTTATTTATTTATTATTAACAAATAAAGGGATTTGACCCAAGTCAAATACTTTTCCCCTCCAACAAATATAATAAAATATTCCATAAAAGGTGGATCTAGATTTGGTTAACATTATTTTAATCATGCACCAAGATCTAGAATGACCCAATATTTTGTTAGAAATAGGAGGGTTTTTCCTACCATTCTTCACCTTTTGTTGCCTATTAGATCACTCTGGATCTATACACTTGGTCACATTTTTCTACATTATTTGCTGTGTGAGCTCCCTTTGAGTTCTATCTTTGTCTGGGTTTTCTACACCAACAAGAGAGAGATTTTCTAGATCTGAAGTGCTGAGGACTTCCAAGAACCCATCCCATTGAGGAGAATTGGATACACCTTCTTGTTTTCCTCCCAGGTGCCCTTAATACAAAAATTCTTTCAAAAAACATTGTTCTTGTCTTGTCTATTGGATGTATGGAGCAAACTCTTGATTTTACTGCTTAATGTCTTTCTATGTATAGATATGGTTTTTTGCAGCACTTGTCTTGATCAACTAACTGCAGATCTGAAGATATTGGCAGCCACATTTGATGTTAGGGCTATAAGTTATGCGTAGCTAAAGTGGTCTTTTTTCGTACGCTTCGACAAAAGATTCACACTAACAATTGGCGACTCCACACGGGTTTTCAATTATGACCGCTATCGTTTTTCATATTCCTGCATATCCAGCTACTTCAGACCCTAGGGTTTCTTTTTAGCTTTTTGTTTTTCCTATTTTTATGTTGTTTTTCTCACATAAAACCCTAAAACATTAAAATTTCTAACTTCCGCGTGTTTCTGGCCCTATTGCACAGGTGACAGACATCAGCCGCAACTGAGACGACAACTTTTTTGGAAATCTGCCGCCAGGACACCCGGAGCTTCAGGTCGCACTTTTTAGCCCAAAAACTGCGACCTGGACTCCAGGTCGCACTTTTCAGCCCATTATCTGTGACCTGCATAGAAAACAGGTCAGAACCTGCGACCTGCCTGATTTTCTGCTATTTTCTGCAAATTTTCTGGGTTTTTCTGAAGCTTCTGTAAGGGTTCTCCAGCCTCTGTCTCAGCCCATTTAGACCTGTTTTACTCATCTAGGTGGGAAACTAGCCCCCTAGGACTTTAGTACCCTCCACTTTTTGTGGAAGAGTTTTAACTGTTTCAGGTGTCTGTTTTTTCAGGGTTTCAGCCATCCCTTTTTCAGATCTGATACCTCCTTTTCAGATCCCTCTTAATTAGCTCTTCTCCCTTTCAAATCACCTCCTGAATTTTTGTTTGGATCTACCTTTAGGGCCTCCTCCTTGTCCCTTCTGCGTTTTGCTGATTTCCTCCTTTTTTCCAGCCACCTTGCCTCTGCCTCTTGGCTGTGTTCTGCACCTCTTTTCAGCAGATTTATTCTTTAGGTCCCTGTCCCTTTCGACCCTAAATCTATTGGCCTCTTTGTAGTGTGTTTTGACTAGATTTTTTCCCTCTGTTAGACTAGTTTTGAGAGACTCGCCTTTTTGGGTTAGATTGATGCATTGTTAGCTGTTAAATGTTCTGTTATTTCAGCATTATATCTTTAATTCTACGTTCTTTTCGATTCTGTGACACACTTTTTTCACCCTAGCGAAAGAACGTTTACACCGCCAGGCAAAGACTTTAAAATCAATTGACACTGCACCTTTTTTCCCTTATTTCGACATTGTAATCACTTGATTCTGCACCTCCCTAACTTTGACAGTCGTTCTTCTTCCCCTTGTGCCGTGTTTGTCTTGTCACCATTGCGCCCCCAAGGCGCACCTCCCGGAGACTTCTTGGCCTTCACCCTCAGTTTCTGGTCGATTGACCTGCTCCGTCCCACCATCGTCGAGCCAGTCCTCCTCCGAGTCCGCACTCTGACTCCTCTCCCACAGTTCTGTTCAGGTTCTCCTTTCTGCTCGGTTTCTCCCCACCATCACCTTCCACTATGTCGGTCAGGGCCTCCCGCCGCTGGTGGGAATGCGGCCTCGTCTGGGACTACTGCTAGAGGAACGCCACCGGGGAACTACCTCGGTACCTTGCTCCACCACGGCAGGCCTCGGCCTCCCCGATCTAAATAATTGAGTCAATGACCCCTATACGCCGATGTTGGTTGGCTGCTATGCCAGCAAAACTCTCCCCCTCGACATGTCCCTCTTTCGAAGGCCTTGCTGGAGAAGATCCAACCAACCATGTCTGATCTTTCCACATGTGGTGTTCCTCCAATTCCATTACCGATGATTCCATCCGTCTTCGGTTGTTCCAACGCACACTTACGGGCGAAGCTTCTAAATGGTATGTTGACCAGGCCACCTCTTCCCATACCACCTTTGCGACCATTGCCCAAGCCTTTTTATCTTATTTCCAGCTCCCTCTCCGATACGACACTGGTATAGAGATTTTGACCTCCTTCCGTCAAACCTCTTCAACCCGCCTTTCCACTCATGTCCAGGAATGGCGGAGAAGACGAAGCTTATGTCGAGCTCCCACCTTTGAAGATCGGGTTTATATGGACTGGTTCCTTCACACTCTCTTACCTCCCATTGGAAAAGATGTCGCCTCCCATTTCCCTCAAACCGAAGAAGCCGCCCTCCAAATAGCCTTGAAGTATGACCTGATCTACGCCCAGTCTGGTTATGTCTATAACGTCCTTCCTGACCTCCCCAGTCCCGGTGGCGCTAACTCCCCGGGGGCATCTCACTCCACCGATGGTATCGTTGGATCCCTTTCTCATCCGTATGCTCAACCTCCTATGGGCTATGGTCCCCCTCCGGGAGGGGCCAGCACCTCTAGCACTCTTCCCCCTCCAGGTGGCATGTATCCAGGATACGGCATGCCTTATCCTTTTGCCCACCCTCCTGCTTACCTCAATGTTGCCCAACCTAACCACTATCCTTATCTGTAGCCTGGTGCTCCAGCTCCTCCAGCATATGCACTTCCACCTCCCTTGCCTTCTCCACCCCAACAACAGCACCTACAGCCCCCTCCAGGGCAAGTATTTGCACAGCAGGGCGCGACTAATCCTCCTTCCTCTCAAAGAAGGTGGAGAGGCAATCAAAATCAATCTACCCCTCGTACTCGTGGACCCAATCCTCAAGGTACTGACCCTAACACTGCTAACCAGCAACAGGGCACTCAGCCCAAGCCGGACAGGCCTATTCGTACAAATAAGCCTTGTTCGTGTTGCGGTGTTTATGGTCATTACACTCACGATTGTCCCCTCTTACCACAGATGCGACAGATGTGGGAGTCTCAAGCCACATTGTGAGGACAACATGCCTCCCCTCATGCTCCCCCTAATGTGACCACTACTCAGCGAGCTGTGTTTACCTGGTCTTTCCCCGGCAAGGTCAGCGAAGCATGACCACGACGGACGGTCGCCCTCAGCTTCCCTTACGATTTCTCCGTTACCGGATCCTCGCGGTAGACTCGATCCATCCCCAACCGTCGACCTTCACCTTCAGCTTGGTCACTTGGGTACCCCAAGCCTCACGCTCGATGCCGCCTCAAGGTCCCCAGCAGGTTCTACTGAGCCTCTTTCGACATCCAATGGCCCCTTACATATCCCTCAACCCAAAGTTGAGGAGGTTCCTTATAAGATTCCTATTCACAAGGGACCATTACGCTAAATGCTACTCTGATGTGCTTTGCACTTTCATTTCGTATAGCATAGTAGATGATTTGGCACAGTCTCCTGCTGCCATTTCCACATTGGAACTCCTCCAATCGTGCCCTTCCCAAAAGAAGGCTCTACTATCTGCCATGGGTGTTGTAGATCCTGCTGATGACCAAATGATTGTTTCCGACGCCCATCAATCAGAGCATCCTCCTCTTCCTGCTTCCGTAGCCTTCCAAATCCTAGTCAAAATCCGGAACGCTAATGTTTCTCGGTGCATCATTGATGAGGGGGCATCCACCTGTGTGATGTCTGCTTCAGTTTGGAAACAACTCGGATCTCCTGAATTGGCCCCTTCCGCAATCACCCTCCGTGCGTGGGATGGCCATTCCTCCCAGCCCATTGGTTTATTCCGTAATTGTCCTATCACTCTTGCAGGCAAGATCGTTTGTGTTGACGTTGAAGTCATCGACGCCCCTCTTGATTATAACATTCTTTTGGGGCGTAGCTACACTTATGCTATGTCTTATATCCCATCCGCGGTCCACCGCAAGATGTTTTTTCCTCATAATAGAAAGATAGTCACCATTGACCAGTTGACGTATCATGAGCCAAAATCTCAGGCCTCCCCTGAGTCGACCATCTCTTCTGTAGCCAATCAACAAACTGTCAATTCTTTGACCAGTGTCTCTCCCGGCGTCTACAAAGACTCCTCTTTTCTTGGAACCTTCCCTGGTCTTCCTCCTCCTCCTATCTCTGACCCCAGCTCATCGAATGTTTGCATGATGCAATTGTCTCGGGCTGCTCTCAAGCAACCTGCTTCGGCTAGTCAGCAACCGTGCTCTCTGCAACCTGCTCCTAGCCCTTCACCTGTAGCTGGTAGTCATGAGCCTCTTTATCCTCCTGGAATGGTTCCTCCAAGCATTAGCCATTTAGGAGCCGTCCCACCTGGCCATTACCCCTCTGGTCAGATACCATTCCTAGCTCCCCCACCAGGAGTGTACACGGTACCTGTCATGGCCACCCTCTCTCTTCCTAACCTAACCCTTGGGATTCCCGTCTGGTACCTTGATCCTCCGGCCCCAATCTTGCCTGGACAACCCAAACCTTATCTTGCTTTGATCCCGGTTCAACCGGTCCCCAGGACTTCTCCCGCTGCAACAGTGCCTCAATCACCTCAACAGGAACCACCTCCTGTTGCGACCGCTTCGGGTAAGAAGGGCAAAGCTCGCAAGGGGGGCATCAAAGGACAAGGCTGCCCCAACAAACCCTGCCCCTCCTCGGCCTCCAAAGCATACCATCCAGTATGATTTGTGTGATGTTGTCGGTCACACCACCCATTCCTGTCCTGACTTGCCTCATCTCAAGCCCATGGTTAATGTTGCGTTCCCTGAGTCCGCGGTCCCGGAAGCCTCTATTCCTTCCGCGACCGCAATCAAGAACCCCAAGACTATTCACACCAACCACCCCTGTGCTTTGTGTGATCTCCATGGCCATTACACCCATCTTTGTCCCCGCCTCGAGTACTTCCGCACCTCTCTAGCCGCGGTCCACCAATTCGAGGCCAAGCACAATGAGTCCACCTCTCCCCTATTTGCACGTTTTTCTTCGGCAGAACTACCAGACATGACTGCTCCCATTGACATTCCCCCTCCTGATGTCGAGATGATGGAGCCTTCATCCACCATTTTCTACCTATCATCATCCATGAGACCCTCGGGGAACATTCCCTCTGAATCCTCCCCTGTTGTTTCGCTTGACCTTCCTTCAGCGATCACCTTGGGCTCAACATCGGTAGATCCTTTATCTACTTACTCTTCTGTCACCCCTTGTGACGATACGCATGTGAACCTCTCTTCTCATGATGATGATTCAGGTCGCTTCGCCACGTCAGGTGGTCTTTCTTCCACCAGTCACCCCATCTTCTATCACGATGATGACATTATGGAAAAAATCCCCACCCCTGACTTTATCTATTCCCCCTTACATCGAACCCATGCGTTCACACCACATACACCTTGTGGCCATTACATTGAAACCCAATGTTTGGGTAAGGGGGCACCCACATTTGAGAGACCAAGAGAAGCAGTTCTCCACAAATCTCCTAGTGTATCTGGTCGTGTTGACTTTAGTACCATTATTCTTCCACATTTAGAAGAACCTCTAGAGTCCCATATCACTTCAGATCACTCTAGGGATGATACCCCTTATCGTTCCCTCATCTTCCCTCAACAACCCAATCTCTTAGACATTGTTTTTGACCAACCTATGGGTTTTCTAGGCGAGCATCAGTTCATTATCTCCAAATCCTCTCTTTTGGATAGTGACACCAGGTATGCCAACCCGCCAACTTAAAGTCCATTTGCTTCATATATGCAGTACTAAAAGAGATTGGTAATCCTCCATTTCCTTTCTCAAATTGCATAACCATAACGAAAACAAATGGCACACCACATCATTAAACTATGTTTAGATTCCCCTTTTTCTAAATACATTTTGGCATGACCACACCATGCTTGGGGGCACCTATGCCCCTCAACCATAACCCTCCTCAAAATCGAATTTCTTCACTTGCAACACTCATACTAGGGGCACCATTTGGCCTGCATACTTATCCATGCTCGTGTTGATGTTCGTCCATGAGTTCCCATCTTGTACTCATGTTTTCATGGTCCCCCATTGGACCTTTACTATGTGGCAGCACCATCAAGTCGCCCTTGTTTAGAGCATCCAAGTTGAGTCATCATTGCATTCATGGAGTCTATCCCGAGTCCCTTTTTACCCCGCTATAGCCCTCCATCCTTCATTGCTTGGTCCCTCTCTTGTGTCGCACATAATGGCCTTCAGTCCCACTGTCCCCTATCCCTTATGATATTGTGTCAGTCGCTGCCATGTCATTCATGCCCTTTATTCTCTAGCAAGGGAAGTCGTCCATTCGCTACTCAGTCCCTTCCATTTCACCGTCATCATTCGTGTCAGTCTGTCCGTCGCTCTACTATTTTCTCTCGTGCCTTAGTTGGGGATCTCTCATTGCCTCACCTATGGCGGACCTCCTTCTGTCGACATCAGCTCATTCATTCCAGAAGCCAGGTCTAGAGGGCGGTGTACCTTGGTTCCAGCTTCCACTCTTGTTCGGTGCCTCGGATCAGGCAAAGGGATCTCTCATTACCCTTTGACTTGATTGTTTCTCCACTCTAGCTCCTTTCAGCATGATCAAGATTCGTATGCTTGATGGTTTAGTGATGCAGCAGCAGCTATTGGTGATTCCCGGGTGTGTGTGAGATGTCTCACCCCTCATGAGGGGGTGGCCGTGCAAGTAGCCCCCCACATGCCCAGATGACCTCTTCATTGCAGCCTTCGATGCAGCTCCATATATTTGATGATGTCGGCCTTAGCCGCTTGCAGCGCCTCTTTGATTTGCATGTATTAGTTAGATTTTGTGAGCCCTTCCCCGCTTATAGGGGGCATTTGGGTTGTATTTGTATCTCATGTACTCAGATATTATTGTATAATTCCTGGCTGTTATCCCAGGCATAGCATGTATGTGGGATCCCTCATTGTATTTTTATCTGGCTCATGTTTATGCCGGTTGTACTTAATGGTTCGGTCCCTTGTTTACTGGACACACTATTCTTTTGTACTTTGTCTCGGCGGGCATAGGTATGCCTCCCCCGCCGCCTTTAGCACATGTACCCTCTCATAAAAAGAGACTTGTTGCACCTGTAAGTCTCGTCTCCTTAGGGTCTAGTTCTCCAGCACATTAGTCTACCTTACATTTCTCTCTCTGACTTCCCTTTTGATGTCTGGTGATCGAGTTCTTACAACGTACTTCGGTCATACGATTTGCTCCTAACACTCGCACGCTGGGGGGCAATCTGTTACACCATTTTTTGGTCATCTAACCTACTATCATTAGATGGACCCAAGTACACCATGTAAGACCAATTTTACCCTAAATAAAATTGCTTTCACTATGTAAAATAACTTAATAAAACACATTTATTAGGTTGTTTATGGTCTAAACAGGAAACCCCAAAAGGAAATATTAAACAAACCTATATTTATTTGATTTTCCTCAAGGAATAATTAATTAAACAATAATGTAATTATTATTCCTGGTCATGTTTAACCCAAAACAAAGAAATTAATTAGATAAATCTTTATTTATCTTATTATTTTCTAGGAATAATTATTTAAATCTTATTTAAATAATATTCCTTGTTAAATATGACTAAATCACCCATAAATAATTAAATAAATCATTGTTTATTTGATTATCTTTCAACCACTTCCTTAAAATGATAACTAAATCATTTATTTATTTATTATTTACAAATAAAGGGATTTGACCCAAGTCAAATACTTTTTCCCTCCAACAAATATAATAAAATATTCCATAAAAGGTGGATCTAGATTTGGTTAACATTATTTTAATCATGCACCAAGATCTAGAATGACCCAATATTTTGTTATAAATAGGAGGGTTTTTCCTACCATTCTTCACCTTTGTTGCCTATTAGATCACTCTGGATCTATACACTTGGTCACATTTTTCTACATTATTTGTTGTGTGAGCTCCCTTTGAGTTCTATCTTTGTCTGGGTTTTCTACACCAACAAGAGAGAGAGATTCTAGATATGAAGTGCTGAGGACTTCCAAGAACCCATCCCATTGAGGAGAATTGGATACACCTTCTTGTTTTCCTCCCAGGTGCCCTTAATATAAAAATTCTTTCAAAAAACATTGTTCTTGTCTTGTCTATTGGATGTATGGAGCAAACTCTTAATTTTACTGCTTAATGTCTTTCTATGCATAGATCTGGTTTTTTGTAGCACTTGTCTTGATCAACTAACTGCAGATCTGAAGATATTGGCAGCCACATTTGATGTTAGGGCTATAAGTTATGCGTAGCTAAAGTGGTCTTTTTTCATACGCTTCGACAAAAGATTCACACTAACAATGACCACTTGCAGATTTATGATATGGGCCAGCAAGCTTGGTTACGTTGGTTTCCCTTGGGAAATTCCTGTCACTACCCAAAGGCTCCTATTTCTTTGATCCATGCCTTGAGGAACACTTATGAAATGAAGAAGGAGGCATGGCTGCACTAGTTTCTCTTGGGTGAGTATGGTTACCACCCAATAGCTCATATTTTTCTAATTCATGCCTTATGTATCAATGATAGAATGCAGCAAAAGAAGGCATGTTCATTTTGGTTTCATTTGAGAGAGATTGGCCACCACATGACATCTCCTATGTCAATGTGTTTTGTATTGGGTAAAGCTTGGCATAATGCTCTCATGATGTGCATTGATGATGTTTATTTGTATTGGACTGATGTGACATTCCGTATGTCCATTAGTATGTTTTTACTCCATGATACACATGAGGGGGAGAGAAATCAGCAAGATCTATTGTTGCTTTGGTTACTTTTGGGGGAGTTTGGCTTCTCCATCTTACATGGAGGAGATGGAGGATGGCAGCAAAGGGCATTACTCCGGTGGCTACTATTAAGAGAATATGGTTTGACATCTTTGTCCACCCATATATCTCCTTTTATTCTTTTTCATGATGTTGGAATGATGCTTGGATCCAACGAGGCCAATAGGGCTAAGGATGACAGCATATCAATGCTCAATCAAATTCATGAAGCATGGGATGGAGAGATGTATTATGAGATGGGGCTTTTCCTTTGTGGAAAGAGCCACTTTATTTTATGTATCTCATGTATTAATGATGTATTTGGAACTCATATGGCTGTCACTTGTTACTTCATGATGGAAGGAGGGCATCTAACCATACAGTTAGAGGCCATTCTATATGTTTTTGAAAGATAACTTTGGAACCAAACATACATAACACATTGCAACAAATGGAGGAAGCCTTCCTTATGTGGATGTCATTTGGAAGGGAATAGATATCTTTGGAATAGGACAAGTAACATTTTGCCGGGGAGGACTGTAATATTCCCAAGTTTTCACCTGATATTTGGAATATTAAATTTCTTAATTTTCTTAATGAATTAAGTAAATAAAAGGGTGGAGGGACCCATAATCCTCAGTATGAATAAATATCCACTTTTTATGTGTGAATGTGGATTAATTAAGCCTAGATCTGCATAATAAGGTAGTTTAGCAACTACTAATGTGAATGGAATTGGAGATCATGTCTCATTTATGAGATAAATTATGGAGGTTGACACAGTCAACTAAGATCTTGAAGATGTCAAACAGAAGATCATGGAACATTCATGATAAAGTGATGGAGGATGTTGTGCAATTAAAGCACACATGATAGAGAGGGTGTACATTGCACCTAGACATGATGGTTGATTTGGTCAACAATGCAGTCAAACTTGGAGGATCTTGTCCACATGCACAACGCAGTCTAGATAAGGGCCAAGGCATGGGAAGGCTCAAACATTATATAAAGAAGATCAAGGTATGCTAGTTATTCTTGATGTAAGGATCTTTTGAGATCTATAATTTTTATGTGACATTCCATTGCTTTCTCGGGCTGTTTAGCAGAGATTGAAAGTGATGTTTAGCACATGGTGTTCTTGGTCAGGAATCCCACCTCTTTCTTAGAGTATCTCTAGAAAGAGTATTTTACTTCATTCCACATCAGGCATTAGTGCCATATCTCTTTTCCTACTTTCTGCAGAACATTCATATTCAGGAATTGCAGATTTCTAAAGATCAGTTTGGAAGGTGGAAGTTGTCTTCAGTACTTTAGCTGGAGAACTGGTGAGGGTTTATTCCTATCACCTTGGGCTTATAGATCAGCATTCCCAGAGCTTCATTTCAGATCTGGCATGAGGTCAAAAGTTATTGACCTCCTACCAGCAGTATTTCCTTCAAGAATTACGCTATCCAATTTGCAAATCAAAAGGGAGGAAGGAAGTTACTGGCATTTTAGCTAGTAATCCTGTGAGGGATCATCCCCTCACATTGCCATCAGTATTTTCATCATCCTAGAGTTTATTGCAACATTTTTTAGCAGGCAGAAGGCCTCTCTTTCCCTCACAACCCAGTTTCTATTGGCAGTTGTGTTGCAGCAGCTGCAATCATTATTGGAGGATTGAGAAGCTAGATAACCCTTCAAGCTTAGATATGATCTTGCAACATATTTTAGCCATCTATTTGATAGATCTAGCTTCAGATCTGTATTTCCCAACAGATCAAGGATCAAATCCTAGGAGGGTAATTTTCCAAAGTTGTAGATCTGGAAAATCCTTTCTGGGTTGTCTTGGTAATCCATTTCATTGGCCAAATTTTGAATCTTGGCATCATCTGAGCTCTAGATTTGAGTAGATCTGCATTTTCCTTTTCAACCTGCAGTCATATGTTCATATTCTACTAAAGGAATAGCGCAGTATTTTCTTCAGTGGTTCTCCAGTTACGCAGTGCCTATTGTGGCATGTTTTCTAGGTGATTATAGGCCATCTCTTTGGCTAGATCCCCTCATATTTTGTACATTGTGTAACTGAATCTTCTCCAATATAATAAAATGGCTCAGCTTCTCTGTAAATTCTGATGTTGTCTTAAGATTTATTGTTTATCTTGCTGCAGTTCTTATATTATGTTTAAGTATTACTGCATTCTCCCTTTTGGGATATTACATGGTGCTGGCATGTCCTCACCATCAAAATACCCAATGCCTGCAAAATATATACAAGTACAGAACAATAATTAGACAATTTCATTACACAATTTAATAAAATCAAGTTAAAGAACATGTTAGAATAAATTTAAATAAAACAATAATATTACCTCTATCATCAGGCGACTCATCATCTGTGAAGAGGATGTAGGCACACCCTCGCCAATCCAAACCAACATAAGGACAGGGGACCATAATGAATGGATGCTCGTCAACACTGGCTAACAAATCCAGTGCATCATGCAATATCCTTGTGGAAAACTCAGTCTCGCCCCTCTTGGGCATCATCTGTCCCCACATGTGCATCTGTGCCTCCAACATCGGCCTACGAGGCTGCCAAACAAAAGTAGGCCTCGTCTCTGGAAACCTCTCAAAAAATAAACAAAAAATCTTTGAAGAAAAAGGGAAGTTGACCCTCCCTTGTGCATGAGCAAGATATCTATCTAAGGTTGTACAGAACTGCTACAAAAAAATGGTAGACCACCTGACAAGTCATGGCTCCTTTACTAAAGAATCAACATAATATAGAAGCGAGAAACTAATGTGTTTCCTGTCACTGTTGTTGTGTGAAATGGTCGAAATCAAAAGTGAGAGGCACCTCACCTCTTGACCACCAAATGCACCAATACCTAACTGACCTCCGGAGACCTGAAAATCTGAAGGAGACAGTATATCTGCGCTAATGTATCTCTGGGAGTATACAAACTGACTCCCTGCTACATAGCCAACTGGAACCTCTGGTAACGAGGGAAAATCCACCCCTCTCCTCGATAGCCCTGTAATGAAATATATGTCCTCCTTAGTGGGCGCGTACCACTGGTTAGGACCAACCCGGAAAGCCTATCGGTGGGCATTCCACCTATGGATAAGATGTCTAAAAAACACACCATGGCCCTTTAAGGAAGTGGCCTCCTCATAGAACTTGAGGAGGCCTACCTGCCTTAGGAGCCCCTGGGTAGCTGCTGTAATAGGGCGAGGGTATGCATCTCTCTCCCTCTCTCATGCCTCCCACAGGTGAACCATGTTATACTTGTCCACCTGTTGTTGCTGTTGTTCCCCCTCTTCTCTCATTTCACGTCTCTGAGTGATTGACATATTAAATATAGTTCTTTTATTAAATGAGACATGTATTGAGGAACATACATGTATAATTTTTTTTGGAAAAAAAAATAGTCAGTGCATAGCAAAAAACAGGCATGCACCGGTACCGGTGCGTTTTTTTTTGTCGCACACCAGCGGTAGTGCACCAGAAAATATTCAGCGCATCGGCGGAGGTGCACCTGAAAATTTTTAGTGCATCGTTGACTATGGATAGTGTCAAGAGTATGGTGCGATATTTTACCAGGTCGCACTGTTGACACTGTCAAAATGTAGAATGCGGTGTGCTGACACAAATACACGCCCCGGGGTGGAGATTTAAGTCAATGTACCGCATTGCCACTATTCCACATGTTCAACGGTGCGGCCGGGTAACCGACCACACCGTACTTTTTTTTAAATTTTAAAATAACATGGTGCACCTTTTGGTACTGCCCCGGAATCGGTGCAGATACCATTAGCACCGGTTGCGGTGCGACCTATAAATTTACAGGCAGCATCGCGAATCGGTGCAAGCCAAACGGCTCAAGCCCACCGCGCAACATAATTTTTTTCTTTTCTTTTAAATGGTTAATTTAAGGTAATTTGAAATTCTAATCCACTAAAAGGCTTAATTATGGAAAAACAAGAAAAATACATGTACATTTGGCCGTCGAGGAGTCATATTGGCTGTAGAATTTGCAAAATAAAATTTTCCCACCATTTTGCAAAATTCAAGCTGGAGATTGGTGGGCAATACACAACAGCAGTGCGTGCAATGGGTTCAATGGGAGCACCGATGTCAGGGTGGCTCAGACAAGGATAAATTGCACTGGTGCTTGAGAGATCTAGAGCACTGAGAAAAGTGAAAGATGCGGTTTTTTGGTCGTAATTTTTTTTTGTTTAACCCTGTTCTGGTGTGTGGGGTTTTATAGGCACACCGATGCGGTTTTTTAAGACTACACCGGTGTGGTTTTTCAAGACCGCACCAAGCAGTTTCTGTTTTGGCACGGGGTTTTATGACGCGCTAGTGCGAAAGCTTTATAAAGCACCGATGCACTACAGTAATAAGACGCACCGGGTAGGTGTGTACGGAGTGCACAGGGTCCAGTGTGCCAATGTTTTTTGCGCATCAGTGCTTTCTCTTGTTGAACGCATCGATGCGGTTTAGGTTGATAAGAGCACTAGACGAAAAACATCCGCAAAAACCTTCATCTGCCAACCTCCTCCAGTAACCTCCGCTAGAAATGGATGTCTGGGGTATTTTTATAAGGGGTTCCTCAAAAACATACGCAAGAGGGTCTTTTCCTTGTAGTGGATGTTGTGAAGTTGCATGGCTTCATGGATGCAGATTGGGTTGGTAGTCCATCGGACTGAAAGAGCACATCAGGGGGGATCTTTAGCATTGGATCTACAACTATTTCTTGGTACAACAGGAAGCAGAGATTCGTGGCACTTAGTTCAGTGGAAGCGGAATACATGGCAGCAAGTCAAGCTACATGTGAGGCTATCTGAATGAGAAAGATCTTGGTTGGTTTGCTTGGTTCTCAGATGGATTTGACAGTGATTCATTGTGATAATCAGAGTTGCATTAAACTCTCGATTAATCTTGTGTTTCATGATAGTTCCAAGCATATAGATATCCGATACCATCATCTCAGATATTATGTGCAGAGGAGAATCATGTTGCTTTAGTACATTCCCACGGAAGATCAGGATGCAGAATTTTTGACGAAGGCACTCACCAGGAGAAAATTTGAATACCATAGAGACAGGATCGGGGTGAAGAATAATCCCTTTCTTATTGAGAGGGAGTGTTGAGATTCAACAAGAATTTTTTGGCATCCATGATCCTAGTGAAAATTAAGCACCTACACTAGGGTGGGGCCCACAGGCTATTTTTAGGTGCATTTATATTTATATTATCCCTTAATTTAGATGGACATTAAACTGTAATCTATTCTCAATATGGTCTTGAAATAGTTAACTGAAGTGGAAAAATCAGTTAGCTAAGTGAATTTCGAGTTAGAGGATGGTTGGTGGGACATGTAGAGTAATTCTAGTTGTAACAGAGTTGGAAGTGCAGTGGTGCATGAGTTTGTGCAAGTTGTAAATAGTTTAACTCAATTAAGTGAGTTAAACTCAGTTGTGCTAGTTGTAACTAAAGATACACTAGTGAGAGATCAAGTGAATTAAATATTAATTAATTCACAATCAATGATCTCACATGCAACTAAGGATTTACTATTATTAGTTGCATGCATGTCAGATCCAGTGGAGACCCAGTTGAGTTCTAGGTGAAAAGGAAGTTTACTATCAGTTGTGACATTATCCACTTGCACACAAGAAAGTAAACACACATTGGATGTGCCCATGATAATTTCACAGTCAAGGCAGGTAGGATTGCATTCAAAAAGGATTGCGCAATGAAGGTAGGTTGTTTGGAGACAATAAATTGGCTAACGGATTTGCCAATTTTTGCATGACGGAGTGAGAAAATTAGCTGATGTACTAGGGGCTCTTGTGAGAAGAGTTTTGTATGTAATTGTTTCCTGATCCATGATATAATATGCAATAGAAGATAGTGGGGTTTTTAGCTGTAAGCTTTCCTTGGGAAATTATCTTTGTTGTGTGTGATTGACCTTTCTTTATGTTCATGTGATTAGCAATTGTGTTTTTAATTCCGCAAAGGAAATTGTAGAAGCGATTCAGTATTTAACTTTAGAAAATTTTTATATCAAGTGAATCCAAGATATACGTGCATATTATATAATTTCTACAATAAATCACATGCTCTCTAATAACATGGCATTCTTGAACCAAAACCATACCAATACTTGATTCTGCTGTTGCGAGATACAAGAGGAAATCCCTGCTATAATCGGGTGGAATCAAAAGAGGAGTATAGGTCAATGCATTTTTCAAGGCATCGAAGGAGCGCTGAGCGAAATCATCCCCAAAAAAAGGAACTCCTTTCTTTAGTAAACAAATGAATCCTTTCTTATTCTCGGCATAATTTACGATAAATATCCTTATAAAATTGGCTTTACCTTGAATATCTTTGAAGTTTACAGATAGTCGATGGGGGAGGAAACTAGAGTATTGCCTCAACCTTGAAGGGATCAATGCAAATCCCTTTATTTGACACGGTGAATCTCAATAGTATACTAGATGTAATTGTGAAAAAGAAAATATTAGGTTCCAACCGGATGTTATAGTGATGACATCTTTCAAAAATTAAATGAAGGTGTTTACGGCAATCAATTCTCTTTCGAGAATGAGCAGCTGAAACATCCAAATAGGATTCAATTATGCGCTTGATGTCATGAAAATCATAGGACATGGCTTGCTAAAAAGTAGCTCCAACATTCTTTAGGCCAAAAGTAATTTTCCTGTACGCAAACGTACCCTAGGGACAAATAAATTTTGTCTTATGTTAATCTTTAGAATGCATAGTTATTTTATTATATCCAGAGAATCCATCCATTAAGGAAAATATTTCATTCCTAGCACACTTGTCAATGATCTGATCAATAAATGGAGTGGGGAAATTGTCTTTAGGACAAGCCTTATTTAAATCCCTAAATTCGATGCATACCCAAATCGTTCCTTGCTTCTTATCAATGGGGACTAGATTCAAGACCCATTCAGTCAAAGGAACAGGGTATATGAAATTCGCCTTAAGTGTCTTTTCTACCTCCTCTTTAAAAGCTGCAACTTTCCTAAGATTAATTGATCAAAGCTTCTGCCATATAGGCTTAGCATTTTTGTATGTATTGATCTCATGTTGAAATATTGAAGGATCGATTCCAGGAATTTATTCATAATACCAAGAAAATACATCTCGAAACTCCTCAAAGAGATCGATATATATTTTGATTTCTTCAGGGGAACATTCATCTCCAATGAATACATTCTCAATGATATTCAGATTCCTGGAAATGTTCACTGGAATGGTTTTCGATATATTAGACATATTACCTTCAGCAAAAATTTGTGATGGAGCCAAATGGTTTAGGATTTAATGAACACTTCCAGTTAGAGAAGGACCAGAAAAATTTGATTCAAATTCATGCAAATTGGGGAGAACATATGACCGATGATGCAAATAATCTCATGGTATTTTTGTACGAGTCATTGCTTCTAAAATTTTCTCTTCAGATGGTAAATACATGTCAAGGCAATCTATAGCTGATGTAGAATCAACAGTCTAGACGGAAGCCACATCACCATCCATATCCTCTGACGGGGGAGGAATGGGGTCAGAATCTACTAAATTCATAATAGATTGATATGTTATTTCTATTGCATATATAGGGTATGCCACTCTTCCTACTTTCCCTTCTTCCAATGTAGCAGTAAGAGAGGCAAAGGGCCAAGGATTAGAAAAATAATGAGTTCTGAAATAACCTTTTTGAGGAGTGGTCCTGGAAGAAAAAATGGCATTGATATTAACAACAGGAGATGGAAGATCAAAGTTAGCCATCAATGAAGGATGCATTCCAACTCCCAAATTATCGACAAGCGGTTTAGTATCCTTTTCCAAAGGGATGGTAGAGTCAGAGGATGCATTGGGATCATTAGGAGAATAAGCCATTTGATCAATTGTAAAAATTATCCCTTCATGAGGTAAGCATAGGATGTGGAATAATGATGAAACAATGGGATCCATTGCATAAAATCAATTTCGACCCAATAAAATATTATAGTCAAGGTTGGCATCAACTATATCTACCTCTATGTTGAAAACCTTTCCCCGAACATAGAAGGGAAAGGATAGAGGAATTCCATGTGTCCTGTGAGAATGAACATTGTATGTAGTAAGTGTTGAGAATTTGGAGGGCTGGAGATTAACACAAATTCTCTTCTTGATAATTACTTGTGACCTTACTTGTGATACTTATGTCTTTTTCTTCTTTTAAGTTAGTTAATATTTCATCAAGTCAATTATCAAAATGCACAAGACACAAAAGTTAGGCTCTTAGAGCTAGGGGAAAACCTCTCCCTCTTGGAGAGGAAAAGCTGCAAATAATTCTTCTTATAGATCTTCAAATGACAAGTACCATGACCTAGACATAGACCCTTGACATAGATATGGTTCCAAGACCTTGATCTTATTTGAATTGCTTGAACTGTGAGAAGGTAAATCAAGATTTACCTTCCTCACTATTGCTGCCTTTTCTCCTTATGATGACTATCTTAACTTCAGCAAATGCTTTCTCAAATCAACGGCTTACACTCTTCCAACACTTCACTGCAACCTAGCTTCAACAATCCACAACCTCTACCTATTGTATTATTCACAATTTACTTTATACTCTTCTATTTAGATCAACGTATATCCTTTGTTCTATATCCGTATTCATATGATTTCCTTGATTTATATGCTACCCTCTTATCCGAGCATATATACTTGCTTTTATCCGCAGATATATATTGTCATTATATCCGCAATTTTCTTCCTTTAAATGTCCACAATTTCCTGAGATTAGGTCCGAAAACTTCCTGATGATAGGTCCGCAATTCTTCCTGAGATTAGGTCTACAAATTTCCTGTAGTTGTCTTCAATTCTTCATGTAGTTGTCCGCACCGTAATCTGGTGTCTGTCTGCACTATCATATGGTATATGTCCACTGTAGGTTCATATATTCATCAACACTTATATATTCAGATTGATCCGCAAACATTTCACAAAACAATCCGCAAAACTGCCTCAAACTTGTCCGCAATTACTCAAAGGAATCCGCATTTTGTTGTGTGCTTATGTGCCACAGGAACAAGGTTATATATAAGGATCTTCAACTGTCGTTAGGCCGACCCTTCTGTTAGACTCCTGTAATTCACAGTATCACAAGGTGACTGATTATTTCTCAGGTCTTTCATATTGAAAATAATATTCCATGGCTGTCATTTATTTTCAGTAAAAGAAGGGAAATCCTGACTGTCAAGAGCTTCAAAGGAATCAATCTGCCTTTCAGTTCAGTGAAGGAGGAAAGAATTTCTTAAAAGCGTAATGGTGAGCTAACTTCTACCCTCATTTCATATCATTTACCCTCTCTTACCCTTCATTTTTTCCAAATTCTGAATTCCAACACTCGAAATCCCATTAAAACCATTAAAATCCAAATATCTATACATTCGGGACTTTATCGCAGCTCCGCCCACCCAGTAACAGTCGTATCATATATCCCTTAAAGCTTACCACTTATGACATTTACTGCAGCTCCGCCCCCCACAGCCAACCTTTGATACATATCATATATTTCATATATGATATCTTATATGTCACTTTCCACACTCTAATGTAGGGAAATGCTTACCGTTCATCTCTATCGGCGTTTCGCAGATCCAACTTCATACAAATCCCAATTTTTGCCTCCTACAAAACCCTCCGAAATGCAATTTGCAAAATATTGTTGGACCTCATCCTGTCACATCACCCCTATTCTCGTCGCACATCGCAATTCGCAAGGTTTATCCTTTAACTCCCGCACCTTGTAGAAAAAACTCAAGCTTTGTGATTTGTGGTCCTGCCACATCACCTTCTGTCAGTGCACATCGCAATTCACGGGTTTTAGTACTCACCTCATTTTCCGATCCCAAACCTTGCTATCTACGGTAAACCTTAATGTTGACGTGCGTAGCAAACCTTAAAGTTGCAATGTGTGCGATTTACGATATGGGTGGGACCCAATCGCATATCGCAGTTCGCAGGTCCAGAGAATAAGTGTTAAAAGGGAAGTTAAAAACATCGGAGTGAAAAGTGTGATGTAGTTTAAAGAAAAATCCTAAAGGCTTCAAGTTCGGGCGTATGAGGTTTATGCGATGTTTTATGAAGAAAGAGCTAACACGACAGAAGGACCTGACAAGGAGAAAAAGGCAGAGGATTGCTCAACGTCGCGGTAGTAAGGAGATAGACCAAAAAGGTCGAGTAAGGCAAAGGCGTTTGCACAAAACTATTATGTTATAACAGCAAGAATGCAAAAGGCAGGAAACGTAGCCAGCACAGGCATCAGACCTGCTGAATCAGCCAGCGCAACACCAGATTTGATTATCCAACAACCATTTTTTGAAGAAACAGGGCCAAATTTCAAGTTTATTTTATCGCAGCCTCTTCATGATCCCAAGAGGAAATTTCTTCCTGTTGAGATTCAACAAGATGATGAGCTTAGTGAAAAGAGTCGCCTTTACTAAGTGGGCCTGCAGGCTATTTTTGGCGCCAGTCTATTTTTAGACTATGTCTATTTTTGGACATGGTGATTATATTTTAGAAGTTGCAGGATGCTATTTGTGGATGGTTGGTCAAGTTGGAAAAATAGATGAAATTATATTTTTATAATATTGGGCGAAGTCTATTTATATATCATCGATCTAAAAATAGAAGTGTCGATTATTATTAGCTCTTAATAATAATCCGACAGTAAACAACAACTTATTCTCTTGGAGCACTTAATTTCAATGTACAGATTTGGAAAATTAGTGGGCTGAAGGAATTACGCAATTCCTATGGTTTATTGGTGGTTCATGCATGAAGGACTTAGTTAGAACTGAAGTGGAAAAGTTATGACAGAGTTGGAAGAGTAGTTCATGGAGTTGTATGTAGTTTAACTTAGTTAAATTGAGTTAGACTCAGTTGAGCTAGTTGTATCTAGTCTAACTGAATGATACACTAGTGAGAGTGGAGTGAATTAATTAGTTAATTAATTCACAAATAATAACACATTAATCAACTAAACAATACAACAGTTAACTACAGTGCATGTCAGCTTGCTTGCTGGAGACCCAGCGGAGAGATAGTGTAGGGCAAGATGGACTATCCGTTGTGATCATAGTGATGCATTGATTGCACTGCACACACACATTGGAGTTGCCAATGAGCATTATGCAGCATAAGGTTCTAAGTAATTCGAATTCATTACTTAGCTATTCTCTTTAAGGGATAGTGCAAAGGAGGTAGGGTTGAAGAAGAGGCAAAGGCACCCGGTGCATGGATTTGCGTATTTAAGGGGCAGTGTGTGAAGATTGATTGTACTGAGAGCTTGATGTACTAAGCTTTGTATGATATTGTTACATGATCTCCATGATACATAATATATGATAGTTGGGGTTTTCAGCTTCAGGCTTTCCCGTTAAACAACTGTATTATGTGCGATTGTTTTTATTTATGCTTCACATGTGTTTGCAATTAATTTTCCGCAAAAGATTAACAGTGGAATGATTCTTTATTTTGCAAGAAGTTAAATATTGTGAGATCAGGAGAATCTGGATGTATGCAGGCTTAGTGTATACTAATTTCTACACTTCCTTATTCTGTAATCAATAACCGACTATAAAGCCACTATTATGGACAGACTTGTCTTATCACAACAAGCACATTTCCACTTGGAAAAATGATCCAGGTGGATATTGGTGGCCACCCACATATTCCACTTGAGGCCCCACCATTGTCTCTTTCAGTTTTTTTCACAACTTACTATTTTTAGCAGTTTTTTGGGTCCTGAACTTCCAGAGCCATTTTGAAGCCCCAAACGGAGATAGTAGGACAAAGTTACGTCCCCGGGAAGTTGAAACACCAATTTACCAAAACGAGGCCCATAGTCTGGGCGCTTCATCTCCTAGAGTTAGGTTTTTAGACATTTAGAGTTCTCCATTGTTTCTCCATAATAAATAGGCCCTTGAGCCTCATTGTAACACAGTTCAGAGGTTTGTAGTCGCCACATCTCTTCTCAGAGATTCACTACCAGCACCCTAGCTATTTTATTTCCATCATTTTTGTAAGCATATTTTTGTGATTTGATATTAATGAAATGAAGCCTTATTTCCATTGTATTTCTATGTGTATGGTTATTTCTGTATTCTATTGCGTTCCTGCATAAATCTGGATAAGTGGTATTAAATTGGTCTGCTTTTTCTTGATCCTTCTTTGCATGTCCCCAACGAGGTTGGGGTATAAGGAGTTAGGGCTCGATCTGGTGGAACCTTTTCAAGATCAACCTTGCAAACCCCGATGGATGCCCATGGGGGACGAAAAGAAAGATGAGGGAGCAGGAGATCCTATCAAAATATTTCTCGAGGAGGCCCTCGAAAAACAAAGGAATGCGATGATGGATAACTTTTCTCGGATCCTTCAACGACTGCCCACCGGTTGCGCATTTGCATCCAGCTGCCACTCTGGAGGCGTGACTCCCTTTAAGGTAAAAGTAAACTTTGACATTCCCATATTTGAGGATCAAATAGATGCAGATGCCATAGATATATGGTTGAATCTATTAGAAGGATATTTCTCAGTTCATGACTTTTTCGATCGGGAGAATATTATTTTTGCACTGCTTAAAGCTACCCCCCATGTCAAGGACTGGTGGGAAACCTACTGTGAGAAAAATGATGAGACAAAACCCTCTCTATTCTTAGCTGTACCCACTTGGAATTATTTCTGAGATGCCATCAAGGAACAATACTATCCCTTGGGGAGCTATGAGGACAAGTACATACAATGGACCACGCTGCGGCAACAAAGGGATCAAGATGTGCATGAGCTAATGAATTCGTTTCATACCCTACGCACAAAGTTGGGTATCAAAGATTCAGAGAAAAATTTGGTGCTAAAGTATCGCAGTTGTCTGCATAGATAAATTTAGGAGGAAATGAAGTTCCTTGACATCTCCTCGCTTGGTACGGCATACTGGTATGCTGCCAAGATTGAGCAGAAATTTAAACAAAAGAAGCGAGACTTTGGATCTGCAATCAAAAGCAAGGGAAAGGTGCCCCCAAGCCGCAGAACAAAGGACAAAGCCAAGGCATGGCGGCCCAAGACAACCTGCCAAAGACACAAGCAAAGAACAACACCACGAAGCCAAAGAAGGACATGGGAAAGTGGTGTGAGTTCTATAAGAGCTCCACTCACAACATAAGAGAGTGTCGGGCCAAGCAGTCGCTGGTGGCCGAGATGAAGGCTTCTTAATGAGATGCATACTTTGACTCTAAATTAGAACCTGACAAGGTGAATGACAAAGGGAATCAGATTATTGATGCAGAGCCCAACGCCACTGTTGCCACTACGAAGATCTAGAAGGAGGAACCAGAAGACCCAGAGGAGGTAGAGCGTCTCTTCCACTCCCAGATGTGGGTAAAGGGTTCCCCACTACGGTTCATTGTTGACAATGGGAGCCAAAAGAACCTCATTTCAGCAGATGTCGTGAAGTAGTTGGGCTTGCTGAACCCACAACCATACACCATCGGGTGGCTTCACCAAGGACGGGATCTCCGCGTCAGCCAGCAATGCCGCCTTCCCTATAGCATCAAGCCCTTCACAGATGAGGTATTGTGTGACATTGGTCCTATTGATGTTTCTGATGTATTATTAGGCCAACCATAATTGTGGAAGTGACATGCTGTGTATGAGTCCCAGCCTCGTGCTATTATTGTTACTTTGGGAAATAAATTTTACAAGATACCAGAGGTACCACCGCCTCCCACTATCTCTTTGGTTACTGCAAAACAATGCAGTAAGCTCATTTCCAAAAACAGGAAATTTGTTTTCCTGATGATCTGCCCCCTGGGCAAGAAGAAGACTATGGCCATGACCTCCAGACATGGCTCCTCTGCATGACAACAACAAATGGACAAGGTTGTGGAGGAGTATGGGGACGTCTTTACCTCACCAACAGGGGTGCCTCTACACTGTCAGGTCAAGCACCCCATTGACCTGACCCTAGGTGCACCGCTACCCAATGGACCGATCTATAGGCGCTCTGTTCTGGAGAATGATGAAATCAAGAGGAAGATTCAGGTGCTACTACAGAAAGGTCACATTCGGCCAAGTTCATCGCCCTGTGGGAGCCCAATCATGTTGGTACAGAAGAAGGATGGGACTTGGAGACTCTGTATTGATTATCAGGCACTGAACAAGATCACTGTCCGGAATAGGTACCTGATCCCATGGATTGATGACCTTCTGGACCAACTCAAAGAGGCAAAATATTTCAGCAAGATCGACTTGAAGTCTGGGTATCACCAAGTACCAGTTGAACCCTCTGATGTGTGGAAGACTGCCTTCAAAGCTAAGGAGGGCCTTTTCAAAGGGCTCGTCATGCCTTTCGGATTGACAAATGCTCCCGCAACCTTCATGAGGTTGATGGATGAAATCTTGCGTCCATTCACAAACTCATTTGTAGTGGTATACTTGGATGACATTCTGATCTTTAGCCAGACTTGGGAAGAGCACCTCCACCACATGCGAGAAGTCCTCCAAACACTGCTGCAACACAAGTTGTGTGCCAATTTGGAGAAGTGAACTTTTGGCATGACCCGGGTTCAATGTCTGGGATACATTATTGATGAAAGGGGGGTGCATGTGGATCCAGCCAAGATCCAAGTCATTTGGGATTGGCCAGCCCCAACCACCCTAACAAAGTTTTGCAGCTTTCTGGGTCTTGCTAATTTCTACCGCAGGTTCATGTTGGGATTCTCTCATATCACTTGGCCCTTGAGTCAAGTCACCAAGGGAGGAGCGAAAGAAAAATTATGTTGGTCAGAATCTCAACCAGAGGCATTCTTAGAATTGAAACATCACCTCTGTTCTGCCCTAGTGCTCTCATTACCAGACTTGCAACAACCATTTGAGATCGAGATAGATGCCTCTGACTATGCTATTGGGTCAGTTCTTACTCAACAGGGGCATCCAGTGGCATATCGCAGTGAGACATTGTCCGACACAATTCGAAAGTATCCCACTATGACAAAGAAATGTATTCCATTGTGCAGGCTTATCAACAATGGAAGCATTACATTTTGGGGAAGGAGACAATCATCCACATAGACCACTGACCCCTGCAGTTCATACAGACACAAGGGAAGTTGCAGAACAATCGCCATCAGAAGTGGTCCACATATCTGCAACAATTTCATATGAACATCAAGTACAAGAAGGGTAGCACCAATAATGTTGCAGACTGCCTCAACTGACCACCGATCGTGGCCATAACCACCGTTCTCAACTCTTGTGGGCATGAGACTTCTGATTGGCCGCTTCTCTACAAAAGCGATCCAGAATTTGGCTACACATACAAGGCACTCTTGGGTGCTATGCAAGTTCCAAATTTCCACCTCCAAGATGCACTATTATGTCACTTGGGACACCTTTGTGTTCCTTCAAGCGAGCTTTCCAAGATGATATGGGAAGCGCACTACAGTTGAGTCGCCGGGCATTTTGGGGTCGAGAAAACAGTGGCAGTACTGCAGAATTATTTCTATTGGGCCAACCTTCGACAGGATGTTGGGAAGTACATTAGATCCTGTATTGCTTGCGCCATTGCCAAACTGACCATCAAGAAGCAAGGGCTCTATACTCCGCTACCTACCCTAGTCGACCTTGGGAATCTATATCCATGGATTACATGTCATGCCTTCCTTCTACTAAGCATGGAAGCGACTGTGTTTTCATGGTCGTCGACAAATTCTCAAAGATGGCCATTATGGCGGCCTGTAAGAAGAATATCACAGCAGAAGCCACTGCTAAAATTTTCTTTGAACGAGTATGGGTGCACTTTGGGATCCCACAGTCTATCATATCAAATCGCGCCAGCAGGTTCCTCAGCAAATTTTGGTCCAACCTCTAGTCAATGTTGGACACCAAGCTCACCAAGTCCACAACTTTCCATCCTCAAACTGATGGCCAGACAGAGGTCGTCAACAGGATGATTGTACACATTCTATGCATGTACAATTCAAAGCATCCACGCACATGGGATGAAAGCCTTCCTTATGTACAAAATAGTTATAATCGGGCTCTCCACAGCTCAACCAGCCACAGCCCCTTTCATATGGGCTTGGGATTCCAGCCACTATGTCCCATTGATGTAGCCATGCCATTTGCAGCTACTTAGGCCGATTCGGCTCATGTCTAGTCTGAAGCTGAAAAGGAAAAAACTTCATCAAGCGCATTCAGCACATCCACCAACAGGTTCATGACATATTGGACAGAGCCAATGCTAAGTACAAGCAACGACATGATCAACATCGGGTGCCACACAACTTCTAGGTGGGCGAAAAAGTGTGGCTACATTTGTAGAAGGAGTGCCTCACTGGACCCCACCGCAAGATTCGCCCACTCCGATATGGGCTGTACACCATCACCAAGGCTGTAGGGAACAATGCCTTCGAGCTCAGTATTCCACCATTCCTTGGTCTGCACCCAGTATTCAATGTAGACTGCTTTCATCCCTACTTCCCACCTCTATTGGACACCTCTAACATTGCAGAAGAACTCACACCAAAATATTTAAACCCCAATTGCATGGAACAGGCGACCACATACTGTATCATGGACATTCAAATCAAGAACACTCACCAACAGAAGATCCAACTGTATCGAGTTGTCAAAGCTGGCCAACTCTTGCACCAAGGTAAGTGGTTCACCAGGGACCAAGTTGAACAGAAGTTTCCTCATCTCATGGAGGAACTCAACGCAATGGGGACCATTACTTCCTAACGAGGGAGGAATGATCTAGGTGGGTATTGGTGGCCACCCGCCTATTCCACTTGGGGCCCCACCATTGTCTCTTTCAGTTTTTTTCACAACTTACTATTTTTAGCAGTTTTTTGGGTCTTGAACTTCCGGAGCCGTTTTGAAGCCCCAAACGGAGATAGTATGCCGAAGTTACATCCCTAGGAAGTTTAAACACCAATTTACCCAAACAGGGCCCATAGTTTTGGTGCTTCATCTCCTAGGGTTAGGTTTTTGGATGTTTAGAGTTCTCCATTGTTTCTCTATAATAAATAGGCCCTCGAGCCTCATTGTAACACAGTTCAGAGGTCTATAGTCGCCACATCTCTTCTCAAAGATTCGCTACCAGCACCCTAACTATTTTATTTCCATCATTTTTGTAAGCATATTTCTGTGATTTGATATTAATGAAATGAAGCCTTATTTCTGTTGTATTTCTATGTGTATGGTTATTTTTGTATTCTGTTGTGTTCCTGCATAAATCCGGATCACAAAATTTCAGCTTGAATGTAAGTAATGACTATCATTAAAACAGACAAAGGAACCGACTTAAGTTTTTATATAAATAATGCATGCATTAGGAGTATCCAAAAGAGAGCCCGGAAAGGGAAAAACCATTGTCAAGACTCATCTAGTTGTAAACACTCTTTTTGATGAATGAAGGGACACAGTTGTTTCCATATTTTTGTGTTATGATCTGTGGTGAAGTGTTTTCTCCATGTAATTTGTTATTCTGTTTTTTCACATATTGTTTTCTTTCTTAATTGTTGATAAGAAATCTTTGTGTAGGATTTTCCATAGGGCACCCTGCTCAGTCTCGAAATAGTAATTTATGTTTTCCTCTTAGATCTAAATCCAAAATTTAGAGACGGTCTGCTCTGCATTCACATTGAACCTTAATCTCCTCCTCCTTTCCATTTCACAAGCTATAGAGATCCACTGACATGGCTAGCTTTCCTAGTTACACATGATTTCAGTTATTCATCCATTGGAATATGTTTATACCTATTTGACTCCATACCCCAATGGCCCTTTTCTGTTGCCTCAACGAAAAATTCTCAAACAAACCCCTCTGCACTAATGGCTAGCCTAAAATTCCCCTATAAACAAAGCTATATCTAACAGAGAGAGCCCTCTCTGAGTGTAGGAAGGCTAGGTCCTAGATTCCAAAGCGGTTTGATGTTGCCTCTATAGTTTTGCTTCAACCTCAAAATTACGCAGTGATAACATAATGGCGACCATACTGGGGACAAAATTTAACTTCCTCAGAAATTACATCAAAGGTCAGATCTGATTACTGATGGTGGACACTAACCAGACAAAATAAGGCTGAATTATTCACCTGACGAGTCCATGATTCAAAGAACCTAGATTTTGAGCATTCATGGCGACTCCACAACCTGCTGACCAGATTTTCCGCCAAACAAGATGACAAGGTTTGTGGAAGATATTTTATCTCATGAATATTTAAATGCATTTAGGAATTAGTTATCAAAATTTCAGCTTGATGGAGATTTTCTAGGGGTTGTCTTTCTCATTTTGAAATCAAGAAAATTTGGTCCTGAAGCTAAAACATGTTTTTTGGAGGTAGTTCTTGAATGATGCGAAAATGGCATTGAACTGTTGAATTCTCAAATTCAGAAATATAATTTCTGAGATCCTAAAGAATTATTGGAAAATCTTCCTTCTTCTAAGCAAGAGGAAATTGTACTACCTTTTGACTTACATAGTGAGGATGATTATTTTTTTGAGTGCCAAACTGAAGATGGGGTTTCAGGGTTTAATATTGATGATACAACTGATCAACTAGTCATTGAAGGCCTAGAAGCAAATATCGTACATCATGCTTTTATAGATCCTATAGCAGATTATATGGAGGTTCTTTTTAGCTCAAATTTTCAAACATGTATTCTCTATAAGGGTCAAATACATTAGCAGTTTCCATTACATATTGCAACTTTGATTATGAGGACATGTAATAAATTTGTACTTCTGATTTTCCTGACAAGCATTCAAGTTGTCCATTTGTTCCTACAGCTACTTGATTGGCTCCATTGGCATTTTTGCATTACCTGATTCAGTAAGATTATTAGTATATTAGGGTAGGTAACAGTGTGAAAATAATCTCAGTAATCTGAGTGTCTTTCTAGTTTTAGTTTCAGATTTCTTTCTAGTTTTAGATCAAGTGTGTTCCAGAATTCAGTTTGCAGAGAGTGTTGATTTCAGCTTGAATATTTTCAGCCACAGAGGTTTTTGTAGCATATTAGGTTGCAAATTTGGGATCATCCCAATGGGTCAGGCTACTTGTCTACGGTGTTCTTGACACCTCCTAAAGAAGCTGCCATCCCCAGCGAGAGCCACTATTAGACTCCTGTAATTCACAGTATCACAAGGTGACTGATTATTTCTCAGGTCTTTCATATTGAAAATAATATTCCATGGCTGTCATTTATTTTCAGTAAAAGAAGGGAAATCTTGACTATCAAGAGCTTCAAAGTAATCAATGTGCCTTTTAGTTCAATGAAGGAGGAATGTGTTGTTGAAAAGCATAATGGTGAGCTAACTTCTGCCCTCATTTCATATCATTTACCCTCTCTTACACTTCATTTTTTCCAAATTCATAATTCCAATGCCTGAAATCCCATTAAAACCATTCAAATCCAAATATCTATACTTTCGGGACTTTATCACAGCTCCACCCACCCACTAAAAACCGTATCATATATCCCTTAAAGCTTACCACTTATGACATTTAACGCAGCTCCGCCCCCCACAGCCAGCTTTTGATACATATCATATATTTCATATATTATATCTTATATGTCACTTTCTGCACTCTAAGGTAGGGAAACCCTTACCTTTCATTGCTATCAGCGTTTTGCAGATCCAACTTCATACATATCACAATCGCTGTCTCCTGCAAAACCCTCTGAAATACGATTTGTAGAATATTGTGGGACCCTGTCCTGCCTCATCACCCCTGTTCTCGTCGCACATCGCAATTCGCGAGGTTTAGCCTTTAACTCTTGCACCTCGTAGAAAAAACTCAAACTTTGAGATTTGTGGGCCTGCCACGTCACCTTCCGTCATCATACATCACAATTCATGGGTTTTAGCACTCACCTCATTTTCTGATTCCAAACCTTGCTATGTGCGGTAAACCTTAATGTTGAGGTGCGCAACAAACCTTAACGGTTACAATGTGTGCGATTTGCGATATGGGTGGGACCCATTCTCATATTGCAGTTTGCAGGTCCAGGAGAATAAGTGTTAAAAGAGAAGTTAAAAACAGCAGAGTGCGAAGTCTGAGCGTATGAGGTTTATGCACTATTTTATGAAGGAAGAGCTAAGACGGCAGAAGGACCCGTGTAGGACCCAACAAGGAGAAAACGGAAGAGGAATGCTGAACGTCATGATAGTAAGGGGATAGACAGAAAAGGCTGAGTCAAGAAAAGGCGTTTGCACAAAACTATTATGTTATAATGGAAAGAATAGAAAAGGCAATAAATGCAGCCAGCACAACCATTAGATTTATTGAATCAGCCAGCGCAACACCAGATTTGATTATCCAGCAACCGTTTTCTGAAGAAACAGGGCCAGATGTTAAGTTTATTTTATCGTAGCCTCTTCATGATCCCAAGAGGCAATTTCTTCCTTATTCTGTAATCAATAACCGACTGCTAAAGCCATAGTTATGGCCATACTTGTCTTATCACCGCCCGCATAGTTCCACTTGGAAAAGGTTTAGCTTGAATGTAATTAATGACTATCATTGAAACAGATGGAGGAACCAACTTAAGTTTTTATATAAATATTGCATGCATTAGCAGTATCCAAAAGAGAACCCAGAAAGGGAAAGACCATTGTCAAGGCTCATCTGGTTGTAAACACTCTTTTTGATGAATGAAGGGACACAATTTTTTCCAGATTCTTGTGTTATGATCTCTGGTGAAGTGTTTTCTCCATGTAATTTGTTATTCTGTTGTTTCTCATATTATTTTATTTCTTAACTATTGATAAGAAATATTTGTGTAGGATTTTCCATAGGGAACCCTGCTCAGTCTTGAAACAATAATTTATGTTTTCCTCTGAGATCTGAACACAAAATTCAGAGATGGTCTGCTCTGCATTCACATTGAACCTTAATCTCCTCCTCCTTTCCATTTCAGAAGCTGTAGAGATCCATTGACATGGCTAGCTTGCCTAGTTAAACATGATTTTTTTTATTCATCCATTGGAATCTGTTTATACCTATTTGACTCCATAGCCCAATGACCCTTTTCTGTTGCCTCAACCACAAATTCTCAAACAAACCCCTCTACACTAATAGCTAGCCTAAAATTTCCCTATCATACAAAGCTATATCTACCAAAGAGAGCCCTCTCTGAGTCTAGGAATGCTAGGTCCTAGATTCCAAAGCAGTTTGATGTTTCCTCTATAGTTTTGCTTCAGCCTCAAAATTACAAAGTGATAACATAATGACGACCATAATGGGGACGAAATTTATCTTCCTCAAAAAGTATATCAAAGTTCAGATCTGATTACTGATAGTGGACAATAACTAGACACAAGAAGGCTAAATTATTTACCTGGTGACTCCATGATTCAAAGAACCCAAATTTTGAGCATTCACGACGACTCCACAACCTGCTGACCATATTTTCTGCCAAAAAATATGACAAGGTTTGTGGCAGATCTTTTATCTCGTGAAGATTTAAATTCATTTAGGAATCAAATATCAAAATTTCAGTTTGATGGATATTTTCTAGAGGTTGTCTTTCTCATTTTGAAATCAAGCAAAATTGGTCCTAAAGCTAAAACATGTTTTTTGGAGGTAGTTGTTGAACGATACAAAAATGGCATTGAACTGTTGAATTCTCAAATTCAGTCATATAATTTCCAAGATCCTAAAGAATTCTTGGAAAATCTTCCTTCTCCTAAGCAAGAGGAAATTGTACTACCTTTTGACTTACATTTTGAGGATGATTATGCTTTTGAGTTCCAAACAGAAGATGGGGTTTCGAGGTTTAATATTAATGATACAACTGATCAACTAGTCATTGAAGGCCTAGAATAAAATATCATACATCATGCTTTTATAGATCCTATAGAAGATTATATGGAGGTTCTTTTTAGCTCAAGTTTTAAAACATGTATTCTCTATAAGGGTCAAATACATCAACATTTTCCATTACATATTGCAACTTTGATTATGAGGACATGTAATCAAGTTTTACTTATGATTTTCCTGACAAGCAGTCAAGTTGTCCATTTGTTCCTGTAGCTACTTGACTGGCTCCCTTGGAATTTTTGTATTACCTGATTCAGTAAGATTATCAATAGCTTAGGGTAGGTAACAGTGTGCAAATAAGCTCATTACTTTCAACATCTTTACAGTTTTAGTTTCAGATTTATTTCTAGTTTTAGATCAAGTGTGTTCCAGACTTCAATTTGCAGAGAGTGTTGATTTTAGCTTGAATATTTTTAGCCACAAAGGTTTTTGTAGCAGATTAGGTTGTAGATTTGGGATCAGCCCAATGGGTCAGGCTACTTGTCTACGGTGTTATTGACACCTCCTGAAGGAGCTGCCATCCCCAACTGGAGCCACTGTTAGACTCCTGAAATTCACAGTATCACAAGGTGACTGATTATTTCTCAGGTCTTTCATATTGAAAATAATAGTCCATGGCTGTCATTTATTTTTAGTAAAAGAAGGGAAATACTGATTGTTAAGAGCTTCAAAGGAATCAATGTGCCTTTTAGTTCATTGAAGGAGGAAAGTGTTGCTAAAAAGCATAAATGTGAGCTAACTTCTTCCCTCATTTCATATCATTTACCCTCTCTTGCCCTTCATTTTTTCCAACTTCTGAATTCCAACGCCTGAAATCCCATTAAAACCATTCAATTTAATCCAAATATCTATACTTTCGATACTTTATTGCAGCTCCGCTCACCCACTAACAACCGTATCATATATCCCTTGAAGCTTACCACTTATGACATTTACCGCAGCTCTGCCCCCCATAGCCAGCCTTTGATACATATCATATATTTCATATATGATATCTTATATGTCACTTTCCACACTCTAACATAGGGAAACCCTTACCTTCCATCGCTATCAGTGTTTCCCAGATCCAACTTCATACATATCACAATCGTCGTCTCCCACAAAACCCTATGAAATGTGTTTTTGCGAAATATCGTGGGATCTTGTCCTGTCACATCACCCCTGTTCTCGTCACACATCACAATTTGCAATGTTTAGCCTTTAACTCCCTCACAATTTGTGGGTTTTATCACTTACCTCATTTTTCAATCCCAAACCTTTCTATGTGTGGTAAACCTTAATTTTGAGGCGCACAACAAACCTTAAAGGTTGCGATGTGCGTGATTTGCAATATGGGTGGGACTCAATAGCATATCGTAGGTCGCAGGTCCAGGAGAATAAGCATTAAAAGAGAAGTTAAAAACAACAGAGTGCGAAGTGAGATGTAGTTTAAAGAAAAGGGCTAAAGGCTTCATGTTCGGGCATATGAGGTTTATGCAATGTTTTATGAAGAAAGAGCTAACACAACAGAAGGACCCGGGTAGGACCCGACAAGGAGAAAAAGGCAGAGGAATGTTGAACGTCGTGGTAGTAAGGAGATAGACAGAAAAGGTCAAGTCAGGAAAATGCGCTTGCACAAAAATATTATGTTATAATGGCAAGAACGAAAACGACAGTAAACGTAGCCAGCACAACCATCATACTTGTTGAATCAGCCAACGCAACACCAGATTTGATTATCCAACAACCATTTTTTGAAGAAACAGGGCCAAATGTTAATTTTATTTTATCATAGCCTCTTCATGATCCCAAGAGGCAATTTATTCCTTATTTTGTAATCATCAACCGATTGTTAAAGCCACGGTTATGGCCAGACTTGTCTTATCACCGCCTACACTGTTCCACTTGGCAAAATTTTAGCTTGAATGTAATTAATGACTATCATTGAAATAGACAAAGGAACTAACTTTAAGTTTTTATATAAATATTGCATGCATTAGTAGTATCCAAAAGAGAGCCTGGAAAGGGAAAGACCATTATTAAGGCTCGTCTAGTTGTAAACACTCTTTTTGATGAATGAAGGGACATAGTTGTTTCCAGATTCTTGTGTTATGATCTGTGGTGAAGTGTTTTATCCATGTAATTTGTTATTTTGTTGTTTCTCATATTGTTTTATTTCTTAACTGTTGATCAGAAATCTCTGTGTAGGATTTTCCATAGGGCACCCTACTCAGTCTCGAAATAGTAATTTATGTTTTCCTTTGAGATCTAAATGCAAAATTTAGAGATGGTCTGCTTTGCATTCACATTGAACCTTAATCTCCTCCTCCTTTCCATTTCACAAGCTATAGAGATCCACTGACATGGATAGATTTCCTAGTTACACTTGATTTCAGTTATTCATCCATTGGAATATGTTTATACGTATTTGAATCCATAGCCCAATGGCCCTTTTTTGCTGCCTCAACCACAAATTCTCTAACAAACCCCTCTGCACTAATAGCTAGCCTAAAATGCCCCTATAAACAAATCTATCCCTCTCTGAGTCTAGGAAGGGTAGGTACTAGATTCCAAAGCGGTTCGATGTTGCCTCTGTAGTACTGCTTCAGCCTAAAAATTATGGAGTGATAACACCTTCAACAAGTTGTAGGCTGACATTAATGCTGCAAATAGGCCAACTTCATCATTTGTTTCCATTGTTGAGAAAGAGCTATTATATTTCATTATTCCACAAGGTATATGACAAGATCTTGGAGCACTCTACTGAAGACTAAGTTCTCCATTTTCATGACACTAATTATACTTATAAAAAAACCCTAAATAGACATTAAGAAGAATTTTGTTAACCTATAATAAAAATTCTTTCTCATGAAGCCCATGAAGCAAGTAAAACGAAATACATTTTATTATCTTTATCTTATAGATACATAATTACATAGTCAATATGAAGACTGGCCTAGTTACACTTTTCAACAGTAAGGAGAGTCGAAGAGGGAACAACTTGCGGTGACCTGATAGCTTTCCAACATGACATTAACATGACGTGCGTGGAAGCCCCTTCATCAAATACAGTTCGAAAGATAGTCTTCTTCTGATATGTATATTTAATATGGAAATCCATTTGATGAGGGAGTATCTTCTTAACACTTGACATATCAAATGTAATAAGAAGAGAATTTTTTGGATCTACTGCTCCGATCAAAGTGAGAAACACACTCCTTTGTGAATTACATGCTTAGAGTACCTCTAATGTTGACATCACGTAGGGACTTTAAGCTGGATCTTGAATAATAGAATAATTCTTAGAAGCCCTAGCATTGGAATTGTAAGTTGAACATTTTGTAGAGCCTTTTGGCATATGAGGTATAAGCTCAATTGTGGGCCTTTCGATATGATGAGGCTCTCGGATATTAGAGGAATATTTGGCCTCAGAAGATTCTGGCTCTCCATACTCATGTGATCTTGTTGCAACATCAACATGAGATTTCACCATATATGCATTCGATGTGGAATCCCCATCCTGGTTGCCCCCTATGGAGGTTCCAGTACCAGCACTAACATTAGCAAGAATCTTCTGCCCTTGGGGAAAAGATTTAGTTATCACATCCTAGGAACTATAACAACCCTGTAGAGCCAACAAGCATTGAGAATCTTGAATCTTCAAGAAAATATGGGTAAAATGATCCCCACTGCATAATTTTCATGGGAATTTTACTTTCCTTTTTTATTACTTCTTTCCCTCTCTAATATCATTACTGGATTTGATCACATTTCCCTTCCCACCTTTATCTTTCTTCTTAACACTTCCTTTCTTCTTCCCAATGGATTTTTGATTTCCTTTGGGATTTGAAGACTAAAAAACATTGACTCCTAAAGGTTGAGAAGGGACATACACTAACGATGTAGCCTGTATCGGAGAAGCAAATTGTAAAGACAGCTACTGCAATTGATTTAATAGGTTAGTCGTACTACTTTCGATTGACCCTACAATTATGTCAGAATGATGGCGTAGTTTAGGATTGGCTAGATCGATCTTCGATCGAGGAGAATCAAGAAAAATATTGTAGAGGACTTCAGATTGAGAATAGATGAGTTTTAACTACTGGGCTCTAAATATGGCCTATTCTTCAGTGAACACCTTGGAAAGTGACACATCCTTAGAAATATCTGACTGCAAATATTTCAAAAACCATTCAAGATGAATCATCAGGAATATATGCCTTGATTAACGTCTTCCTTCTATGCCAATCTTGGATGTGGCCAGAAATGTGAGTAGCCTTGTCTTGTTAAAAATTGGCCAGAAGTTCAGTTTCCACATCATATCGGACATGAAACTGAAAATGGTTAGAAAGATGGTAGCTAATTTTCCAAATGTGGAAACGTACTAGGGAAAATTGTCCACTTTACAATGATATAGAATGATGTAGAAGAATAAGACACACTAGACCATAACCCCAACTATGACACAACCACCTAATGATGATATTAGACCTCCTGACACTGCCTCTTCAACTCTTGGAAGATAGACACTAGAACAATTTTTACAATAATGTATTTACAATGACTTAGTACAATGATACCTTTACAGTGACTGTATGCAGTGCTGCCCACTTGAAGACTTCATGTAATGAACTTCTTGTTGTTGTTCTACACCTTGGTTGCTGCTCTTGTCATGCTACCCTCTGCTTCACCTTGCTTTGCTTTTCTTCCCTAGAAAGTTTGGTCCTTTGCAGCCCTTGACAACACATGATCTAGATTTTTCTTGCCTTCTAGGAGCTCGATATTGAATCTAGTGTATCTCTATTATTTCAAATCCCAAATATCTAATTTTTGGTCCTGTAGTATTCCTCTAAGTCGTATTTCTAATGCCACAAGTCTGACCCAATTTGGATTCTTCAAGGGAGATTTATGCCCAATCTCTCACAATGCCCTAATTATGGACTATTTCAGTAGAGAGAAGTTGTATGGAGTACCATGTGTCACTGTTTCTTCATTCGGCTCTGAAATTGATAGAGTGGAAACTAAAGTCCGTGCACTATCTGTCGCTTTTTACAGAATTCTAATCCGATACTCAGAGAGAGAGTTATGACGATTTTCTCAAGGTCACTTCTTTGAGATGAATTTCAAGAGCCTACAAAAACACTGACTTCAACAGATCATATTTCCGAAAATATTGCGCACCTTGGTCTGAAATTTTCACAGGAGCTTCCTCAGGATTTCCTTCGCCTCATAAAAATTTCAGCTTCTGAACCTTCGTAGAAAAAAAGTTAGAGAGAAAATTCCACAATGACCTGTTTCATATGACGAAATCCCTTGCATATGGAGGATATGAGGATCACAATTTATATAAATTCTTAGGTTGAGAGGGGCTTCAAAAAGTGAACATGGGAGGGATTTTAGGAGCTCAAAAAATATTAATTATGACTTTTCAATGACCCATGCCACAACCTCATGGGGTTTTAGCCCACTAACTGGGGTTACAAACTTTAAACATGAATACCTCTCAAACCGTGAAGAATTATGTGGTGTGCCATATATCAACGGAAACATCTCGACAAGAAGAAACCATCAAAAGCATTATTGACCCATAATATAGTAATTTGGTAGGTCAAATTTCCCATGCAATATTGGGGTAGCCCCTGGTGCTGCTTGGGTTGATATCAATGACAATCGCTGATCAACAATCTCCCCCTTTGGCATTGATGGCAACACAAGTACTCCCCCTGCGATCATGAAACCTCTTCCTTGAACATTCTCTCCCCCTTTGACATCAATGGAAAAGGGTAACTCCCCCTAACACACAACCATCCTATGGACCTATACACACTTCCACTCCCCCTTTATATTCTGAATAAGGAAAATATAATGAGAACTTGGGAGAATCCCAAGCTTCTGGCGAAGATATTCCAATGCTTCACAAGTACTCTCACGATCATCAACACTTCCTGTCTAGTCTGCATCTGTAAAGGAATGAATAATGAGATTGTATTTACAATGACTTAGTACAATGATACCTTTTACAGTGACTATATGCAGTGCTACCCACTTGAGGACTTCATGTGATGAACTTCTTGTTGCTATTATGCACCTTGGTTGTCGCTCTTGTCATGCTACCCTCTGCTACACCTTGCTTTGCTTCGCTGCCCTAGAAATTCTGGTCCTTTGCAGCCCCTGACAATACATGATCTAGCTTTTTCTTGCCTTCTAGGAGCTCGATATTGAATCTGGTGTATCTTTGTTATTTCATATCCACAATATCTGATTTTCGGTCTTATAGTATTCCTCTGAGTCATATTTTCAATGCCATAGTTCTGACCCAATTTGGATTCTTCAAGAGAGAGTTATGCCCAATCTCTCACAATGCCCTAATTATGGACTGTTTCAGTAGAGCGAACTTGTATGGAGTGTCACGTATCACTGTTTCTTCATTTGGCTCTGAAATTGATAGAGCGCAAACTAAAATCCATGCACTATCTACCACTTCTTACAGAATTCCAATCTGATACTCAGAGAGAGAGTTATGACGATTTTCCCAAGGTCACTTCTTTGAGATGAATTTCAGGGGCCTGCAAAAACACTAACTTCGACAGATCATATTTCCGAAAATATTGTGCACCTTGGTCTGAAATTTTCACAGGAGCTTCCTCAGGATTTCGGCTTCACCTCATAAAAATTTCAGCTTCTGAACCTTCGTAGAAAAAAGTTAGAGCGAAATTTCCACGATGACCTGTTTCATATGACTAAATCCCTTACATAAGGAGGATATGAGAATCACAATTTATATAAATGCTTAGGTTGAGAGGGGCTTCAACAAGTGAACGTGGGAGGGATTTTAGGAGCTTAAAAAATATTAATTATGATTAAGCGCTTTATTTTATTAGTTTTTATTTAGATCAAGGGTACCATAAGTGCAACTTGTGATGTTCTAACACACATAAATCAATAGAAAACTAGGTTACATGCAAATGAAACTTTTTTTCTTCAATGAAAAGTGATTTCTGCACGGTTCTATGACAGATATAATAAATAAAAACTCTTTTTATTTTTCCTTTTAACACACTCACACATTCAAAACCTATCAAAAAATACTAAAATGCCTAAAACGAAAACTACCTTAATGCATACAAGAATGCCAAAATGCAATATTATATGCAATACAGAAATCAAACAAATGTGCCCTTTCAAAGAAAAAATCCAAAAAGAGAAGCAAGTATTCCAAAAGAAATCTCTCAAATAAAGAAAATTTCAATTTCAAAACAAAGATGCACACACTTGTTTGGAAGACAAAAAGAGGTATAAAACCAAAAAACCAAAGAAAAGAAAGGTAAAAACAAATGTTTTTTCTTTTTCTTTTTAAGGACTTAGGACAAAAATTTTGAAAAAGAAGAAGCAATCATTCACTAAAAATCAAGATCGAAAAAAGAGACTCAAACCCCACTAATCATAAATAATCAAAACGGTGAGAAGACTAATATGAATGAGAAACCAAAATGACTCAAACAAATTGATCTGAAAGACACATAAAATATTCAGGAGAAAATAAATATTCCAGAGAACAAAAATCTTCCACCGAATTAAGACTACAAAGACTCTTTTCAAACAAACAAAAAGAAGTAAAATGAGCCAATTTCAAGGGTGAAAAGTGAAGTCATGAAAATAACAGGTTATAAACAAGTTGGAGACCAACGAACTATCCAAAAAACATAGAACAGTCAGACACTTCTTAAATAAGATCTCAAACCCACCTTTCAATACAAAAAATTCGAAAAACACAAACACTAGATTGAAACAATATTTTTGCAAAAAGATATGGAAAAAATGAAAAAAAAATAAACAATACCATTCTAGACTGTAAATGACTTCATGAAACCAGCAGAAAGAAGGAAAAATCCTTGTCACAAACAGAATTGGGAGAAATCATTTTTTCCTATTTGTACATGATTGTATCAATATTGACCCACATGTATACACAATTGTATCAATACAGACCCACATGTATACGCGATTGTATCTGAAGAAACTAGCATATACTCTATACACAGGTTTATTTTGCAGAATCCGCATATATCCACTTTTGTCTATAGTAAAAAATGCATATAAATGGAAAAATAGGGAAAAATAAAAACATGGACCTAATCTAGAAGATCATACTGATTGACCGTATTGAAAATGAGTCAAAATGACTTGAAATATTAAGAAGAAACACGAAAAACCAAGATAAATAGAAAAGCAACCATTCTCGGAAATACTTGACTGTATTCCCCAGTGGAGTCAATGGTTTTGTTGGTGTGGGGGGGGGGGGGGGGGAATTCCATAAGGTAAGCGTTGAAAACCTCAACAGAGCGAATGAAGATAATTAACAAGAAGCATCCATTCAAGCATGAAAACCCTATAAAATACTAAAGATGGGTTCGATAGAAGTACCCGAAGGACCCACATTTGATGTCAATCCCATAGGGTTCAAACCCTTTGCTTCCTCCAAAGAGAGCAAACCTGCAACAATATTCAAAGAAGCATATACGTAGAAAGTAGTTCAAGATGCATACATAATATACATGTCAGATCATCAAGTATAAACATATAAACCAAGACATATCACATATAAATAATGAAACATGAGTTCATAACATATCAGAAACGAGATAGAGCTTCTTTATTGATATCATCAATTAATAGTGGAGAGATACAACATGATCCAACCACGGTACGAATGAAACCTTCCTCTGGATCTGTCCAACCCAAGCCTCAAATATCACCTCTCGAGCATATGAAAAAGGATGACATATAATGATGGATAAGCATTTATGCAAGGAAGCAAGGGTTTCCTATGACTGGGAGAAGGAGGCACAAGGAAATCAGACTTGATCTGGGGACCGAAATGACTATAATGTTGATATCCTATTTCTTTGATTGTAATTAGGCCATCCCATAAGGTGTATAAATGCCACCATAAATTATTTTATTAGTTAGGCCATGAGTTCATATAGGTGGGCTTCCAGTCAAACCCATAAACCCGACCCAAATAATAGGATTTTTTTTTTCATATTTTTTAGGATATACACGAGTTTCGTGTTATGGTACCCGTGTGTACACGTGATTTTGAAAGGGAAGAATCACGTATGGAATCCAAAAGATTTTTTTTTTTAATATATGATCAAGTTTTTAAGGGAAAGGGATGCCCAAGGCCATACATAAGCATCATAACTAGTGCTAAATGATGGTATAAAATGAGGAAAAGAATGCGTTGTTGGTGAAGGTGGAAATTTTGAAGAATGTTTCATATTCATTAACAAGATCTATAATCACTAAGAAGTTCTCTTGCTGTAGAGAAACAATGGGATTTATTTCCCTGGATTGTTGACCATGTTCTCCTATGACCCCTTGTGTGCAAAGAAAGAAACAAGTGGGAGAATGTTGGATATGTGTTATATTATTTTCACTACTATCCCCATGTGTTGTATGTTGTGTTGGGTGTAGTGGAAGGGTAATAGGTAGTGCCTTAGATTTTTTTTTTAGGTGGGTTTTTGCATCCATTTTTGGCACACATTTTTTTCCTCTAGTGGTTTTGTGGTACATGGTGGTTTGGCCCATGGTTTTTTAGTTTGTATTAAGGAATTATGGCTTTATTCTAATATAGGGTAAATGGATTGGAAATTTATGGATGCCACAATATATATATATATATATATATATATATATGGTTTTCTAGTTTGGGTTTCCAAGGTATAATCTCTTTATTAATGTGTGTGTTTTCCATTGCATCATTTCCATTTTATTAATAATATATTTGAAGCAATTATTTGTATAGGGTTAAAACCTACACATCTTTCAATTTTTATTGATATGAATGGTGGGACAAAATTAACTATGTGATTGGAATATGGTATCAAGAATTAATTTACTTGTTTTGTTTAAACCTTCATTTGCAAATGTGATTGTTCCTTGTAAACTTAAAATGAAATCATAACACTTTATTCCTTATGTTTTCTTTGTTTTTCATTTATTCAATATATATATACCAAGCCTTCATTGGATCCTAAGGCCTTATTAGTCCATCACACCTATAGAGCTTCTAGAGACAATCAATTTAAGGATCAAGTAATAGAGGATCAATCAACAAGAGAAAGTCAATTGAGGGATCAACTACAGTTAAGTGGTTGACCAATGGAGTAGTCAACTATACAACAGATTGAGTGGTTGAGATTGACTAAATGGTCGGGTCCACTCGAGAAGTTGTATTTCCAATGAAAGATAATTAAATTACAATAGTCAACTAGCCAAAAAAACATAGATGATTTCACAAAAAACAATTGTAATTATCGACACTTGTTATATATTGAATCTTCTGTAATTCAAGAGAGTTGATTATATTTGGAAACTATAAAAAAGGACCCTGTGGGTCAAATATGTATGGTGCATTGCATGGTGAAGCATGTCAATAATTTTTTGATTTATTATCTCATTATCATGCATTATGTTGTTTTGATCACAATGTGTTGTGCTTAAGTGTTTTTTTGGTACCTTTAGAAACCACCCATAATATTTGAACGTGATTATTCTTCTATTTATTTCTTTTAGATTCTGCTATCTATTATTTGTTTATATTTATTACCCATTATGGTGTCAAAGCTACATTATCCTCAAATTGATTTGATTCAAACATTATAGTGACGGAATATAGGCTAATTTATTTGTTAACCTAAACATATTTGAATAATTCAAATCTATTAGAATTTTGAAGATGGCTTCCAATATTGATCAAGTCATTTTGAATGGATAAAATTATTCTAGCTAGGCACCAGGCATAGAATCCCAAATAAAGAGAAAATGGTTCTAGAGATATAAGAAGACTACTATTCCATATCTGAAGGATGACCAAATGAAGTTTTCATCAATGGAAAGAAAGGTGAGGTCGTCAACATCATTATGGCCTACATTGCACAAGAAATCAATTTTAATATGAGTGGGGTTGATTTTCCTCATGAGTTATGGAGGAAGATAAAGACATTATTTGAAAAATTCAATGAAATCAGGTCATGTAATTGTAAAAAGAGTTGATCTCTCTTGATCCCCATTCCTTTCAAAGGTTTGGGGAATACTTAGCTTATGTCAAGGAGCTACATTTGAAGTTGGGAGAATGTGGGAATATTTTTTTAAAGAAATATGGGGAACTCATTAAAGTGGTCTTGATGAATCAGAGAAAACCTTATTATGTGTCATGTTCCTCATTTTGCATCAACTAGAGATCCCATAAGGAAGATGGTAAGGATTGCACCTTTGAAACTGATGGCCCTTAGTATTGCAATAATATTGTTGCAACTCCTAAGGGTCTCAACTTTAATTTTCAACTCGGGGTTCGTACAAAATTAAGAGGGGTAGGAAATATGTGTGCAGTAAGAATTATCATTTTCTCTTTCTGACTTTTATAGGGGTGGAAGTACTTGAGATGAGATCTAGTTACATCAGGACCATTCTAATTATTTTATGCTACAAGCAAAATCCAAAATTGTAGGAAATGAAATACAATAAGGAAACCTATACTAAATGAAATTAAAGGAGGAAAACCATAATAAATATGATTAAATTAAAGCATATATATTCTACTGTGCAAAGGAAAAAAACTCACAACTGAAATAAAGATTGTAAATAACAAACCCTAATTATGAAAGAAAAAGACAATTTCTACAAAAAACTATGTCAAAGAATATACAAAATGAATCAGGGGAAACATCCTTGAAATAAGGAATTCTCTCCCTCCAAAATTCCTAGAATATAGGATCATGCTCTCTAGGTGACCTTGCAGCTACAGGGAGGAGTATTTCTTGCTCCAATCCAACCGAGTGTGAACCTTATCATAACAGGGGACAGGTCGTGTTATCACTCATAATTTTGTGAGTCATTACTTGACATGGTCATATAGTTCAATCCTCAAAAGGGTAAGGTCTCCTTAAACCTTTTTCAATTTGGCATAAAAAAAATTATTTCTTCATATTTAACCTATCCTAAGTTTCAAGACCACCCTCATTTCATCTCAAAACCACCTCCATATAGGTCACATCATGTCCCATCAATCATCATTTGCTGACATATTCCATTTCCCAAGCTTAAAACTTCGAAAAGGTCATTTTAGAGAATAATTCCTACTTTCGTAACGAATTCAGTGTAAAATAGGCAAAAAATGCTACGAAACTGGCTTATAATTTCGTAGCAAATATGAATCATTTCTTTGTTTTCTGACTTTTTATCAATCAACTTCAAGGGATATTTCTAGGAAAAAAAAGAAGTATTTTAAGAAAATGAGAGAGGTTATTTTCAAGCACATACCAAATAACAATAACCTATTTCACTTTTCTCAAAGGTGCTACAAATTGGGAGATAACGGGATATCTTTCAGTGCTATTTTCAGAATGCATAATTTTCCTGTTTTATACATGTTTTTAGAATGCATATTCTGGAGAGCTGGAGATGTGTTTAAAAACACAAAGAGAGGTATTTCTTCAATACATACTGGCCTACAAAAACCCCCTTTAGTTTGGAAATATCTATCCAGGATAGGGAGATAAGAGCTCATCTCTAAACCCTATCTTTTCAGAAAAAACAGAGTTTTTTTAATGATGAATAAACTTGCTAAAGGTGAAAATGATGTTTTTTGAAGAGGGTAAGAGGGAATTTTGCATGAGAAAATTTAATTATATCACTTTTCAGACCTACAGATGAAATTTTCAAGAAAAAGGAAGATTTTGGAATTTTCTCCATTATCAAGTAGTTTCATAGTGTGCTCCAGGCTTGAAGGCCAAAAAACGCTACGAAAAAACCTGTAGGTGTCTTTTTTCTTTTAAAGTTAGTATTTGCATGATTCAAGGAGGGATATCCATGATGGTAAGGTGTTATGACATCATTGACATGTCGTAATAGCAAAGAAGTCAAGAAGATTGATGGAGAAGCCAATTTTCCCATGCTACTAAAACACACTACGAAAATTTTTGTACATGATTGTTTTAGCAGACAACTTCAAGTTTGATTTCAGACCAAATGAAACAGTAGTTTGGAAATATGACACATCATCCACGTGGCATAATGACACATCAGCACTCTAGTACACTCATAAAATTAGTTGGTTGCAATTGATAAGGTTTATTAAATTGATTTGTTGAACTATTAATGAAAGAAGAGTCCTTTTTGTATTCAAACTCTTCAAAACAGAAATATCCCTAAGAAGTCTCCAAGTGATGGAATCATGTTTGAAATAGGTCTCTGAGGTGGGAATTCGAGGGGAGTAAGGTGTAATATCATTTTTATGAGTAATCACTCTATAAAGGAGAGATTTTTAGAGTTATAAAGGGTTGGGATATGTTATGGCTGACTGCTACTATTGTAAACAGGTTTTTATATCAGTAATACACAGTGGTTTTCTTCTTGATAGACCTGAGATCCTTATGGGGTTTTTAATTTTTTATTGATCTACATATTATTTTTAACTACTTGCAGTATATTTCATTGCTATTAATAAAAATTCATAACTCTATGCTCTGACTTCCTTTAGTAATGAGATGACTGTGTTTTTCAATGTTTTATGAGTGAATTGCCTTTGAACCACTAGCAGTGGATTTCATTGCTATTACTCAGAATTCATAACTCTATGATATGAATTCCTTTAGTAATGAAATTACTGTGTTTACCTATGTTTATGAGTTAATTTCCTTTGTTAAAGACCCCTATCTGCCTCAGCTTCCATGTCAAGAAACCTTGCCACTAAACCTACTAATTTGTTGACTCCATAAGCCCAATGGTAGCAAGCCTTCATCTTTTAAACCTGTAAACATACAAAACCAAGACACAATTCATAGAGTTAGCCATCTATCTTTATCATTAATCAATATCATAAACCCCTTTGAGAGAGCCCTCTCAGACTGAAGAAGCTAAAATTCAGCCAAAAGTTGGTTTGAAACAGTTACTCCAAGTTGACCATTGAAGCAACCCAAGAGGACTCAATTTGGTGATAACATTTTGGCACCTTTGTTGGGGATTTTGAAGATATACATCTACCGAAATTTTGAAGTTGAACTCTTGAAGGTAGCAAGAGCTCAGAATCTGTTCAAGGCTGCGACTACCTTGGCGACTCCATTGTTGAAGAATTCAAAATTTCATAGATTCATGTTGATTCCACTAGACTTATGAAGAACTTAGATGTTGCCATTCTTTTTTCAAGGTATGTGTGTGTATATTTTTCAAGAATTTATGGCTCCCCAAATCCTTTTCCCAAGGATGCATATTTTTTATGGAATGGTCCAAAATTTAATGGAGAATATTTGAGTTTGACCTTGAAGTATATATCATATTTTCTTGACTTTACTGAGATTTTGAGTCAGAAATGAAGATATTTGCATCATATTTTTCTATGATTCATTTCAAGGGAAATGTAAACAGTGGGTTGAAAGCTTTCCTATCAGATCTATTAAGTCATTTGCTAAGTTTTGGCTTATTTTTATGGAAACTGTTATCACTCTAGTAATTCTTAAGTTGTGTGATTTTGGTTTTCAGTCAGAGAATTCTAGAGGTAACCACAAACCTACTTCAAACTCTAGGATCTAGCCTTCCTAGGGTTCAAAGAGGGCTCTCTCTTTAAAGTTTAACTTTTTTTTAATTTGTGAATATTAGGCTAGCTATGAAAGTGCAGCTTTGGTTTGGTTTTGTTGGATTTGGTGGGAAAAAATCACTTGAAAGGATGGATAGTGGGAAATCTATTTTTCCATTGGGCTATGGAATCAAAATCAAGCTAACAGGACTAGGATCAAGGGAAAAAAGGTCAAATGTCTTCAGGGCAAGATAGATAACCCTTGGAGATCTTGGAAAGTTGTTTTTGTGAGGTGGTATGATCGGGATAAAGGGCACTTAAGATGTTAGGTCCCTATATCACTAGTATAGCCCCTTATTATTGTTAGTGTAAACCCCTTATTGTTATTATTGTACCCTTGTAACCCCCATTTTGTTGTTATTGTGCCCTTAAATTATTATTGTTAGGTCGGCTAGGATTACATTGTGGCCCACTAGGATTACATTATGGCCACATGGACTCCTATATATAGAAAGGAGGTTTTGTAAATTGTATCATCCAAGAATTGTTCATTTATGTAATGTATTGGAGGTTTCCCCCTCGAAGTTGCTTATTTCTAAGGCGTTGATATCTCTTTTCTTCTATTTTTGGAGCTGGTTACACAACATTTGGTATCAGAGCTTTGGATTCTAGGGTTTCGCTGCTCCAAACAGGTCATCGTGGAATTTTCGCTATAACTTTTTTTCTACGAAGTTTCAGAAGCTGAAATTTTTAGGGTGCGAAGACAAAATCCTGAGGAAGATCTTATAAAAATTTCAGAGTTTGGTTCGCAATAATTTCGGAGATATGATCTGTGGAAGTCAGGTATTTTTTCAGGCTCCTAAACAGGTCATCGTGGAATTTGCACTATATATTTTTTTCTACGAAGGTTCAGAATCTGAAATTCATATGGTGCGAAGCTGAAATCCTGAGGAAATTCATCAAAAAATTTCAGATCTTGGTTCGCAATATTTTTGGAGATATGATCTGTGGAAGGTAGTGCTTTTTCAGGCTCCTGAATTTCATCTCAAAGAGGTGATCGTGGGAAAAGTTCAATAACTCTCTCTCTGAAGATTGGATTGGAGTTCCGTCAAAAGTATTCACAATTTCACAGCTTTTAGTTTCTTTGCTATCAATTTCAAAAACAAAGGACAAAACAGTGACACGTGGCAAGTCGTACAAGTTCGCTCTACTGAACCAGTCCAGAATTAGGTCATTGTGGGAGATTGGACACAACTTTGTCTTGGAGAATCAAAATCAGGTCAGACCTATGGCATTTGAAAGAAGCTTTAGAGGGCTACTACAGGGCTGAATTTCAGATATCGAAAATTTTCAATTACAGATATAATTCAATTTCAATATCGATCTCCTAAAAGCTCGTAAAAGGTGTGTATTTGTTTTCCGAATTGCATAAGTCTTGTTTGAAGAATCAAGTTGAATTGATTCCAAGGGCATAGTGTAGAATATATATCAGTATTGTATTCTAAAATGGCCCCTAAAAAGAATTCAACACCCATTAAGCCTTTAGAAGGCTCTACTATGACTCATGAAGATGAAGAATGGCAACATGACATATCAAAATTATAAGAGCAAATTTCGCTCTCGCAAAGAACAACAAAAAATGAAATGGAAGTTTTGAAGAAAGGCATGGAAACTAAGATGGATGGTTTGAAGAAAGGCGTGGAAGCTAAGATGGTTGGTTTGGAAGCTAAGATGGATGGCATGGAAGTGGGCATGGAAGCTAAGATTGATGACATGGAAGCTAAGATCGATGAGAAAATGGAGAACATGAAGAATTTTCTAAAAGCAGACATGGAAGGTTTGACAAAGTTTATACAAGAAAGGTTTCCTAATGGTGAAAAGATAGTAGAAGAACCTCATGATGAGAACAAAATAAATGTTAATTGTGATTTCATAAACTCTAATGTTGGCTGGAAGAACCACCATATTCCAAAGATGGATATGAGGAAGTTTGATGGAAAGGATCCTGTAACATGGATACTACAGATGGAGCAATATTTTGATCTCCATAACATGAAAAACACACAAAAGGTACGCATTGAAACTTTACATTTAGAAAAAAATACATTTGTATGGTATCGATGGCTTTGCTCCCGTAAAAAAATTGTCACTTGGTCAATTTTTACGGAGGAAATGATAGTACATTATGAGGATACAAAGAGCAACACCTTCTTTAGCCAATTGATAAATCTCAAACAAAAGGGTTTAGTGGGGCAGCACATTGAGGACTTCCAAAAATTGAATATAAGGGTAACTGATATTCTAGAGGAACACAGGATTGATCTCTTCATAAGCACTTTAAAGGATAACATCCAACATGAAGTTCGCGTTTTGGAACCTGATTCATTGGAGAAGGCATTCAGGTTGGCAAGAAAAATTGAATGTAAAATTATGGCGACAAGGAAGCCTACCACTCACTTCTATAAAGAAGGAAGTGTTGCTATGCCTAGATTTACACAACCTACAAGGTTGACACCACAAAAATTGGAAGAAAAAAGAGCAAAAGGGCTTTGCTACAGTTGTGATAGAAAATACACTAAAGGTCATAAGTGTACTGAGAAGAAATTATTTTACATAGATTGTGAAGAGGAAGAAGAAAATGAACAAGAAGAGGATATACACCAGGAACCAACCCTAGAAGAGGAAGAAATGAATCCGACCATATCGTGTAATGAACTGGCAGGAATTACCACTCCTCAAACTCTCAAGATACAAGGACAAATCAAGAAGAAAAAGGTAATAGTGTTGATTGATTCAGGTAGCACCCATAATTTTATTCATTGTAAGGTAGCCAAGGAATTAAATTGTTTCCTATACCTAGCACCAGAATGTCAAGTGATGGTTGCAAATGGAGGAACCATAAATTGCTCTAGAAAATGTCATAATATCAAGCTAACTATGGGATAATATGTATTGACTAGTCCAATTCTTTCCATTCCTATGGGAGGTGCTGATGTTGTACTAGGAGTACAATGGTTACAATCTTTGGGGACGGTAGCTTTTAATTTTCAAGAACTTTTCTTGAATTTTTTTTTAGAAGGAAAGGAAGTCGAATTACGGGGTATTGAAGGGAAGTCAGGAAGGATAATAAGCTCCAATGTCATGACAAAGCTTCTAAAGAAAGAACAACAAGGCGTAATTGCACAATTATGCTCACTAGAAGTTCCGACATCAAAATCATCTATTTCTGCAGATCTCCAACAAGTCTTGGACAATCATTCCAAGGTGTTTGAAACTCCCAAAGGACTTCCACCTATTTGTGATCATGATCATGCTATTCATTTGATTCCAGGAAGTGTTCCTCCAAACATCAGGCCTTATAGATATCCTTACTTCCAAAAGAGCGAAATTGAACGTATGATTGCAGAAATGTTAGAGGCGGTATAATTCAACCCAGTCAAAGTTATTTCTCTGCTCCTGTAGTATTGGTACACAAGAAGGATGGATCATGGCGAATGTGTCCAGATTATAGGGAGCTCAATAAGCTCACCATTAAAGACAAATTTCCCATTCCTGTGATTGATGAATTATTGATGAATTACATGGAGCAATTTATTTTACCAAGTTGGATCTTCGTTCAGGATATCATCAAATTAGAATGAAGACTGAAGATATTCCAAAAACAGCATTTCTAACTCATGAGGGTCATTATGAATTTTTGGTCATGTCTTTTGGCCTTACCAATGCACCTTCTACATTTCAAGGGTTGATGAATTCCATTTTCAAACCCTTCCTTAGAAAATTTGTGCTAGTATTTTTTAATGATATACTAATCTACAGCAGGTCTTGGAAGGATCATGTTGAACATGTTGACAGGGTGCTCAAACTATTGCAGGAGAAACAATTATATGCAAAAAAATCCAAATGTTTCTTTGGAGTACAAGAGGTGGAAGATCTGGGTCATATTGTATCTCACGAGGGTGTTAAAGTAGACCCTAACAAAATTAAAGCCATTAAGGAATGGAAAGTCCCCACAACCATAAAGCAGTTGCGAGGATTTCTCAGGTTAACAGGGTATTATCGCAAGTTTGTTAAGAATTATGGGAGAATAGCAGCATCTCTAACAACATTATTGAAGAAAGATGCATTTTCATGGACTCCTGAAGCAACTAAGGCCTTTGAACATCTTAAAGAGGCAATGTGCCTAGCACCGGTCTTAGCTACGCCAGACTTCACAAAAAACCTTTATTGTGGAATGTGATGCCTCAGGAAATGGAATTGGTGCAGTTTTAATGCAGGAAGGAAGACCCATTGCTTTTGAAAGTCGTCCAATCAAAGGAAAGTATTTATAGAAACCTATTTATGAGAAGGAAATGTTAGCAATACTACATGCACTAAAGAAATGGCGAACTTACCTAATGGGAAGACACTTCAAGGTAAAAACTGATCATGATAGTCTTTTGGATTTCAGCCTGAGCTGTAAATAATAACTCTCTTTGCTCAAAAATTACCTGAATTGAAGGCCATACATCATGGATGGCTTCAATTAAATTATTCCATAGGTAATTTTTTATGTATGATATCTGATCTTTGAGAGTTAATTCTTTTTGTAACTGCTTTACCTCTTCACTCAATCTGTTGGCATTTTGTTCATGTATTTTAGCATTTATCTGAGTTGATTTATTTGTCTTCTCAAGATTTTCAATCATCTTTGTCAATATGTTAATTTCATTTGTCTTCAAAGACATCTCTTCCATTGCTTTTACTATCTTACTGGCATCATCTGTAGGTTGTACTGTTGTGGTAGATGATTCAGTGGATGATGTAGTGGAAGAAGTCATTGGCACTGCACTATCCAGTGGTTCTTTGGGTGCCAAATTTTCTCCTAAAGTTGAAGGCACTGCTGCCGTGATGACTGAGATGACTGTAGGAATCATTGGTTCTTTTATTGTCTCATTTTCTTGGACAAGTTGGTCCATTTGTACTTCCATTTCCTTAATCTGAGCTGTCAGCTGAAGAATTAAACTCAACATTTCATCTTTTTCTTTCTGTTCCTGTAAGACTTCCTTTGTCTGAGCATGCTCACTTTAGGAATTTTGAGTTGTTTCCTCAAGGCTGCTATATCCTCATTTTTCTTTTTTACTAATTCTTCTACTACTTTTATGTTTGTAGGATCATATCCTACCTGCAATACTAATTCTTCTAAGGCTTCAATCCTTAGATCTTTGGCATATAATGAAATATTATCCATCTTCATTTGATCTTGCATATTAGAGATGGTGTTTTGAAACTTATGAGCACTCATAGATTTTGTTGTAACTTTGGAATATAACATCTCTGAGGTTTGCATGTGAAACTCTATTTGATCTAATTCATCGATTTTTTCTGTAGCTACTTCCAGATCAACTTTCTTATAGTCAACAATTGTCTTTGGCACTGATACTGTGGGCTGTAATACTAACATAATCAATTTTTTACTTGAGTAATCAAATGCTGATAGGAATATGTTTTGATTACGTGGCTTTTGTTTCAAGAACTGAGAGTAAATTTCAGTTTTGATTTCCTCATTCTTCAACTTGATTTGCTTGTATTTCTCCTTAATATCCAAGTCTTTTTCTTCAGTTGAATGTGAGGAAGAATCTTCCATACTTTTATGCCTTTCCATTAACTGTGTGTCTTCATTATTCAGTTCTTCTTCATTCTGACTTGGCTCATTGATAATTACATTAGCTACATTTGTCTCTGGTAAACTTGTGTTGGTATTTAAGGGCTCTATTTCTTCAACATTTATTGTCACTTTACCTTTACCTGTTGTATCTAATTTTGGCCTTTTGTTGTAAATGATCTTGAACTTTGTTTATGTTGTAGTCTCTACCACATATGCTCCTTCTTCCCTTATTCTTTTGATGGATTTCTCCGGTTGATTTGCAGTCTCTAAGGTATGACTAGTATTACCTTTGCTTACTACATCTATTAATGTGTTTTCAATCCATTCAAGCTGATTGGAAAACTTTTCTATTTCTGGTTTAGCTTCACGTATAAAGGGTGTTAATTTTCATTTTACCCTCAGCTTGCTCAAGATCCCTTGTGTATAATAGTTCCAAGGGAAAATTTCTTCAAATTTATATTCCAATAGCTGATTTACTGCTTCCTTTTCTGCATCCCTGTGATTGCATATGAATGGCCCAATTTGATTTTTAAGTTTGAATTGGGTCTTCTTCTTAGCTGCCATGAAATTGGTTGAATCAGAGTTTAGGATCTGCCTGATATACTCCAAGGAAAAGATCCTCATTGGAGGATGTTTGGGTAACTTGTAAGGAAACAAGTTTGTCCCAAAAAATCTGATTTCAGTATATTTCTCATATAAATACCAATCACCCACATTACTCTGCTCTGATAATTGCAATATCTTCTTCATTTCTTCACGTATTCTAGGTTTCTCTGTTTTGGTCAACATGGTGATCACTGGATGTAAGAATAAATATGAAAACTCTGAATAATTGAAATCTATACCTTCTTTTCTGAGTATGGATGTCCAAAAGATGACAGATAAAGGTTTTCCCTCTATGTCCATCTTTTGAAGTGAAATTGAAAAGCTATCTGATTGGAAGTAAAGAAACATGTGGAAAGGATAGGAGGTATATCTGAATACTCCTTCAAGCTATAAATTGGTCAATTGATAGTGAATACTATTAGCAATGAAACCATCATAATCAAAGATAACTGAAGGTGGTTGACCTAGAGAAAAGGTGGACAAGAATCCCAAGATAGATTCATCAGTGTGCTCATCAGTGAAATACCCAAGTATGAAGGAAAGCATGGAGATTACATGCCTTGAACCTTTAGGGAATTTAGTAATTGAATATGGAGGATTTAACTTGGGAATTTCAACATGCAGAGGCATAAAAATCTGAAAAATCATGAACCAATTAGGAAAATCTAGGCCAATGTATAGCTTGGTGAGGGCCTCAATAGACAAAGGGACTACTTGGGGGTCTGGTTAAAGCTGCAACATTTGGTTAACTGACTCTACAGTGATGGTAAATAGGACTTTTTTATTGGCATTCACAATGGCTCTTTGTTTAGGAATATAGTATTGGTGACACAATCTAATAATCTCTAGACAAGAGTGAGTCAATGGAACTACATACTTGAGTAAATGGGATTCCTAAATATGGATTTCTTCTTGATCATCTAAAGACTTCTCAAAGCACCAGTTATGGATATCTAGCAGGTTGAATTCAACTATGGGATTAGCTATTTTATAATCAATATTAGCAAGGGGAATTTTTTCAATAACAACAACTGGGGGTTGTAATGGATAGACCACAATTGCAATATTTGGAGTCATGGCAGGAGTAGGTTTAGGATCTTTAGAACCTTCAGGCTTTCTTACACTCTATTTTTTAGGCATCTTGGTCTGCTTCTGCAAGTTTAAACAGTTTGCAAAGGAAATTTACTTTCAGCAGAGGCTTAATTGGGAAAATTTGGCCAAGTATATGCTTTTCTTAAGGATTTTTGTTCAATTAGGCCTATCAAAGAATTTCTGAAGCTTTAAAACTGGTCTAAAATAGAAAATAGGGGTTTTCTGAGTTTCTTGACTGAGAAATGGGGCTAAAATTCTATTGAAAAGGGTTACAGAGGGTTCAGGGTACCTACAAAGGTTTTCTGGCCTTTTAGAGCTTGAAATGGATCATTAAACTATGAAAATTTTGATAAATTTCCTTGAAATAGCACGTAGTAGACAAATAGGGTTTCTGGGAAAAAATTTCCAGGGTTTGGCCTGTTTTTGGGACTTTTTGGCAATTAATTTCTAAAATTTGGGGATTATTTGTTCTTTCTAAGTCTTTGAATTTGATTGCAGGTTCAATTTTTTAGAAAAATACCTGTTTGTATTGCAGGTATCAACTTTTGAAGGTTTTTTGAGGTTCTTGTTGAGTTGATGGTTATATTTTCTTATCTAGAGCAAGGCGCAACTTCTCAGTAGTCTTCAAAGGTGTACTTTGGTAAATTTCGGAGGTTTCGAGCATAAAAATGGCAACAAGCGGCTTTTAACAAGGTTTTTACAGTTGGGAGAGGCAATGCAGTGGGTTTAAATGCACAAATATCGGATAAATGCCTTACCAAAGGTTTTATTAAAACATTACAATTGCATTTAATGCAAGTCTTATCAGGAGGGCGGTTTCAAAATTTCAAAGGGATAGGAAACCGGTGGTTATCACAAAGGTTTTTGGTGGTAAGCGGTTTTAAACTAAACCCACGCAATCCAATGGTTGAAGGGCACGTGGAGGAGAGAGGAACAGGCGAAACCACCCATTTCGCGAGGCTTTGGCGTTTGGGAGGTCTTGCATCTTTTCTATGCGATATTGGCCTCCAACTATTAGATCTGAGATTTGGATGCGAACAGTCGAGATCATTTAGGGAGCTACTTTGAAATGAGATGGTGGGACTAGGCCTTTTATTATATAAGCAGATGGGTGAAAATACTTTTTAAACCTTTATGATATATCTGAAGGGTAAAGGTTTAATTTATACATAGCGGAAAGAGCTTTAACTTTTATAAAAGTGTATTTTAATAAAGGTTAAGCCTTAAAGGCTTATATAATATGGCGGGGGAAGAAATATAATACGTTCAAAAAATTTATAAAATTTTTTTTATGAAACATATGTGGGGCGAGTTTTAGTTTATTATATAGTTTTTTAACTTTTTCAATAGTTTAAAGACCATAGGGGATAACGATAGTTTTTAGACCAAAGGGCTTATAGTTTTGGATTTTTTATTTGCGCATATGGGGATAATAGACTTTGGTCTTAAACATTAAAATAGTGGGTTTTTGGGGTATTTTAAATATAAGGGATTTAATAAATACGGGAGGGTATTTTTATGGATTTAATAAAAATAGGTTAAAAGTTAATATGAAAAGGGAAGTGAAATGGAAATAAAACACATGTTATCTCTAAGAAAAGTGTATAAATTAAAGGATTGCTCATCTTTATATTACTTCACTAAAGGTGGAAATTTTTATAAAAAGAGAATTTTTACCATTTTTTTGATTTTTTATTATCTTTCATTTTTTTCAAAATATGGGAGAACAACTTGCAGAAAGCAAGGTATGTACATATTTAGAAGACTATCAAATTCAATTCAAAATTTATGAACCCTATTATTATAGGACCCTAATAGTGGCTCCACATGGGGATGACATTTCCTATTGAAATATCAAGAACGTTGAGACTAGTAGCCTTTAGAATTTGACTGTGATAACCTTGTAAATGTCTTCTTATATCTGCAATTTATTCATACTTATGATATTCACCTCTCAAAGCTTAGGGCCTTCTCTTCGGGCTTCAACTTTCTAGGGAAACATCCAATCCAATCTAAACTTTGCAATCTATATTTACAATGATCAAAGTGAATAAAAACTCACTGTTTGTTAACTCAGGAGAGTAGTAGTGCTTCAAAATTCTACCATCTACTGGTCCTCCTTGCAGATCTGTTCCATCCATTTATTTCAGAAAGAAAGCATTATTACCTCTATATCCATAAATCACATAAGGTCCTTTCCATAGAAAATCAAATTTTCCATGTTTTCCTTTGTCTTCTCTTCTGGAATCCCACTTTAACACTTTATCTCCTATGTAGAAATCATCCTCTTTAGTCTTTTTATCAAAAAATTTCTTGATTTTATCCTGAATGACTTGAGATTTGATATAAAATTCTTCCCTCATTTGTTGCAAGTGAATAGTTTGATTGATCCTCCTTTGAATGTCATTTGTTTCCACCTGTAACTCTTGGATAATTTTCATCACTGGTACACCTAGGGAGGATGGAAAAACAACATCCATTCCATAGGCAAGTTGGTAAGGGGAAGTACCAATGGATTTTTTAGCAGTAAGTCTATCTGCCCATAAGGCATTGACTAACTTCTTATTCCAAGTCTTTTTATTGTCTTCAAGTAACTTTTTGATAATATTTACAAGGCTTTTGTTTGAGGATTCAGCTAGACCATTACCTTGGGGGTAATATGCAATGGAATGACCTAAGGTAACATGGTATTTGTGGCAAAAGTCAATCATTTTCTTGGATTTGAATGCTGCTACATTGTCAGTAATTATCTTTTGGTGACATCCAAATTTTGAAAGAATGTTGTTTTCTAGGAAAGAAACAGTGGCAGTATATGTCGCTTGTCTGGAGGGTATAGCTTCAATCCACTTAGTAAAATAATTAGTGGCTGTCAAAATCCACTTATGTTGGCCTGAAGAAGGAGGATGAATTTCACCAATGAAGTCTAAACCACATTGTTGAAATGGCATTTCAGTTGAAATAGGCTTTAAAGGGAGGGGTAATAATTTCTTCTTACCCTCAAAAATTTGGCATTTATGACATGAAGTTACGTACTTTTTAACATCAGCAAACAAGGTAGGCTAGTAAAAACTAGATCTAAGGATCTTATCTGTTGTAGTTTTCCAATATAAGTGTCCACCATAGTCGCCTGCATGAAATTCTTCAAGTATTTTGTCAACTTCTTCCTTTAATAAACAATTTAATTAAATCCCACTATGATCTCTCCAAAAAAGTACATTATCTAGAATGCAAAATCTTACTGCTTTAAGTTTTATGAATCTAGCTTTGGTTCTTGACAATCTAGGAGGAGCTTGTAAGTTTTGGAGTAAAAATATGATATATGTATACCAAGGTGAGTCTGAGAAGGCTTCACTGATCGATGGAGTTGCCATCTCTTCCTGATTATCTACTTAAGCAATAAAATTTATGTCTATGGCATTGCAATTAGATTTAGCCATAAGTCTGGCTAATCCTTGACCTTTGATGAGTTTTGTGGGTTTTATCTCTATGTCATATTCTAAGATAGTGGAAATCCACTTACCTCTTCTTCCATCAGGACCATCCTAAGTAAGAATGTATTTTACTACAGAATTTGGGACATAGGTAATGATATGAGAGTAGAGAATATAAACTATGAAGTCTTTAATGGCCTTAACCAAAGCTAGGGCTTGTTTTTCCACAATGTTTTACTTCAAAGGGGCATCTCTAAGGGTCTTACTGAAAAAAGCTATGGTTTGTTCAAATCCTTGGTCATTTTTCTGCAGTAAAACTTCAACAATGGTGTGTTCTAAAGCAAATGAAAAAATTATGAAATCTTCCTTAAAATCAGGACTTATTAGGACTTGAGTTTTGGTCAAGGCTTGTTTGATAGAGTCAAATGATTATTTAGCCTCAACATTCCATTTAAGAACTGAATCTTTTTTTAGCATGTTATTTAGTTCTCTAATTATCTCAGCTAAATTAGATATGAATCTTCTTAAAAAATTTATCTTACCTAAAAACGCTTTTAATTCTTTGATGTTTCTTGGTGGACTGATGTTCAGAATAGCTTCTATCCTAGCAGGATCTATCCTAATTCCTTCGTTTTAAATTATGTGTCTAAGTAACTTACCTTCTTCTAATCCAAACAGACTTTTCTTAGGATTTAAAGAGATGCCATATTTCCTGCACTTGATAAAAACTTGTCTCAAATGATCCAAGTGTTCATTATCAGTTTTGGAAAACACAGTAATGTCATCTAACTAAATTACTAAGAACTCATGTATTTCCTTTGCAAAAGCTATGTCCATAGCCCTTTGAAAGTTTTCCCTTGCACTCATTAGACCAAAAGGCATTTTTACATACATAAAAGTTCCTCATGGAGTAGTAAATGTTGTTTTAGCTTGATCTTATTTTTGGACTAAGATCTGGTTGTATCCTAAAAAACCATCTAAAAGAGACATCCTAGAAGAACCAACTACCCTTTGTAATATATGATCCATTTTAGGTAAAGGGTAATTATCCTTCAAGGATAATTTGTTCAGATTCCTAAAGTCAACACATAACCTTATCTCTCATGTTTTCTTCCTTGTTGGAACTAGGTTAGAAACCCAATCATAATATCTGATTGGTGCAATGATCTGTGCATCATACCTTCTTTTCACTTCTTTTTCCATCAAAGGTAATAAAACAGGGTTAATTCTTCTCAAATTTTGTTTAAATGGATTATGATCTTCTTTTATTGGAATTTTATGTTGGATTATGCTGGTATCATAGGATTTGAGATCCTCATAACTCCAGGCAAAGACATCTTGATATTCCTTTAAAAGAGAAATGTATTTTTCCTTATCTTGTTGACGTAAAATTTTGGAAAGTTTGATTGTTTTGGGTTTTAACTTTGTTCCAATGTTCCATTCTTCTATATCAAATCTAACTGGCTCCATTTTGGTTTTATATACTCATGTCATCTAAGTAAATTACTAAGAACTCATGTATTTCCTTTGCAAAAGCTATGTCCATAGCCCTTTGAAAGGTTGTCCATGCATTAATTACACCAAAAGGCATTTTTACATACATAAAAGTGCCCCATGGAGTTTCTAAGGGAGTTAAACCTTGATGCAGGAGCATCAAGGCCATTTTTCATTTGTAAATATGTAATAAAGGGGGGTGTGACATTTTTATTATTTTATTAATTAATTGGTTATTTTTAATAAAATAGGAGATGAATTATATAAGTGAGGATTTTGTAAATATTCTTTTATTAATTAAAAGGATATGAGAGAAATAGATTAGGAGCAAAATTAGAGAGTAGGAATTCTATCTATGGGACTTTGTTGAGTCCACACCTAAAATATAGATTTAGTTGAGGATTAGGTGGAGAGATTTTTGGAGTGAATTAAATGCATTATTTGTGTCTAAATATGAGTGGTTTTTGTGAGGAAAATACAACTGAATAGTTGCAGAGAGAGTGTGAGTGTGAGTAGTGAGAGGGTTTCCTCTTGGGAGCCTTCGAGTGATTGTAAAGGGCCATAGATCTCGAATATCTGGCCAATAAGAGTTTGTAAGTCATTTTTTTGTTTCAGATTATATATATACATTGGTTGATTGATTGAGAAACTGTATATTTGATTTCTGAAGTGGGATTTTGAAGTGAATTATGTATGGGAATTTGATATGCCAATTTTGTGAAGAATAACACAGAAATGTTGTATGCATTTTCTGGTCAAATGTACATACATGAATTGAAGTATCGACTGTGGGAGATCGATTGAAGGAGGGGATCGAATATATGATTGACAGCGTAGCCAGAATCGAGGGCGTAGTTTAATATTGCAATGCAGAATTTAAATCCAAGAAGGACTGAAATCAAATTTTAATTGGCAAATCGGCTTTGGAGGTTCGACTTCAAGGTTAGTATAGTTTCATTTCACACAGAGGAACTTGTATAAAGTTTGAAGCCGAGGTTCATTACGATGATGTTCAGCAATACATTTCTGTGGAAATAATTCCTGGATCTAATTGTTTGGATCATGGTTATTGTTGAGTTTGAGCAGAGAGGTGAATTCGACTCAGCATAATTGAATTCGATTCCAAGTTTTAACATAGGGTGAAATGTGCGATGAAAATCAGAACCAAATTGTTGAAACCTAGCGTTAAGTTAATCTGAATTTGAATTGCTTTTGATAAGTAGTCTTGTGTGATTGACAATCTGTAACGTTGAGAAAACAAGTATGGAAATGCAGCCGAGTCAAGTCAAATGGGAAAAAACGCTGTGGTTCTATGGCGCAGGTCTCGTACCTTGTTGATAGCTTTGATCGTAGATGCAGAGATTGCCAACAAATCATATGTGGGGTGAGAAAAATGATGGAGAAGGTATGTTAATAGCCAGATCGCTATTTTGGTCTTTAATTAAATTTAAATCTGAATTGTTGACTGAAGCGATGTTTTAAGAGGTGTGGAATAGCACAGTTCTGTAGTCAGATTTTCAGTCGAGACTTACAAGTCAATTAGACATCGAATTTCTATTCGATAACGTGGATGTATTGAAACGTTGAATGATAAGGAAGGCGCTTGGTTGGATACGAAGGTTGATCGTGTTACCACATTTGTTATCAAATTTAACACAGAGCAGAACTGTAGTAAAAGCGTGGCAGAGATGAGGGCGTTCGAGGAATGGATTTGTGTTGCGTTGAATTGCAGAGAAACTGCGTTGAATTGCAGCGGTTTTATGTTAAATGCTGAGCAACAGTCAATATTTGAAGCAGTAATCAAACTTGAAAGCAGTGAAGGTGCATAAGCGCTCCTGAAGGTAAGCCTATTTGTTTTTACTGTGGCCAGATTCATATTTGTGGTGAATGGGTATAAGTTGTGTTAATTGGCATAAACCGTGGAGGATGGTTAACAATAGAATGTATAATTCCATACGAATTGGGTCTGATTAAACAATGTTAAGTTGTAAAAAAAACGAAGGGCGCATTTGTTTTGTTGACTTTTGATTGTATCCGATATTAAAAGCCCATGTGAATGTTGGTGATTAAATGAGGGAATTGAAGTATTGAAGCATTCGAACATTGATTTATTGACAATTTGATGCTTGGGAAATGTTTACTGTGAAATGGTTTTATAACCATAAATGTGTAAGATAGCTTCCGCAATTGGAAAGTGTATGAAATTGCTCGAATTGGAGTTTTAATGGGGCAGTGATTGCAATGCATTCTTATATGCATAGTTTTTTTTGGAAGATTCTGGGTTTGCAGGTTTAGGCCTGCATCATTTTGGTATCAGAGCTGGAAGGCTTTGTTGAAATGGAAGATGTTTGTTTTTCTGAATGAGTGCAGAAAGGTTTGTTAAGAACTGAAGGGTTTTTTATTTGAATGTATTCTAAATCTGAGATGCAAGCTACACAATTGCAATGAACAGGATTACAGAAATGAATGGAGGAAAATATCATGCAGGATCTTAAAGGTGAGATGATTTTCTGATTTGAAAGTTATGATTGAATTTTATGGTTGCAGACAAGATGATGGCAGTGAACCTGACATTCAGCTAAAGGCTGGATAGGGAGAACAATTGCAGTGTCCTGAAGAGAAAGGTGAGTTGAAGAGATAGCCTAGAGAGAGCAGAGGAGAGTGCTCAAGAGGTTCCAGAGGAAGTGAACCAGTACTTACCAAAAGACTGAGTGAGGAGAGCTTGGTGAGGTAAGGGGCAGCAGGAGAGATTGCTGTTGCAGAGGCTAGTGCAACTCATGGTGAGTGAGAAACTCATGATCATGGAGGATCAGAGAAGAGGTTCAGAGGAATGCCACAGAGGCAAGATGACTGATGAGGTCCGAGAAAGAGAGATTGCAGTAATGAAGGTACAATTGCAGGTACTAGAAGAATGGATGCAAGAGCAGGAAATTCAGAAAGAAGGATGGATCTTTCCACTGAAGGGAAATAGAGTGATTTGGCAACCATTGCAGATGAAGTTGAGGCAAAGTGTGATTACCTTATTGAAGGAGGAACTTAGAGTTCTTGAGCCAGAGATGGAATTTGAAGATTCCACACGCAGATCTATTCAGAAGGAAGTATTGGAGGAAGTAGTCAAGACTGAAAAGTCTTGCGGTTTTAAAACTAATAAGTTGTGTATGTTTGCAGGTACAATACAGGGAGATGAGCAAGCTTTAGAGTTTGTTCAAGAAGAGTTGAATCTGAATTCTGTTCAGATCGATGCTGAGATAGCAAGATCTCAGGAGGAAATGAAGACAAAGGAGTCTAATCAGAATGTTGGTGCAGAGAGAGAAGGACCAGCTAATGATTGGTCAAGAGCTGGTGAAGGTATGGAAAATTGCGTGAAATTTCCAAGTTCTGCTCCTAATGAAATTTTTGAATTGTATAGGAAACTAGATCTTCAGAGAAGAGAATTGGAGAGACAGAGGACTTATGTGCAGGATAATTTGCTGAGGAAGAAAGGCAGGGAAGTTTTCATGAATGACAGTCCTGGAGCAGAGGATGGAAGCAAGGAGAGACTAGCTGATAGTCTCATGGTGAATGAAAATCAACATACTGATGTGTTGACAAAGGAGTTGGAAAGGAACTCAGAGCAGCATATTGAAGTTTTATCAAAGAAAGCTGAGGAGAAAGCCAGTGAATATTTTCTGAGTCCTGAAGAAGACTTGGAGCTACAGAGAGGAAACTTGGTGACTGAATCAACAAGTGAGACCATTGGGTCTTGTGATTTGGAAGCTGACAATTTGACTGTGTATACAGGTGATGCAGAAGACAGTCCATCATTTGGAATTGTCTTGGAAGAAGAAGAATTGTTGCAGGTAGAAGATGAGACAATCATGTCTCATATGCAGAGGCTTGTTACCATGGGTGACAAGAAAGAGTTGGCTTGTCTGTATAGCCAAGAGAAGACTGGTGGACAAAATTTTGGAACTGCTACAGTGTTAGAGAATGAAGCTACAGTGGTTGAAGAACTTGATCTGATTTCCAGAATCAATATAGATGATGATGGACAATTACTGAAGATTGTCAAAGGGGAAAACGAAGGTTATGCTGAAACTAATTTGCAGCATGTTGATGAAATGTTTGAGGAGAAATGGCTGAAATGTTTGCTAGAGACATTTGAACCAGAGAAAGAAGTTGCAGATGAAATTGCAGGTGACGAGCAAAAGAATGTTGCAGAGGGACAGGAAGTTTGGGAGGCAGCAACATGTGAGGCGACATTTATGGTGACAGCTGAGACAACATTGACAGAAGCAACATCAATGTTGGTAGCAAGAAGAGCACTGACAGCAGAATCAGCTACAGCAGCTGAATTAACAAGAATTGGAGACAGCAGCAGTATGCTGGACATAGAGATTGAAAGCATCAGAAGACTGATGATGAAGGTGTCTCAGAGGCAGCAGACAACAGCAAGAAATAAGAGGAATTTCAGCAAGAGAAAGACAACAAAAGATTGCGAAAGCACAGCCAGTGGGGCAGTGCAACATAAAGTGTGGAGACCTGGAGAAGAACAACAGAAAAAAGCAGCGACAAGTGGGAAATTGCAGCACAAGATATGGGATCCAGGCATACACAGATCTGAACACATGATCAGGTGATCATGTTTAATTTCAACCTTGGGAGTCTGATGCAGGAGCATCAAGGCCATTTTTCATTTGTAAATATGTAATAAAGGGGGGTGTGACATTTTTATTATTTTATTAATTAATTGGTTATTTTTAATAAAATAGGAGATGAATTATATAAGTGAGGATTTTGTAAATATTCTTTTATTAATTAAAAGGATATGAGAGAAATAGATTAGGAGCAAAATTAGAGAGTAGGAATTCTATGTATGGGACTTTGTTGAGTCCACACCTAAAATATAGATTTAGTTGAGGATTAGGTGGAGAGATTTTTGGAGTGAATTAAATGCATTATTTGTGTATAAATATGAGTGGTTTTTGTGAGGAAAATACACTTGAATAGTTGCAGAGAGAGTGTGAGTGTGAGTAGTGAGAGGGTTTCCTCTTGGGAGCCTTCAGGTGATTGTAAAGGGCCACAGATCTCGAATATCTGGCCAATAAGAGTTTGTAAGTCATTGTTTTGTTTCAGATTATATATATACATTGGTTGATTGATTGAGAAATTGTATATTTGATTTCTGAAGTGGGATTATGAAGTGAATTATGTATGTAATTGGTTAATTTGATATGCCAATTTTGTGAGGAATAACACATAAATGTTGTATGTGTTTTCTGGTCAAATGTATATACATGAATTGAAGTATCGACTGTGGGAGATTGATTGAAGGAGGGGATCGAATATATGATTGATAGCGTAGCCAGAATCGAGGGCATATTTTAATATTGAAATGCAGAATTTAAATCCAAGAAGCACTGAAATCAAATTTTAATTGGCAAATCGGCTTTGGAGGTTCGACTTCAAGGTTAGTACAGTTTCATTTCACGCAGAGGAACTTGTATAAATTTTGAAGCCGAGGTTCATTACGATGATGTTCATCAATATATTTCTATGGAAATAATTTCTGGATCTAATTGTTGGGATCATGGTTATTGTTGAGTTTGAGCGGAGAGGTGAATTCGACTCAGCATAATTGAAGTCGATTCCAAGTTTTAACATAGGGTGAAATGTGCGATGAAAATCAGAACCAAATTGTTGAAACCCAACGTTAAGTTAATCTAAATTCGAATTGCTTTTGATAATTAGTCTTGTGTGATTGGAAATCTGTATCGTTGAGAAAACAAGTATGGAAATGTAGCCGAGTTCAAGACAAATGGAAAAAACGTTGTGGTTCTAAGGCGCAGGTCTTGTGCCTTGTTGATAGTGTTGATAGTAGATTCAGATATCGCCAGCAGATCATATGTGGAGTGTGAAAAACGATGGAGAAGGTATGTTAACGCATAGCCAGATTTTTGTTTTGGTCTTTAATTAAATTGAATCTGAATTGCTGACCGAAGCGATGTTTTAGAGGCGTGAAACAGTATAGCACTGTAGTTATTGTGAAGTCAGATTTTTCCAGAAATCTGAAGACTTCTGGAGTCAATTAGACATCGAATTTCTATTCGATAACGTGGATGTATTGAAACGTTGAATGATAAGGAAGGCGCCTGGTTGGATACGAAGGTTGATCGTGTTACCACATTTGTTATCAAATTTAACACAAAGCAGAACTGTAGTAAAAGCGTGGCAGAGATGAGGGCGTTCGAGGAATGGATTTGCGCTGCGATGAATTGCAGAGAAACTGCGTTGAATTGCAGCGGTTTTATGTTAAATGCTGAGCGACAGTCGATATTTGAAGCAGTAATCAAACTTGAAAGCAGTGAAGGTGCATAAGCGCTCCTGAAGGTAAGCCTATTTGTTTTTACCGTGGCCAGATTCATATTTGTGGTGAATGGGTATAAGTTGTGTTAATTGGCATAAACCGTGGAGGATGGTTAACAATAGAATGTATAATTCCATACGAATTGGGTCTGATTAAACAATGTTAAGTTGTAAAAAAAACGAAGGGCGCATTTGTTTTGTTGACTATTGATTGTATCCGATATTAAAAGCCCATGTGAATGTTGGTGATTAAATGAGGGAATTGAAGTATTGAAGCATTCGAACATTGATTGATTGACAATTTGATGCTTGGGAAATGTTTACTGTGAAATGGTTTTATAACCATAAATGTGTAAGATAGCTTCCGCAATTGGAAAGTGTATGAAATTGCCCGAATTGGAGTTTTAATGGGGCAGTGATTGCAATGCATTCTTATATGCATAGTTTTTTTTGGAAGATTATGGGTTTGCAGGTTTAGGCCTGCATCAAACCTTTAGGTAAGAAATTATCCTTAAGATTCAATATGTCTGATTCATCTTCAATAATTTCTTCAATCTCTACTTTCTCTAAGCTATCTATATCAGCTTGACTAAATCTAGTTGGTTTATCCAACTTTATTCTATTTACATCTAGGTTATTTAAATCTATTTCACAATCCAAATCATGATTTATAGTATAATCTGTATCTATAATACAATTCTGAAATTCTCCTTCATTGTTCATAAACTTGTAAATATGTTCATCCTGAGAAAAAATTTGCCAATACATAAGATTGTCTGGAATTATTGGCCTATGTTTGACTTCAGCAGTATATCTGTGATTAGGTTGGAATAGTAAATTTCATGTACTAACAAAGGTTGCAAGACAATGAGCTTGTATATATTGTTTTCTAGGTATAGCAGCAAACTTACATTCCAATAAATCATTAGTTAAATCTATGACAGTGTCTCTATATCTGCTTAGTCTAGGATTGTAAACAGAATAAATTCCATTTACTTGTTTTATGATCAACTCTGAATCTCCCATTATTAAAATTCTTTTGCCTCCTAAGTTTCTAATTATTTGGAGTCCTAGGATGAGGGCTTCCTACTCTGCCATATTATTTGTACATTTAAAATTTACCCTGAAAGCATGGCCTTCTCAGTGATTAGTCTCCATATTGGTTATCCAAACTCCTACTCTTGCTCCTAACTTATTCACTGAACCATCAAAGTCTAAATGCCATAGAGATTCATGAAAAATATTATCATTATTTTGTGCTCTCTTTTTCTCTACTAGTTCAGTTTGGATTTCATTAGTTTCAGAGTTACATAGGATAAAAGAATCAAGGTCATTTGGTGTATATTAAATGGGGTAATTTATAGATCTTTCAACACTACTGACCATGTACTTCATCAATGTTTCCTTATATAACTTTTTAGGCTGGCCAAAAACTGATATAGTAGCATAAGACATGTCTAATTGTAGAGATCCCTGTAACTTTTCTCCCCATGAGCGAGAAAGTAACATTCCATATTTAGGTGGGATATCAGCTATTACAATGTCCATTAATATACTCTTACCAGGGTATTGAACTAGTGTTACACACAAATATTTGATGAAACCTAGACATTTAACTTTACTTGAATCAAAATAAAACAAATCTCTGTATGGCATTGTAATTTCTAGATTGAGAGTTTCCATTATGGATTTAGGCATTAGATTATGGGAAGCTCCTGAATCTAGCATGGCATTGTGTAAAACTTGATCATGAATGGTAAGACTGATATAAAATGGAGGAACTGCACCATCTGCATGTTTTCCATTTACATCTGGGCCAAAAATCAACTCTGGTTGATCATCATTTAGATTTATGGAGTCTTCTCCGTCATTCATATTTAATGTTTCAGTTATGGTTGATTTATCCAAGTCATTTTTTACCAATTCATTCAAAGGAATTGGTCTTTTATGCTTTGCAATTTCTGATTGTATGTTGAATGTAGGTTGAGTTTTATTGATTTGAATCAATTCTTCTTTGGTAACTATAGTTTGTGTTGGTTTGTCTTGTTTTTCTATAGTTGTTTTTTCATTTTCAAGTGTTTTGACATTCTCTGTTTGTGTTTCTTGTGTTTTACTACTTCTAACTTTCTTTTCAGGGATTTTTTGTGAAGCAGTAGATGTTTTTTTAGACTTAGAATTATCAGCAGATGTTTTTGAAGTAACAGTTTTTGGATCCACTGTTTTAGGATCAGCAAAAGGTGTTTTAGGATCTAAATTCATTGTTTTGACAAAATTAGAAGCTTTAGCAGCAGTACATTTTTGTGAATATTTTTCAGCTTGAGAAACTTCATTAGTAATATCAACAATTTTAGGGCCTGATGCTTTTTTAGGACTAGAATTTTTTTGGGAAGAACTTGAGTTTTGCTTATTTTCCCTTGGGAGAATTTGCAGAACCTTTGTTTTGAGAGCTTCTACTGTTTTCTAATTCTGAGTTTGGGAAGATTTCTTGGTAGAAGACTCATTGTCTTCTTGTTTCTAAGGTTATATTGACTGTGTATTTCATTTATTGCATAATCATAACCTTGTTTATAATCAAAGGATTCACTAGAATCTAATTTGAGTTGTTGGAGTTCAAATAATTCCTGATCTTCCTGAGTAAGGAAAATAGTATTATTGTCATCTATTCCCATTAGATTGATAGCATCCTCACCATAATTATTATTCTGAGAAATTTCAGCATAGTTCTCTTGGAATTGGGGCCTAATTATTTGGTTTGGGGCTGTTTCTTTTGCTTTTCTATGATTTATGTTTTTTCTAAAATTGGGATTTCTGATTTTTTGTTGGTTATCCCACTGAGGTCTTCTCTCTATATTATCTAGTCTATCCATCACCCTTTCTAATTTTTTAGCTATCACGTCCATTTTTGTGTCTGAATTGGCATTTTCTTCTTTAATGGTCACTCTTCTTACATTTTTGAGTCTAACTTTTCTAGCTAAAATATTTACTTCTACACTAACTACATCTGTTTGCATTTTTTTTAAGGTGTCTGCATATCTTTCCCTTAATTGATAAGCCATATCTGTATCAAATCCATCAGGGAATTTGAGCAGAACTAAATAAGGAGTAGGTTTAAGATTTTCAAGGATAGAATTATAGACACTATTATATCTGGTGCAGTGATCTTGGACTGACTCATTTGTAGCTTTTTTCAAGCAATCAAAATCGAACAATATTTGGAGGGGGTTCTTTTTATTTTCCCATTTATTTAAAAAAATCTATGAAACACAGCTAAATCAGTTACACTACCAGCAGCTAAATCTTTAAACCACTTCTTAACTTCTCCATTCAAAGTCTGTGCAAACAACATCATTTGAACATCTGAATCATCAATTTCATAAATTTCAAAGAAGTTTGTCATCTTAGTAATGTGTTGTTGAGCAGTATATTGAGTAGTGCCATCAAACAATGGTATTTTATTTTGATAGTCTTGTGGCATGTCATGAAGTTGTTGTGGAAAGACTAGGGGAGCATATCTAGCAGCCATAGCTTGAAGCTTAGATTGGCTAGGAGGTAAAGTAGAACTGCTTGGAGCTATACTGGAAATGATAGTAGATGAACTAAAGATTGTAGTTGAAGTGTTGGGAAATGAAACTAGAATGTATATGGAACTACTAGGGAATGAGGATGATGTATTTAGGAAATAAAAAGTTGAACTGATGGATATAGTGGATGAAGTGATTGGTGGAAATAATACTCTAGGTTGTAAAGGTAACCTAGGGATAAATGGATTTGTAGATGAGTTGGTAGTGGAATTTATAAATGATGTAACAGCATAAAGAAATGAATCTCTAGCTAGTATTATTGTGGTATGTAATTGAGAAACTGGAGGTTTGTTTTCATAGGTCAAAAAATAAGCCAATTCAATAGCTTCATCAATATCTTTAAGAATAGTAAGATTAAGTTGTTCAATTTTAGTTTGATCTTGAACTTTTTGTGTTTTAAAATTTGTTGTAATATATTTCTATTTTGTATTCAAAAATGAAATGAAAACAGGGTCTAAAACAGTAGTTTTAAGATCACTTTCAGATTTTATTCTAAATAAAGAATGCTCAAATTTCAGATCAAAATCAATATCTTGTAGACTTACTAACTCTTGTGGTAATGAATTGACTCTTTCCAATGATACTTCAGCTTCTAAATTTTTTGACGGTTTTTTCTTTTTACCAATTCAGTCTGGGTTATCTACTATAAGTGCAGGCTTAGGATCCGGGTTAGACCTAGTATAATAGACTTTCCTAGAAGCCAGAATTAATTTTTTCAATATACACAACTTATAAAAACAATCTTAAAGTAAAAGGATGTATAAGAAGATTTTCTTTAAGACTAGTTTTAAGATTGGGGATTGGTTAGTTCTCAGTATGGTTGCCAGTTATGTTATCACTCTAGTAATTCTTAAGTTGTGTGATTGTTGTTTTCAGTCAAAGAATTCTAGAGGTAACCACAAACCTACTTCAAACTCTAGGATCTAGCCTTCCTAGGGTTCAGAGAGGGCTCTCTCTTTAAAGTTTAACTTTGTTTTAATTTGTGAATATTAGGCTAGCTATGAAAGTGTAGCTTTGGTTTGGTTTTGTTGGATTTGGTGGGAAAAAATCACTTGAAAGTATGGATGGTGGGAAATCTATTTTTCCATTGGGCTATGGAGTCAAAATCAAGCAAACAGGACTAGGATCTAGGGAAAAAAAGGTCAAATGTCTTTAGGGAAAGATAGATAACCCTTGGAGATCTTGGAAAGTTGTTTTTGTGAGGTGGTATGATCGGGATAAAAGGCACTTAAGGATCATTAAATTCGGAAAAGGGAAGTAGTAGGAGAGGTAAAACGAATGAGGGAGAAATTAAGGGTTCCCTACACTGGAAATCAGAGGAAAACATATAAATGATAACTAGTTAAAAACAGGGTGGTATTAACATATCCTGTATTAATACTCCTAGTTATACATTCAGATTTAGCATAAACATAAATGGATGCATGTAACAGAGAAAAGAAACAATGATAAGTGAAGAAAACACTTCACTCCAAATAGCTCATCACAGGGATCCTGAAATATGATGTCAATTTTCTCTGATCCAGCCTGCTACTCGAAGTTTTGACACACAAAAGCTTTAAGTCCAAGAAGAAATGACTATAACAATCCAAACAATTTTATTCCACACAAAATACTTCTAAATATGAAGTATTTATACATAATGTTTTACAAAATATCCTAAATGACTTCTAGGAATAATCTTAGGAAAATAAAATATCATTACAATAAAAATAGAGACAGCTGCTTAAAAAACTAGGAAGCTGTCCTATTTTATCCATAAGAAATAGAAACAGTTTTGAGGATAAAGCAGGTGGTTGCCTTGGTGTCCTCCTTGTTGGCCTTTAGATATTTTCTGAAATCTGACTTGCCTTGACTGATACTCTTTCTCGGATACTCTTTATTCACTTATACTCTTTAACTGATACTCTTTAACCTTTATTCAAAACTGTTTACTGTTGTAAATAAAAATATGTTTTGATTATCATTATGAAAACAATTTTCTTTCTTCCTTTCACCTGCTTGTCTTTGTCCTTCACATTAAATCTGTAAGAGCTTGCCAATCCTCATTTTTAGGAATCTGAATATTTTTTAATTTCCTAAAATTCTCATCAGCTTCTTTATATCTAGCAAAGGTGGGCTTGATGACAAACAAATGTTTGATTTCATACCATAAATAAAATAAATCTTCAAAACTTTTCAGTAACACTTTTCCTGTGGGGATGCCTTGACCTGTTGGTTTATTCACCTGTTCCTTGGCATATTCTCTGATCTTCTTGTCATAGTCATTTTGAGGCATTAATTTATCATTAATAACCATGATATCAGGAAGTCCCTTTTGCCTCAAATTTATGAACTTAACCATAAATCTAGTTATAGCAGTATTCATACCTTCACATTTTTCTTCAAGTTTCCTCATCAAATTTCTCTTTGTGGTGACTTTCCTAATTTCTAGGATAGTGGTAGTTCTATCTGTTATTTTGAGCTCTTCCAATTCCTGTCTACTTTTGTTGTTGAGGAAATTGATTAATCTTACAGCCTGTTCTGGTTTGCCAGCCAAATCAGTTTATGTCTTTTGGATTTCATCTTGAGCTGTCAATAATAACTCTCTTTGCTAAAAAATTACCTGAATTGAAGGCCATACATCATGGATGGCTTCAATTACATTATTCCATAGGTAATTTTTTATGTATGATATCTGATCTTTGAGAGTTATTTCTTTTTGTAACTTCTTTACCTCTTCACTCAATTTGTTGGCATTTTGTTCATGTATTTTAGCATTTATCTGAGTTGATTTATTTGTCTTCTCAATATTTTCAATCATCTTTGTCAATCTGTTAATTTCATTTGTCTTCAAAGACATATCTTCCATTGCTTTTTCTATCTTACTGGCATCATCTATAGGTTGTACTGCTGTGGTAGATGATTCAGTGGTGGATGTAGTGGAAGAAGTCATTGGCACTGCAGTAGCCAGTGGTTCTCTGGATGCCAGATTTTCTCCTAAAGTTGAAGGCACTACTGCAGTGATGACTGGGATGACTGTAGGAATCACTGGTTCTTTTATTGTCTCCTTTTCTTAGACATTTTGGTCCATCTATACTTCCATTTCCTTAATCTGAGCTGTCAGCTGAAGAATTAAACTCATCATTTCATCTTTTTCTTTATGTTCCTATAAGACTTCCTTTGTCTGAGGATGCTCACTTTGAGGAAGTTTGAGTTGTTTCCTCAAGGATGCTAAATCCTCATTTTTATTTTTTACCAATGCTTTTGCTGCTTTGATGTTTGTAGGATCATATCCTACCTGCAATACTAATTCTTCTAAGGCTTTAATCCTTAGATCTTTGGCATATAATGAAGCTTTATCCATCTTCATTTTATCTTGCATATTAGAGATGGTGTTTTGAAGCTTATGAGCTGATGCAGGGGCATTAGGCACTAGCCAGCAATTTAGGAGGTTTTGTCCACATGTTGTGGCTAGGAGGGTTTGGAAACATTCGAATTATTACAGCTAGGTGTCAATACCTTAGCTGATTGTAACTCTTTAGATTAATTAGAGTCAGAGGAAGTCGAATAGCTCAGTTTGTCTAGCTGTCAGTTCAGTTATTGAATAAATTGTAATAGGCTTTTGGTTTCCGAAACGGTCCTCATAGAGGAACCGAAGAGTCACGCTCTGTAATGTATATAATTGTATCCTCAGATGTATAGAAGGAGGAACGAATAGAGAAATTCCTGCAATAAACTCTGTGTATTGTCAGTTGCCCAATTGAATGAATTCCTACTTTGTTGATTATCTAATTGCCTTGGAATGTTAATTGCATGGTAATTCGTTTGATTGTGAGGCGTTTGTGTACTGATATTCCGTTCTCTGTCTTTGAATTCCCGTGAAGAAATCTGTATGGAGGCGAAGTCTGTTAATATTGGCGAAATTCCCGTATAAAGAGATAACTTTGTTTCATTGTTAATTGAAGACCAGAACCGAGGCAAACCCTGAGTTAACGTACACAAAGGCGACCATGACCCGACGCAACCTGAGTCCAGCACTGTAGCAAAACCGGAGGCGGATTCCAAAGGTGGGTTTCCCCCCCCTTTCGCACCACCTTCCGCCCGTGAGTGGTATCCGTAGAGCGGGCAGCGAATCCATAGAGAACCGACACGTGGCAGAGTGGACCATCCAAAAACCACCTTTCCGTATCGATTTCGCGCGTTAACGTCAGTACGTGGACGCCAAGCAAAATCACTCCGCGTCGTCGATCTGGCGCAGGCGCATCGTAGGGTGGTCGTTGAACGGAGATGCATAGAAGTTAACCAAGGTACGAAGAGCGCGTTGATTGGTCCGTTGACAGAGGAGGTGGGGCCCAGGGCCACGAGTAATTATAAATTTTATACGTTTATAAAGTTCTGGTTATAGCGCATGGAGAATAGATTTAAAACCCAAATGTTTAATATTAGTGGAAGTTGCGGAATATAGCTTTTATCAATTTCTTCGAAATTGATAATAACTTCATAAAAAGGAGAAAGTAGACCGAAATTGATAATAAGAAACGGGGTTTCAAAGAGAAGTTCGACAGACCACGACTATAGTTGACAGACCTTTCAGTTTTGCTGCATCATTTGTGGTATCAAAGCGGGTAGTTTAAGTTGTTTGCTGACATGGCAATCCGACTTGGTAGAGGTGCTGGCAGAAGGAGACCTGTAGCCAATGCAGAAGTGTTGGAGGTTTTGCAGAGGGTCGAGGCCAGAATGGATGCCGTGGAGCGAAGACAGACCAGAGATCCTGAAGACATCAGCGAACCTGAAATAGAAGCAGCTGAAGAAAATGTTGAAATTCCTTCTGACATGAGGCTCCTTAGGACTATTCTGGGGTCTGCAGTTAAGCCCAGAATTGAAGTTTCAAGCTATGCAGGGGGACTGAATCCAGAAGAGCTGGTGGACTGGATAAATGAATTAAACAAGTGCTTCTATTATGAAGAAATAAGTGAAGATAAAAAGGTCAAGTTTGCAGTGACAAAGCTGAAGGGACATGCTGCACTTTGGTGGGATGGAGTGCAGGCAGAAAGGAGGAGAGTTGGAAAGCAACCTATCAAGATCTGGACTAGAATGATGGCTAAGTTGAAAGGTAAATTCCTGCCTAGTGATTACCAGTTGACATTGTATAAACAAATGCAGAACCTGAGACAGAGGTTGCTGACAGTAAAAGAGTACACAGAGGAATTCTACAGAGTGAGCATAAGATCTGGGCAATTCCAGGATACACCAGAGAAGACTGCTCGATATGTGAATGGTCTCAAGTTGGAGATCCAAGATGAGATTGGTCTTCTGTCTCCCAAGACAGTGGAAGAGGCCTACCAGATGGCCTTGAAAGCAGAGGAGAAACTCCTGAGGAAACAATCTGCCAAGAAGAGAGGTACTTTCCATGGGAAGGGAAGTCAGGGTGGTAGAGGGAAGCCTACACCCAAGGATGGAGCTAAAAGTAGCTCACCTCAGAATGCATCTACAGAGGATGATGCAAGGGGCAAAAGGGGTTCTTACAGAGGAATAGGAAGAGGAGGCAGAGACAGAGGCAGAGATAGAGAATTGAGGTGTTATAGATGCCAGGAAGTGGGACACAAGCACTATGAATGCCCAGAGAATGTGGGTGCTGGTCCAAGGAATGTTGTTGTTGCCCAGGTTGGAGAAGAGGCAAAAATTGAAGAAGAGGTTCTTCCAGAGAGGGGAGAGTCCTTGGTGGTAAATAAGGTCCTGTTGAAGCAAGCTAAAGAAGTCATTAAGCCTGCACAAAGGAAGACTTTGTTTAGGAGCATATGCAAAGTCCAAGGGAAATGTTGCCAGCTAGTCATTGATAGTGGCAGCATAGACAATCTGGTTTCCACTGAGGTGATAGAAAAGTTGAAGCTGAAGACTAGGGAGAATCCAACTCCCTACAAGGTGTCATGGCTGCATAAAGGGCACCAGCTGGTTGTAAAAGAACAGTGTGAAATAGAGCTGCAAATGGGCAAGTACAAGGAAAAATTTTTGTGTGATGTAATGCCCATGGATGTGTGTCATATACTGCTGGGTAGACCTTGGCAGTTTGACAGAGCAGCAATGCATTATGGCAAGAAGAACACCTACAAGTTCTTCAAAGATGGGGTACATCATACATTGATACCCATGGAAGAAGGAGGGCCATCCAGCAGAGTGATTGATCCAAAGACCTTGTTGCTGAGCGGGGAGTATTTGCAGCAGATAGAAGAGGAAGAGGTAAGCTTTGCTTTAGTTTGCAAGCCTAAAGTAGTCCTTACTTCTACAAAGATTTCTGATTTACCAGTAGAAATACAAGAGATGTTAGACAATTACTGTGACATTGTTGTGGATGATTTACCTGATGAGCTACCACCTGTGAGAAAGATCAGCCATCAGATAGATTTTATCCCTGGTTCAAATCTGCCAAATAAGGCAACCTACAGAATGACCCCCAAGGAAAATGAAGAAATCAGGAGACAAGTACAGGAATTGGTGGGCAAAGGACTGATTAGAGAAAGCTTGAGTCCATGTGCTGTACCAGCAGTGTTGAGCCCAAAGAAGCATGGAGGCTGGAGGATGTGTACTGATTCCAGAGCAATTAATAAGATCACAATCAGGTATAGATTCCCTTTGCCCAGAATTGAGGATTTGATGGACTGTTTGAGTGGTGCTAAATATTTCTCAAAGATAGATTTAAAAAGTGGATACCATCAGATTAGAATAAGAGAAGGGGATGAGTGGAAAACTGCTTTTAAAACAAATGAAGGATTATATGAATGGATGGTAATGCCTTTTGGGTTGTCGAATGCACCGAGCACTTTTATGAGACTTATGAATGAAGTATTGAAAGATTTCATTGGTAAATTTGTGATAGTGTACCTGGATGATATATTAGTTTTCAGCAGAACTAAAGAAGAACATTTAAGGCATCTTAATCATGTCTTGAAGAAGCTGCACCAAGAGAAAATGCTGATAAATCTGAAGAAATGCTCATTCATGAAGGAAGATTTGGTGTATTTGGGTTTTGTTGTTTCTGCAGAGGGATTGAAGATGGACCCAGAAAAGGTTAAGGCAATTGTAGAGTGGCCTTCACCCAGAAATGTCTTTGAGGTAAGGAGTTTCCATGGACTTGCTAGTTTTTACAGAAAGTTTATAAGAAACTTCAGTAAGATTAATGCACCCATAATTGAGACCATAAAGAAGAGCAAACAACCATTTAAGTGGATTGTTGAAGCAGAAAGAAACTTTGAAGTTTTGAAGCAAAAGATAACAGAGAAGCCTGTTTTGATTCTACCTGATTTTACTAAGCCATTTCAAGTAAAATGTGATGCCAGTGGAGAAGCCATTGGAGCTGTTTTGAGTCAGGATGATAGGCCTGTAGCCTATTTCAGTGAGAAGTTAAATGACACCAGGAGAAATTATTCCTCTTATGAGAAGGAATTCTATGCAATTGTTCAAGCACTGAAGAAGTGGAGACATTATTTGATGTCCAGGGAGTTTGTATTGTATTCTGATAATCATGTTTTGCAGTATATTGTACAACAGCCCAAGTTGAAACACAAGCATGCTAAATGGGTTGAGTACCTCCAAATTTTTAATTTTGTTTTGAAACATATAAGTGGCCAAGCCAATAAAGTAGCTGATGCTTTGAGTAGGAGACATTTGCTTGTTCAAGAGACTAATTTTGAAGTTGTAGGATTCGATTTTCTCAAAGAATTGTATAAAACAGATCCTGATTTTAAAGAAGCATTTGAAGCATGTAGTAACCCTATTCTAACAGATAGAAGTCAGTGGCTGGATTTTTTTCTACAGGAAGACTTTTTATTCAGAAAGAACCAACTGTGTATACCAAAATGTTCCATGAGAGAAAATTTGATCAAAGAAAAGCATAGTGGTGGACTTGCTGGACACTTTGGTACTGATAAGACTTATGAGCAGCTGAGTCACTTTTATTTCTGGCCCAAGATGAGAGCAGAAGTGGACAAGTTTGTGAAGAATTGCAAGATTTGTCAATATGCCAAAGGAAGGAGCCAGAACGCAGGGTTGTACACTCCCTTGCCTATTCCAGACAGGCCTTGGGACATGGTGAGTATGGATTTTGTTCTAGGATTGCCCAAGACTCAGAGAGGGAATGATGCAATCTTTGTTGTGGTGGACAGATTCTCCAAAATGGCACATTTTATTCCATGTTATAAAACTAGTGATGCCACCCATGTTGCTAACTTGTTTTTCAAAGAAGTTGTTAGATTGCATGGGTTGCCCAAGAGTATTGTTTCAGACAGAGACACCAGATTTGTGGGGCACTTTTGGAGGACACTGTGGAAGAAACTTGGTACCAAACTAAGTTTCAGCTCAGATTATCATCCTCAGACTGATGGACAAACTGAGGTAGTGAATAGGAGTCTGGGAAATTTGTTAAGAAGTCTTGCAGGAGAGCATCCCAAGCAGTGGGATCATATTTTGACCCAAGCAGAATATGCATACAATGACTCACCAAATAGAAGCACAGGGCAGAGTCCATTTCATATTGTTTATGGAATGCACCCCAGAGGAATATCAGAGTTAATAAATCTGGGAAGAGCAGAGTTAAGGAGTGCAGATGGTGAGGAATTTGCTTCAGAGATCCAGGCCATTCATGAACAAGTGAAACAGCAACTACAAGGCAGTAGCATCAAATACAAAAACAGAGTAGACTTGAGCAGAAAAGAAGTTCATTTTGAAGTAGGAGACTTGGTTTTGGCACACTTGAGAAAGGAGAGGTTCCCAAAGAAGCAGTATAATAAATTGAAGTTCAAAAAGATTGGGCCATGCAAGATACTTAGAAAGTTTTCTGCAAATGCTTATAAGATTGAATTGCCACCTGATGTTGCAATATCTCCCATTTTTAATGTTGCAGATTTGTACAAGTATGAAAATGATGGTGCAGAGGACAGATCAGCAGACAAGGAACAGATTGAGTGGAAAGAACAACTACCTCCAGCTCAGCCATTGCAACCAGAGAAGATATTGGACAAGAGAGTGTTCAAAAGGACCAGAGGACAAGAGTACTTTCAGTACTTGATCAAATGGAAGGATAAACCAGAGGAAGATGCCACTTGGATGACTGAAGGAATGTTGCAGAAGATAGGCAGATCCGTGGAGGAGCTCATGGACAGGAGCCCATGAAGAAAATTTCCCTCAGGAGTCTGATGCAGGGGCATTAGGCACAAGCCAGCAATGTAGGAGGTTTTTTCCACATGTTGTGGCTAGGAGGGTTTGGAAACATTCGAATTATTACAGCTAGGTGTCAATACCTTAGTTGATTGTAACTCTTTAGATTAATTAGAGTCATAGGAAGTCGAATAGCTCAGTTTGTCTAGCTGTCAGTTCAGTTATTGAATAAATTGTAATAGGCTTTTGGTTTCCGAAACGGTCCTCATAGAGGAACCGAAGAGTCACGCTCTGTAATGTATATAATTTTATCCTCGGATGTATAGAAGGAGGAACGAATAGAGAAATTCCTGCAATAAACTCTGTGTATTGTCGGTTGCCCAATTGAATGAATTCCTACTTTGTTGATTATCTAATTGCCTTGGAATGTTAATTGCGTGTTAATTCGTTTGATTTTGAGGTGTTTGTGTACTGATATTCCGTTCTCTGTCTTTGAATTCCCGTGAAGAAATCCGTATGGAGGCGAAGTCTGTTAATATTGGCAAAATTCCCGTATAACGAGATAACTTTGTTTCATTGTTAATTGAAGACCAGAATCGAGGCAAACCCTGAGTTAACGTACACAAAGGCGACCGTGACCCGACACAACCCGAGTCCAGCACTGTAGCAAAACCGGAGGCGGATTTCAAAGGTGGGTTCCCCCCCCCTTTCGCACCACCTTCCGCCCGTGAGTGGTATCCGTAGAGAGGGCAGCGAATCCATAGAGAAACCGACACGTGGCGGAGTGGACCATCCAAAAACCACCTTTCCGTATCGATTTCGCGCGTTAACGTCAGTACGTGGACGCCGAGCGAAATCACTCCACGCCGTCGATCTGGCGCAGGCGCATCGTAGGGTGGTCGTTGAACGAAGATGCATAGAAGTTAACCAAGGTACAAAGAGCGCGTTGATTGGTCCGTTGACGGAGGAGGTGGGGCCCAGGGCCACGAGTAATTATAAATTTTGTACGTTTATAAATTTATGGTTATAGCGCATGGAGAATAGATTTAAAACCCAAATGTTTAATATTAGTGGAAGTTGCATAATATAGTTTTTATCAATTTCTTCGAAATTGATAATAACTTCATAAAAAGGAGAAAGTAGACCGAAATTGATAATAAGAAACGGGGTTTCAAAGAGAAGTTCGACAAACCACGACTATAGTTGACAGACCTTTCAGTTTTGCTGCATCATGAGCACTCATAGATTTTGTTGTAACTGTGGAATATATCATCTCTGAGGTTTGCCTGTGAAACTCTATTTGATCTAATTCATGGATTTTGTCTGTAGCTACTTCTAGATCAACTTTCTTATAGTCAACAATTGTCTTTGGCACTGATACTGTGGGCTGTAATACTGACATAATCAATTTTTTACTTGAGTAATCAAATGTTGATAGGAATATGTTTTGATTGCTGGATTTTGTTTCAAGAACTGAGAGTAAATTTCAGTTTTGATTTCCTCATTCTTCAACTTGATTTGCTTGCATTTATCCTTAATATCCAAGTCTTTTTCCTCAGTTGAATGTGAGGAATAAGCTTCCATACTTTGTTGCCTTTCCATTAACTTTGTGTCTTCATTATTCAATTTTTCTTCATTCTGATTTGGCTCATTGATATTAGCTACATTTGTCTCTCGTAAACTTGTGTTGGTATTTAAGGGCTCTGTTTCTTCAACATTTATTGTCACTTTACCTTTACCTATTGTATCTAATTTTGGCCTTTTGTTGTAAATGATCTTGAACTTTGTTTATGTTGTAGTATCTACCACATATGCTCCTTCTTCCCTTATTATTTTGATGGATTTCTCTGGTTGATTTGTAGTCTCTAAGGTATGACTAGTATTACCTTTGCTTACTGCATCTATTAATGTGTTTTAAATCCATTCAATTTTATTGGCAAAATTTTCTATTTCTGGTTTAGCTTCATGTATAAAGGGGGTTAATTTTCATTTTACCCTCAGCTTGCTCAAGATCCCTTGTGGATCATAGTTCCAAGGGAAAATTTCTCCAAATTTATATTCCAATAGTTGATTTGATGCTTCCTTTTCTACATCCCTGTGATTGCATATGAATAGCCCAATTTGATTTTTAAGTTTGAATTGGGTCTTCTTCTTAGCTGCCATGAAATTGATTGAATTAGAGTTAAGGATCTGCCTGAGATACTCCAAGGAAAAGATCCTCATTGGAGGATGTTTGGGTAACTTGTAAGGCAACAAGTTTGTCCCAAAAACTCTGATTTCAGTATATTTCTCATATAAATACCAATCACCCACTTTACTCTGCTCTGATAATTGCAATATCTTCTTCATTTCTTCACTTATTCTAGGCATCTCTGTTTTGGTCAACATGGTGATCACTAGATGTAAAAATAACTCTGCAAAATCTAAATAATTGAAATTTGTACCTTCTTTTCTAAGTATGGATTTCCAAAAGATGACAGATAAAGGTTTTTCCTCTATGTCCAGCTTTTGAAGTGAAATTGGAAATCTATCTGATTAGAAGTAAAGAAACATGTGGAAAAGATAGGAGGTATATATGAATACTCCTTCAAGCTGTAGATTGGTCAATTGATAGTGAATACTATCAGCAATGAAACCACCATAATCAAAGATAACTGAAGGTGGTTGACCTAGAGAAAAGGTGGAAAAGAATCCCAAGATAGACTCATCAGTGTGCTCATCAGTGAAATACCCAAGTATGAAGGAAAGCATGGAGATTACATGCCTTGAACCTTCAGGGAATTTAGCAGTTGAATATGGAGGATTTAACTTGGTAATTTCAACATGCAGAGGCATAAAATTTTGAAAAATCATGAACCTCTTAGGAAAATCTAGGCCAATGTATAGCTTGGTGAGGGCCTTAATAGACAAAGGGACTGCTTGGGGGTCTGGTTGAAGCTACAACATTTAGTTAATTGACTTTGTATTGATGGTAAATAGGACTTCTTTACTGGCATTCACAATAGCTCTTTGTTCAGGAATATAGTACTGGTGACACAATCTAATAATCTCTTGACAAGGGTGAGTCAATGGGACTACATATTTGGGTAATTGGGATTCCCAAATATGGATTTCTTCTTGATCATCTAAAGACTTCTCAAAGCACCAGTTATGGATATCTAGCAGGTTGAATTCAACTATGGGAACAGATATTTTATAATCAATATCAGCAAGGGGAATGTGTTCAATATAAACAACTGGGGTTTGTAATGGATTGACCACAATTGTAGTATTTGGAGTCATAGCAGGAGTAGGTTTAGGATCTTTAGAACCTTTAGGCTTTCTTACACTCTATTTTTTAGCCATCTTGGTCTGCTTCTGCAAGTTTAAACAATTTTCAGAGGAAATTTACTTTCAGCAGAGGCTTAATTGGGAAAATTTGGCCAAGTATGGGTTTTTTGTTCAATTAGGCCTATCAAAGAAGTTCTGAGATTTTAAAACTGGTCTAAAACAGAAAATTGGGGTTTTCTAAGTTTCTTGACTGAGAAATGGGGCTAAAACTCTGTTGAAAAGGGTTACAGAGGGTTCAGGATACCTGCAAAGGTTTTCTAGCCTTTTATAGCTTGAAATGGATCATTAAACTATGAAAATTTTGATAAATGTCCTTGAAATAGCGCGTAGTAGACAAACAGGGTTTCTGGGAAAAAATTTCCACAGTTTGGCCTGTTTTTGGGACTTTTTGGCAATTAATTTCTAAAATTCGGGGATTGTTTTTTCTTTATAAGTTTTTGAATTTGATTGCAGGTTCGATTTTTTAGAAAAATACCTGTTTGTATTGCAGGTGTCGGCTTTTGAAGGGTTTTTGAGGTTCTTGTTGAATTGATAGTTACAGTTGCTTATCTGGAGCAAGGAGCAGCTTCTCAGCAGTCTTCAAAGGCGTACTTTGGTAAATTTCAGAGGTTTCGGGCATAAAAATGGCAATAAGGGGCTTTTAACAGGGTTTTTACAGTTGGGAGAGGCAATGCAGTGGGTTTAAATGTGCAAATAAATGGATAAATGCCTTACCAACAGTTTTATTAAAAGATTACAGTTGCATTGAATGCAGGTCTTATCAGGAGGGCGGTTTCAGAATTTCAAAGGGATAGGAAACGGATGGTTATCACGCAGGTTTCTGGTGGTAAGCGGTTTTAAACTAAACCCACACGATCCAATGGCTGAAGGGCACGTAAAGGAGAGAGGAATGGGTGAAACCACCCATTTCACGCGGCCTTGGCATTTGGGCGGTCTTGCATCTTTTCTATGCGATATCGGCTTCCGACCGTTATATCTGAGATTTGGATGCGAACGGTCGAGATCATTTAGGGAGCTGCTTTGAAATGAGATGGTGGGACTAGGCCTTTTATTATATAAGCGGATGGGTGAAAATAATTTTTAAACCTTTATGATATATCTGAAGGGTAAAGGTTTAATTTATACGTAGCGAAAAGAGCTTTAAATTTTATAAAAGTGTATTTTAATAAAGGTTAAACCTTAAGGCTTATATAATATGGCGGGGGAAGAAATATAATACATTCAAAACATTTATAAAATGTTTTTAATGAAACATATGCTGCGCGGGTTTTAGTTTATTATATATTTTTTAAACTTTTTCAATAGTTTAAAGACCATAGGGGTGGGGTATTTGAATAACGATAGTTTTTAGAACAAAGGGCTTATAGTTTGGGATTTTTTGTTTGCGCGCATGGGGATAATAGACTTTGGTATTAAACATTAAAATAGTGGGTTTTGGGGGTATTTTAAATATAAGGGATTTAATAAATACGGGAGGGTATTTTTAGGGATTTAATAAAAATAGGTTAAAAGTTAATATGAAAAGGGTAGTGAAATGGAAATAAAACACATGTTATCTCTAAGAAAAGTGTATAAATTAAAGGATTGCTTATCTTTATATAACTTCACTAATACTTAGGATAAATGTAATTTGAGGATTTTATGAATATTTTTTGAAGGAATGAAGTTAATTATTTTAGGGTTACTATTTTACTAAGTAAGAATATGCATTTACTTAGGAAAAAGGGGTTTTAATGTATGAATGAAGGGTAAATGATGATAAATGTGGGTTTAACATAAGAACTCAATATTTTTAACTAACCAGTCATCGAGCCTTGGTTCTAGTCCCAACAAAAGTCAGAGAAATGCTCTGAGCCTGTTTAACTGATAGCTTAAAATACTGAATACTCATAGGGGAGGGGAAATTAGTGATTTTGCTCGTTGATGCTTTATTACATGATTTCTCCACTGCTTTCTACCTACCCAACTTTATTTCTAACATTTTTTCTTCATTTTGTAGGTGCATTTAGACTTGCAACCTTAAAACATTTTCTTTCAATGTGTAAAACTATCTAATTCTACCTTATTTCATCCGAGAGCTCAGTTTAAACTGTTGAGCTCCTCATTATTCTCTACCTATCTACTGATTTGTCAATTTTAAACTGTTTGACAAATCTGTATTCACTATCTAAAACATGAAATTGAAAACATGAAAATTTAAGATTAAATTGTTTAAATGATCATGGATTATGGCATTAAAAGATACTCTGCACATAATCATTATTCTTGCAGTAAAAGTAAAAGTAGTGGCATTTGGATTTTCTCACTTTCAGGTCTTATTTTTATCTCTTTTTTCTTTTGGGGTCTATATTTTTCTAAGTCCTTTGATTTTTCTTTTAGGACTTTTTATCCTTTTTTTATTTTTTATTTTTTTTCATTTTTTCAAAATATGGGAGAACAACTTGCAGAAAGCAAGGTATGTACATATTTACAAGACTATCAAAGTCAATTCAAAATTTATGAACCCTATTATTATAGGACCCTAACAGAAACATGGATGGAAAGAATAGAGTTAGTGGTAGTCTCTCCTTCCATTCAAGGTTTTAAACAATGGAATGATGATCACACTAATGAAGATGTGGATGAAAAATTTTATTTGTCTTTGTCTTCTTATTTAAAGTCATTTGAGTGCAAGTCAGAAGATAAGATTCAATTGTTGGATGAAGTTGCTAAGAACATTGAAAAAGACATTGAAGTTTTAGAAGATCAAATTCCATCTTATAGTCTTCATGATCAAGATCAGTCTTTTCAAAAGTTTCTAATGCCAGAACACAAAGAGGGGGTGTTGCTACCTTTCTCTTTTGAGATTGAGGAAGAATACCCTATTTTTGAAAATCAGTTTGATAGCACACAACTGAAATCTTGTGTTGTTGAGAAAAGCATATATCAGTTGTCCAAATCTGCAGAATGACTTGAGAATCATCAAATAGATTATGTCTCCTATGATCATATAGCTGACTACATGGAAGAGTTCTACAGTCCAAATCTCCAGTTATATTTTTATTATGAAGATCTAATACATCTTATGTTGCCTTGGTCATTTCAGTATCATGTTTACTTTTGGTTCAAGTGTAGTTAAGAGGTTCAAGTGTCAGATCAGATCAATGACTGGCTTCATTGGAAGTTTCATGTTGCTTGAATCAAACATGAAGATTTTAGTTGTTAGGGTAGGTAGGAGCGTGTGTGAATAAGCTCAAGTAGACAGAGCATCTTTTCAGTATGTATAGATTTTGTTTTTCAACAGTAATCATCAAGCTTAAGCTCGAGGAGAAGGCCATAAGAGCTTGGCAAAGTTTTCATAAATTTCATAGTTTTTATTTCCGAGAAGATGGATGGCACTGGAACTACAAGTTCTTTGGTGTACCACAGGGGTACACCATCCCAAGTGGAGCCACTATTATCACTCATAATTTTGTGAGTCATTACTTGACATGGTCATACAGTTCACTCCTCAAAAGGGTAAGGTATCCTTAAACCTTTTTCAATTTGGCATAAGAAATTTAATTTTATCATGTTTAACCTATCCTAAGTTTCAAGACCACCCTCATTTCATCTCAAAACCACCTCCATATAGGTCACATCATGTCCGATCAGTCATCATTTGCTGATATATTCCATTTCCCAAGCTTACAACTCCGAAAAAGTCATTTTAGCCAATAATTCCTACTTTCATAGTGAATTCAGTGTAAAATAGGCAGAAAATGCTACGAAACTGGCTAATAATTTCGTAGCAAATATGAAGCATTTCTCTGTTTTCTGACTTTGATCAGTCAACTTCAAGGGCGGTTTCTGGGAAAAAAGTGAATTATTTTAAGAACATGAGAGAGTTTATTTTCAATCACATACCAAATAACAATAACCTCTTTCCATTTTCTCAAAGGTGTTACAAATTGGGAGATACAGGGATGTCTTTCAGCCCTATTTTCAGAATGCTGAATTTTCCTATTTTATACATGTTTTTAGAATGCAGATTCTGGACAGCTGGAGATGTGTTTCAAAAACCGAAGAGAGGTATTTCTTCAATACATAGTGACCTACAAAAGCCTCCTTCAGTTTTGTAATATCTATCCAGGATAGAGATATAAGAGCTCATCTCTAAACCCTTTGTTTGCAGAAAAAATAGAGTCATTTTAGTGATGAATAAACTTGCTAAAGGTGAAAATGATGTTTCTTGAAGAGGGTAAGAGGAAAGTTTGCATGATCATATTTCATTATATCACTTTTCAGACCTAAATATGAAATTTGGAAGAAAAAGGAAGTTTTGGAATTTTCTCCATTATCAGGTAGTTTCGTAGCGTGCTCCAGGCTTGAAGGCCAAAAAAATGCTACTAAAAAACCTGTAGGTGTCTTTTTGCTTTTAAAGTAAGTTTTTTCATGATTAAAGGAGGGAGATCCATGGTGTTAAGGTGTTATGACATGATTGACATGTTGGAACAGTAAAGAAGTCAAGAAGATTCATGGAAAATCCATTTTTCCCACGCTACTAAAACATGCTACGAAAATTTATATACATCATTGTTTTAGAAGTCAACTTCAAGTTTTATTTTAGACCAAATGAAACAATATTTTGGAAATATGAAAGTGGTTTTTCTTCCACATAGGTCCATATACAAAAACCTCTCTCAGTTTCTGCAAATCCATCAAGGTTTGGAAATTATAAACTCATCTTTGAAACCTATTTTTCATAATTTTCACTAACCAGATTTGTGAAAAAATTGTAAAAATTCGACTTGGAGGAGGTCCAGCTCAGCATCCACGTGGCATAATGACACATCAGCACTCTAGTACACTCATAAAATTAGTTTTTTACAGTTGATAAGGGTTATTAAATTTATTTGTTGAACTATTAATGAAAGAAGAGTCCTTTTTGTATTCAAACTCTGCAAAACAGAAATATTCCTAGGAAGTCTCCAAGTGATGGAATCATGTTTGAAATAGGTCTCTGAGGTGGGAATTTGAGGGGAGTAAGGTGGCATATCATTTGTATGAGTACTCACTCTATAAAGGAAATATTTTTAGAGTTAGAAAGGGTTGGGATATGTTATGGCTGACTGCTACTATTGTAAACAGGTTTTTATATCAATAATACAGAGTGGTTTTCTTCTTGACAGACTTGAGATTCTTATGGGGTCTTTAATATTTTATTGATCTACAGCTTATGTTTAACTACTTGAAGTATATTTCATTGCTATTACTCGAAATCCATAACTCTATGCTCTGACTTCCTTTAGTAATGAGATGATTGTGCTTTTCAATGTTTTATGAGTGAATTTCCTTTGAACCACTAGCAGTAGATTTCATTGCTATTACTCAAAATTCATAACTCTATGCTCTGAATTCCTTTAGTAATGAAATGAATGTATTGACCTATTTTCTATGAGTGAATTGCCTTTGTTAAAGACCCCTATTTGCCTCAACTTCCATGTCAACAAACCTTACAACTAAACCTACTGATTTGTTGACTCCATATGCCCAATGGTAGCAAGCCTTCATCTTTTCAACCTGTAAACATAAAAAACCAAGACACAATTCATAGAGTTAGCCATTTATCTTTATCATTAATCAATATCATAAACCCCTTTGAGAGAGCCCTCTCAGACTGAAGAGGCTAAACTTCAGTCAAAATTTGGTTTGAAACAGTTACTCCAAGTTGACCATTGAAGTAGTCCAAGAGGACTCGATTTGGTGATAACAGGTCACATGAATCTCTCTGACTAGATATCCTCATAATTCTTGCAAAATATTCTCAATATCCTGCATTATAATCATATTAGGCACATAAATCATGATAAATCTCTTTAACCTCTGTAATAACTCATTTAAGCTAAGAAAATTTTATTAAATACAAAAACGAAGGTCTAATACAACCTATATGTGCCTAGGAAAGGTTAAATGGGCCTTATGTTTTACCTAATTGGGTGGCCCATCAAAAACTCTTTGTGATTTTTTGATAAAGGAAAAAAAAAGTTTACTTGATGGAGGAAAGCTCAATGGTAAGCACTAGGTGCACTTCCTCAAAGGAAAGAGTGGGTTGAATCAAGAGGAATGAGGAAGCAAGCGAGAATGCCTTGATAATAAAACTAAAGAGAAGGGCGATGTGTTGAAATCAATCAAGAGGAATCCAAAGAAGAAGATATGTCACTACTATGGAAAGACATGAAATACATAGAAAACTTGTTGGAATAAGAGTAGTGATATGGGGCATAAGGTTAAGATTCTTGAAGGAAATATATTAGCTAAGAAGTTGGCTAGTCAAATATCTAACATATTCACTTTTTTTTTGCATAACTCAAGTATTGCATGCTCACATCGTGCATAATGAATGGGTAGTTGATTCTAGTTGTGATTATCATATGGAAAAGGATTCTTCTATATTCTCTTTCTTTGATAAAAAAAATTTAGAAAATTTGTTATCCCACTTATGATTTTTCCCTTGACATTGTTGGCCATGGTGATGTAACTTGTCGATATGGAAGAAACATGAATGTATATTGTGTGCATGGTCTGAGCCCAAAATTGTTGTTGGTTTCCCAACTGACACTAATTGGTAAAATTGTTGACTTTTGGTCAAATCAATTCTTTGTTAAATATTTCAGGAAAGGTAAGTCATTTTTTGTTGAACAGTTTATCAAAGTATGGTTTGTGTAAGTTCTGTGGCTTGTCTCAAACAGATGTTGAGCTAATTGACTTTATCGTAGACAATCATAGTTGAAGTTAATTCTAGCATGAATGAATTCTACTGTAACATTTTTACAAAAGCTCTCTCTCTCTCTCTCTCTCTCTCTCTCTCTCTCTCTCTCTCTCTCTCTATATATATATATATATATATATATATATATATTCAAAAATAATAAATGAAAACAAAATTTAAAGATTAAAATATTTTTTAATATACATTTGCTTCTTCCCCCAATAAATTTGTTTCTTTTATATATTTAAATTTTATATATTATTAAAATATTATACTTCTATTAACTTAATTGTTTAAAAATATGTAAATTTAAATAATTTAACTGTGAATTGTACAAATAAAAAAATTAGCATGTATATGACAACAATATATATATATATGTTTCTTTTATATATTTAAATTTTTTATTGAAATATTATACTTCTACTATAATTGTTTATAAACACATAATTTTTTATAATTTAAGTGTGTATGGCATAAATGATGATGATGATGATTATCACCCACTAAGACCATGAATTGAGATTCTCTAAAAAATTAATTCTATGATCAAAAAGGAGGAAGAGAAGCATTCCTAGTGTTATTATGAATCTTAATCGCAAGCGTACGAAAAAAGCTCACTTTAGCCGCGCATAACAAACAGCCCTAACAGCAAAGATGGCTACCAATTTCTTTAGATCTGCAATTAGTTGACCAAGATAAATGTTGCAAAATCTAGATCTATGCATTAAAATACATTAAGCAGTAAATAAAAGCAAGAGTTGCTCCATGCATCCAATAGACAAGACAAGATTGTTTTAAAGAATATTTGTAATTTTTGACACCTGGAAAGGGAACATAGAAAGATGTTACCAGTCCCCCTCAATGGGATGGGTTCTTGTAAGTCCTCAGCACTTCAGATCTAAGATCTCTCTCTTGATGGTGTAGAAAACCCAGACAAAAAAAAAATGAAACTCAAAGGGAGCTCACAAGAAAAATGGTAGCAAAATATGACAATGATGGAGGATCAAAGTCAGACCAAAAGTATAGATCCAGAGTGATCTTTAGGCAACAAAATGTAGTGAGTGAATGGAAAAACCCTTCTATTTATAACAAAATATTGAGTTACTCTAGATATTGGTGCACAATTAAAATATTATTAACCAATTCTAGATCCAACTTTTATGGAATATTTTATTATATTTATTGGAGGGAAAAAAGAACTTGACTTGGATCAAATCCCTTTATTTGTAAATAATAAATAAAGAAATGATTTATTTATTATTTTAAGGATGTGGTTGAGTAATAATCAAATAAATAATTATTTATTTAATTATTTATGAATGATTTAGTCAAATTTAACAAGGAATATTATTTAAATAAGGTTTTAATAATTATTCCTAGAAAATAATAAGATAAATAATAATTTGTCTAATTAATTTTCCTGTTTTGGGTTAAATATGACTGTGAATATTAATTAAACTACTTTTTAACTAATTATTCCTTGAGGAAAATCAAACAAATGTGGATTTATTTAATATTTCCTTATGGGGTTTCCTGTTTAGACCATAAGCAACTTAATAAATGTGGTTTACTAAGTTATTTTTCATAGTGAAAGCAATTTTACTTAGGGTAAAATTGGTTTTACATGGTGTACTTAGGTCCGTTTAATAGTAACAGGTTAGATGACCAAAAAATGGTGTAACATATTTCCCCCTAGCGTGCGAGCATTAGGAGCTAATCGTATGACCGAAGTACGTTGTAAGAACTCAAACACTAGACACCGAAGGGGAAGTCAAAGAGAGAGAAATATAAGGTAGACCAAAGCCCCAGAGGAATAGACCCTGAGGAGGCAAGACTTACAGGTATGACAAGTCTCTTTTATGAGTGAGTACTTGTGCTATAGGCGGCGGGGGAGGCATACCTATGCCCATCGAGACAAAGTACAAAGAATAATGCGTCCAGTAAACAAGGGACTGAACAATATAGTACATGCTGGCATAAACATGAGCCAATAAAAAACATGATAATGAATCCCACATACATATTGTGCTTGGGATAACAGCCATGATTTATACAATAATATCTGAGTACATGATATATAAGTACAACCAAAGTGCCCCTGTAAACAGGAAAGGGCTCTGAAAATCTTACTGATACATGCAAACTAAAAGGCGTTGCAAGCGACTAAGGCCGACATCATCAAATCTATGGAGCTGCATCGAAGGCTGTACTGAAGAGGTCATCCGGGCATGTGAGGGGGCTACCTGACGGGTCACCCCCTCATGAGGTCTGAAAACATCTCACACACACTTGGGAATCACTGTTATCATCTGTTGCATCACTGAACCATCAAGAATACGGATCTCGATCATGCTATAAGGAGTTAGAGCTAAGAAACAATCAAGTCAAAGGGAAATAAGGAGTCCCTTTTCCGGATCTGAGGCACCGAACAAGAGTGGAAGCTGGAACCAAGGTACACCACCCTCTAGACCTGTCTTATGGAATGAATGATTTGATGTCGACAGAAGGAGGTCCGCCATAGGTGAGGCAATAAGGGATCCTCAACTAAAGCATGAGAGAAAATAGTAGAGCAATTGACAGACTGACACCAGGGATGAAGCAGTTGGATATGCATTAAATCCTAGGGTTTGAAGCAGTTGGATATGCAGGGATCTTAAAAAATAAAAAGGTCGTAATCATAAACCCTTGTGGAGTCGCCAATTGTTAGTATGAATCTTAATCGCAAGCGTAAGAAAAAGGCTCACTTTAGCCGCGCATAACAAACAGCCTTAATAGCAGAGATGGCTGCTAATTTCTTTATATCTACAATTAGTTGACCAAGATAAATGCTGCAAAATCTAGATCTATGCATTAAAAGACATTAAGCAGTAAATAAAAGTAAGAGTTGCTCCATGCATCCAATAGACAAGACAAGATTGTTTTAAATAATTTTTGTATTTTTTGACACCTAGGAAGGGAACATAGAAAGATGTTACCAGTCCCCCTCAATGGGATGGGTTCTTGTAAGTCCTCAGCACTTCAGATCTAAGATCTCTCTCTCTCTTGATGGTGTAGAAAACCAAAAAAAAAAAAAAAATGGAACTCAAAGGGAGCTCACAAGAAAAATGGTAGCAAAATATGACAATGATGGAGGATCAAAGCCAGACCAAAAGTATAGATCCAGAGTGATCTTTAGGCAACAAAAGGTGGTGAGCGAATGGAAAAACCCTTCTATTTATAACAAAATATTGAGTTAGTCTAGATATTGGTGCACAATTAAAATATTATTAACCAATTCTAGATCCAACTTTTATGGAATATTTTATTATATTTTTTGGAGGGAAAAAAGAATTTGACTTGGGTCATAAAAGATTTATTTATTATTTTAAGGATGTGGTTGAGTAATAATCAAATAAATAATGATTTATTTAATTATTTATGAATGATTTAGTCAAATTTAACAAGGAATATTATTTAATTTGGGTTTAAATAATTATTCCTAGAAAATAATAAGATAAATAATAATTTATATAATTAATTTTCTTGTTTTGGGTTAAATATGACCAGGAATATTAATTAAATTGTTGTTTAACTAATTATTCCTTGAGGAAAATAAAACAAATGTGGATTTATTTAATATTTCCTCATGGGTTTTCCTGTTTAAACCATAAACAACTTAATAAATGTGGTTTACTAAGTTATTTTTCATAGTGAAAGAAATTTTACTTAGGGTAAAATTGGTCTTACATGGTGTACTTAGGTCCATCTAATAGTAACAGGTTAGATGACCAAAAAATGGTGTAACACCTAGATCCACTTAGTTTTGTTGACATAACAAGTCAATAAGGCTGGTAGTGTGGAAAAGATTATGAAAACTAGAATAGATGTGAGTAAGAGCTGGGAAATCCAAGAGAAAGTGTTTTTCATCTTCAACACTCTTAGTATTGCAAATGTGACAAAGTCTTTTATTTCGAGGTTTTTTCGGAATAAACCTATTGTTCCTTGTGAGACAATCTCTGGCTGTAAGGAGATCAGTGCCCAAGACATTGGCTGTCACTTGAAAATAAATGTAATTGTTGTCCCTTCATATTGTAACCCCATATTTATATCTTAAACCCTTTAATCTTTAATGATAACACAACTCTTCAAAGTGATTTTAAATGATAAATGTGCATGAATAGGAGAAGATGAAAAGATAGTGAAAAACCATTAACAATACGTTGTAAATCACATAAAATATTATCTATGGTTTTAGAAGAAAATGGTTGCAAGAAATGATTTCAGAATAAAGGAGTGCATTATTAAGGAAATTTACTCTAACTCACATATGTAAATTAGACATCAGGAACTTCATTACTTTATTCCAACAGAAGAGAAATACATAAGATGGAACAGGAATAACTCAACACATTCATCACTTGTTGGAAAATTCTTTGAAAAGATTTATTAATTTCATAAAGACAAAGTACAAAATTTCCAAAACTTCTGAGGCCCAAAGTCCGAAACCCCATTTATTTCTTGGAAAAGTGTTAAAATTATTACAAAATGGAAAATTATGGAACTGTCAACTTCCCAAGTTGTTTTCATCGATCATTACAATAAAAAAGTAAAAAATTAAAACATCTGCAGTAAAACAAAGTAATTTTGAAGTATCATCTGATCATGACGTGGCAGCGGCCTGAGATCCTAGAAAGGAAGAAGTTCCTGCATTTGCATCATTAGCTTGCGGAGACATCCATTCCTTGAATTTTCTCCACAAATCTACATTTGGGCTGGGATAGTTAGCAAGCGTGACATGAGCCATTCTGAAATATGTGATCCTGGAATATGAGGGTCTTTCTAAAAATAAGGTTTCATCATCCATAATAGTTGAAATTCTTTATGGAAATTCACCATAGTGGCTCCCTTCAAGATAGTAGTGTTTTCATGTGTGTTTCCAATTTTACTCTTTTCCTCTACCAGCAATGTTTTAAATGTCTCCCAAGGGAGAATATTTCCTTTCTGATCCCAACAATATGGAAAAACATCTCTGTTTATTTTATCAAATAACACATTGAATCTTAACACTGCTTCTTTGACTTCCTTCAGACTTTTATTTGTAGTATTCATGTATGAATTCTTCATGATCATCTTGTTAAACTCCAACACACATCGAGTCATGTCTTCAATTCCGAAATCCTTCAGTTCTTGAGTAGTTTTAGAATTAATAAAATAAATCAATCTATTGGCATATGAGGCCCTATTTTGCAATTTCTCTTTATTTGAAACAATGACATTTTCCAGGTCCCTCACAATACTCTTTTCTTCCCCAAAAATGATCAATAAATCCCATATGTTCTTGACACAATCCATGATGTCATTCCAAATAATCTCCCTGGCTTGTATAAGGGACTCATTTCCCTTCACTTTCTCCTTCAACGCTTTGATCTCCTAATAGGCATTCTGACAATCCTGCCTATACTTTTTTGAATTATCCTTGTTCATGTGTAACTCATTCTCTATAACCTTAAGTATTTTATAAGCACCTTCCAAATTCCACTGAAATTTCTTTAAATCAATTTCTTCCAATCTTAACTCCGTTGAAACTTGAGTTAATGGGGTAGTAGGGTCTTCTGAATTTGATGAAACAACCACTGTAAAAACATTAGAATTCATTATTTTCTGCAACATCTCACCTGTCTCTTTCAGTTTAGCTATTTCTTGATCCTTGGCCAGCAGAGCTTGCAACAATTTCTCTTTCTCTATCTCCACTTAGGCTACTTCAATAGCCATAGGATGCTCACCCATTGGAAGCTTAAGCTTCTTCTTCAAACTCTGAGTTTTAGATTCAGCAGAATGCAACAATTTCTGAATTGTTGATCTATCGTCAGGATCAAAACCAACTTTAAAATTTATTTTCTTCAATTCCTCATTCTGTGTGGAATAATCTCTTGAGTTATATTTTTCCAACTTCAACTGTTTGATCACTTTGCTCAACATTTTTTCAGCTTTGGTAATAGCTGAAGTAGTCTTATTTAAATCAATAAAGATTAATTGTCCTGTTTGCATATGTAAATTAATCTTATGAGGAAGAGGAATTTTCTTAGCATCCACTTTTAGGTTAACAATTTTGAAAGAGGTAGCAGAAGCAACATTCATAGCTAAAGGATGAGAAAAATTTATCTTCAGATGATCCTTTTCTAAGTCCAATTTGCTGTCAATAATCTTGTCTGATCAAGGGAAATTTGAGCCTCAGACTGAGACCCAATGTTTTCTCTTATCCTTTTATTTCTTTCTTTAATATATGAGAAAACTTAATTATGTTTGACAGAGAGTCATGACTTGTACCCTATGGAAGAGGAGATAAGGGAGTGCAAGAGATATCTCCCAATTGCAAGGAATATGCAGGCAAAGTGGAAGAGTTTCCCTCCTCCATGGATTTTTCCTTCTTAGCTTCACTTCCTGTATCACTCTCCAAATCATTTGATTTCTCCCTTCCCCTTTTAAGTCCCTTCTCAGTAGGGTGAGGAGTTTCCAGCTCTATCTACTCAGACAAAGAGGTTTTTCCTCCATTTTCTAACTTCTCCATCTTTAGCCTTGATTCATGAACAAATGGAGAATAGCCATTCTCCACTCTGCGATTTGAAATCACATGGTATGGGTCATAAGTACGTTTCTTCTCCAAAGATAAATGCATGCCTATCAGCATTTTGTGAGCTACTTCTAGGGCCTATCTGTTGTTTATAATAAATGGCCCTACTGTCCTGGGTAGTTTAAACCTATGACCTTTCTTCACTGGTACAAAATGGACGTGGTCAACATTAAGGCCTTGCCTAATGAACTCTAAGGAAAACAACCTCATAGGAAAAAATACAGGCAATCTAAAATGCCCTATATCAGCTCCAAATAATATAATTTCACTATGTTCTTCATGAGAAAACCAATCTCCATATCTCACATATTTACTTGACTTCAAACAGAATTGAGCTTCTAGCAATAATATTGGTGGAGACACTCCATTTAAAATTGCATATACAATAGGAAGGAAAGAGGCTGTAAATTCAAACATTCCTTCATTTCCCAACTCCTTTCTCACTAGGTCTATCCAAAATACCACTAAATTTTTGTTTTTATTCACATCAATGATATTCAACCCCAACTAAGTAAAACTATCCACACTATTGTAAAGAAACAAATAGGTGACCAAAGAAGGAAACCTGAAACTTCCAGTGATTGATAAACTCATAAATTGACTATTTATAACACTCTCCAGATAAGTGGGAATATCAATAACAACTCCAAGCTTCATCATTAAAAGAAACATTCCCAAAATTGACTTATTTACCACCATGGCATCTTCTCTTCCCAGGATTTTTCCCAAAATTTGAACAATTGGTTGTACATCTTCACCAAAGGTACTTAAAGGAAAATTGTTTGACTCCAAGGAGAACTTTTCCTTTTTAGGCATGAGATAAAATACAACTTGGGTAACCTCGGGCCTTGACAATTCTTGAAAATATGAAGAAAGGGATTCATCAGTGAAGCTCACATATGAATCCGCAGAGGGGAAGCAAAATTATTTTCTTATCAACTAAGTTGACACCTCGAATACATTTTCCCCCAATTGGTTCATGACAAAGAATTTATGAGGGTACATGGTAGAGACCAACCAATGGATAAACTATGGAAACAAGTAGGTATGTGGAACAAACACTGACAGGACTCCAGACTTAATTAAAGTAGAATAAATTGGGGACTTTGACTAGTTTAAAATAACATGTTGATAGAAAAGAGGGTTTTCTACTGTGCAGCCAATATCCACAATGTTTTTTTCTTTATCCATTAGTGGGATATGAGTAGAATACCCGACAATGGTAGCTTTCTTCATCATTTTGAACAATTTTACAAGAATACTTATACAGGTTACCTGGTTGTATAGGAGTGGCTGCTGATTTGGACACTGGTACGAAAATTAGAAGACTTTAGTGGTTTGGGAGGTATGCATAGATGAAAATGAGGACAAACATCCCTTTTATAGTGAAATAAAATGAATGGGCGGGATAAAATCATACATAATTGAATTAAATGGTGAAGTGACTGACAATAAAGTTGGAGGTGATGTGGAGGATGATGTGAAAGGTGACCTGGCTGACTTGTTGGCATCGTGGGGTCCGTCGACTATTGTTAGGTTGTTGTCACTACAGGGGGACTCCACAGTACGGGCTCGATCACAGAGTAGTGACCCACAGATGATCTGGGCCACTCATTCTGGTCAACCGACGGGAGTCAAAGATTCTAGCGGATGCACCCCGTCGGTTAACCTCCGCCTACTTTGTGACTCCACTCACATTCCATCGCAAGAAGACTTTTTAATTGCTATCATACAAGAAGTGAGTTTCGCGTCTTTTAACGCAACGCGCAAAATTGGTCTCGCGATTTGACACATTAACTTTAAATACCACTTAGTACATTTTTTTCAAAATTCCATTTTGTGTATATATATATATATATATATATATATATATATATATATATATTTCAAAGTACACAATCTCCTACGTACAATATATAAGAAATTTAACATAAGCCACAACATATGGCTCCACCTAGGGATAGTGTTTCTTTGGAAAAGAACTCTAAGAACCGCAGATCAGTGCCTTCACCTCGACCATGGAGTCGAAAGGTGACTTACACATTGTAATGAGTTACTCACCGACCTATTTATAATGATCAAACTAATATATAGAATGATGCAATGAAACTTCAATGCTGGAAATAGTGCTTCAAGTACTGCCCATTCACCGGTAATGACAGCATTTCACCATCCAAATTTTCCAAGACAAAAGTGTTATTGGTTCTAGATTCAGTAATATTGAAAGGATCATACCAAAGGGGATCAAATTTCCCATGCTTACCTTTATCTTCTCTTATGACATCCCATATTAAAACAATATCACCTAGCTGGAAAAGAACATCTTTGGCTTTTCTATCAAAAAATGTTTTCATCTTCTCTTGATAGTTGATTAGATTTTCTCTGACCTTATCTCTAGTTTCATTCAGCTCCACCAACATGTTCATCCTTCTAATTAAGGACTTGGTTCTTCCTAGACATCTTTAATCAATGCTACCATAGGCTTTATCAGCTGACTAAGGAACAATGCTTCAATACCATACACCAACTCAAATGGTGACTTACCATTTGATCTTCTAGTAGTTACTCTACTTGCCCAGAGAGAAAAAATCAGTTTTGAAACCCAATCTTTCTTATTCTCTGTTATTGTCTTCTTCAAAATTCTTACTAATGTATTATTTTAAGGTTATGCTAACCCATTCCCTTACTAGTTTAATGTGATAAAATAACATTGTATTTCTAGCAAAAATCAATCAGTTTAGTTGAATTAAACACTTGGGAATTATTCGTTACTAACTTCTTTGGACAACCAAACCTACTGAAAATATTTTCTTCTATATATTTCATCACCACCAAGTCATTTTCCTTTCTTGTTGGAACTACTTCAACCAACTTTGTAAAATAATATTTCCCTGTCAGAATCCCCCTGCATTGACCACTAGATGGTGGGTTAATTTCTCCAAGAAAATCTAGTCCCAATTGCCTAAAATTCTCTTCTATAAAAATAGGAATTAAAGGAAGTGGAGCCAAATTCTTCTTCTCAACAAAATTTTGGCACTTTTGCCAATTATTCACTGATTTATAAACATCTAAAACTAAAGAAGGCCAGTAGAAACCCACTTTCATAATTTTATGAGTTGTAATCTTCCAACTATAATAACCTCCACATAGGCTATCATGGTATTCTTTGATTATCTCAACAACTTCTCCCTTTTTCAGAAAAATCAGTAAGATACCCACAGGATCTCTCCAATATAACTTTCCATATACAATCACATACTTCTGAGCTTTTACTTTCAGAGCCGTGTATTTAGTTGTGTTCATGGTAGGAGGACAACAAAGAAAACACAAGTAATGAAAAATGTCTTCTTACCTTTTAGAACACAAGAATTTATATTGAATTTTATCACTTGATTCAGACTTTATTTGTTTTCCAACATCTTCTTTCTCTTTAACTACAACCAAAAAATTAATTCCCAAAGCTTGAAAATTGGTTTTTGTCATAATGTTAGCCAAACCTTGACCCTTTATTAGTTTTGTTGGTTTTATATCTAAATAATATTCCTGTATCCTGGCTATCCACTTACCTCTTTTACCTTCTACATCACTCTAAACCAAAACATCCTTAACAACAGTATTTGGAAAATATGCAACCACCTGGTGTTGGCCGGATAAATTGATCTTGCAGACAAGATCGATCTCCCTAGTGTCAGAAGACAATATAGCAACAAACGAACAACTAAGTTTGTCTTTCTCTAAATATATTCGTTTTACAAATAAATACTATGAAGGTGTTGATCCTACCTTAGATCCAAATTCTTTAGTAAAAGGAACTTTCCTCTTACCTGATTCATTTTTTACGAGGTTGACTCAGTAACAGGAACCATCCTCAGAAACTACTTATTTCTAATCTATTACTCTACTCTCTACAATCTACCTACTGTTTCATTTTTTAATGAGGTTGACACAGGAAAAGAACTGTCCTCATACCTGATTCATTTTTTAACGAGGTTGACACAGGAAATGAACTTTCCTCTTAGAAGCTTGTTTCATTTTTTAATGAGCTTGACACAAGAAAAGGAACTATGCTCTCGACTAACTGATTCATTTTTTAATGAGTTTGACACGGGAAAAGAAACTATCCTCACACTCACTGATTCATTTTTTTTACGAGGTTGACACAGTAAAAGGAACTCTCCTCAGGGGCCACTGATTCATTTTTTAACAAGGTTGACACAGTAAAAGGAACTATCCTCGGTCTCACTGATTCATTTTTTAATGAGGTTGACACAGTAAAAGGAACTATCCTCAGGGGCCATTGATTCATTTTTTAATGAGGTTGACACAGTAAAAGGAACTATCCTCGGTCTCACTAATTCATTTTTTAACGAGGTTGACACAGTAAAAGGAACTATCCTCAGCCTACCTGATCATGGCTTCCAACTGGAAGAAACACATGTCAATGGACACACCTTGATCATGGCTTCCAAGAGGTCTTCATCAGAAGGAAGAATATTTCTCTGGAAGGAACGCATGTCAAGGGACTCAAAAGGGATAAGAACATCGCGTTCAAATAATCCCATAGAGTTTTCCATGTCAATTACCAGATCTAAGTCAAAGGGAGACGAGCAAACAGTGAGAGGCTCGCTTACATTGGTAACTAAAAACAAAGGACTAGTTGCCACATAATTAGCCCGTGGCGGGGTAGATACCACTTGCGTATGAGGATAATTCATGGATGTCGGATTATTGGTAGTCGAATCAAGACTAGGGAATGAAAGCTGGTCTATAGTCACAATATTCTCATTGTGAGGGAAAGACATCACGCGAAAGAGTGTCGATACGATAGCTTTCATTGCATAGACATAGTCTCACCCAAGGAGTAAATTGAAATCCAAGGGGCCTCGAACTACCATAAGATCAATACAGACATTTTTACCTTCCAAAGTAATAGAAAACTTAGGAAGGATCCCTAAAGGTTCACTAATGGTTCTGTTAAAAGCTTTCAGATTCTGTGTAATAGGCACAAGCTGAGGGGAACCCAAAGCTTTCCAAACAGTTGAGGATAAAATACTAACAAAAGCACCTTCATCTACCTGTGTGCGGTGTATTTCCCTACCACCAAACTTCACAATGATTTGGAAAGGGATGGAGGAAGGAAGACGAGGTTCTGTCAGTCTATTCCAATCAAAGGAAAAGACCTCAGTACTTGGAGGGGGTTCTGTAGAAACAGGTGAAAAGCCCCCCTGCATAGAAGAATCTGATGTAACAAGAAGAACCTGAGCGGTATGAAGTTCATTCTCTACAGGAAGAATGGGATCGACCGAATGTGAAATCGAATCGACCACTTGATCAACTAATGGATCATCAACCTGAGTGATATGAGTTTCACTCTCCAATGGAAGAGTGGGATCGACTATACTTGAAATTAGATCAATCACTCCGTCAGTTGACGGTAGGTTGGGAGAAATTTTACGGTAACCAGTTGGAAATTCTTGTTGTGGAACAGTAAGGTTTTCCAATAATTTTGAGGCTTCATCCATGTGAGGGAAAATGTGAGTTTGATGACTCCCTTTGCATAACTTACAAGGAAACCTAACTCGACCCTTTTTCCCAGGAACCTGATTATCACTGGTTGATGGATCAACAGAAAGTTGATGAGATTTTTCTGACCATACTTCCAAGACCTTTGGAATACCAGGACAATTGACAAGGAAGTGGTCACCCTTACAAAGCCTGCAAGGGTATTTGGGTTTACGATGCATGTTGGAGGTTTCCTCAACACAACTAACACTTACAACCATGGTTGACTGGTTGACTTCTTTCTTATCTTTCTTCTTCATCTTCTTCTTCTTCCCTTTCTTCTTCTTCTTTGTCACCTAGTTAGTAGCGTCAAGGCTTTTACCAAGCGAAAAAGAAGAAATGGAGGAAGAAATATTAGGCGAATAAGGTAAAGGGTCAACAGAAGGTTGGTGATGTTGAGATGGTGAACTCTGTTGAGGTGAAGCATCTGGTTGAGGTGGAACAAGTGGAGTATTCGGGGCCAAAAAATTTGAAAATAACCATATCACTAAACCTATTGTAAATCCAGGTAATGACAAAGTAGCCATATAAGGAGGACCAACATTTCCAAAGAAAGGAAAAGTACTAGGATTCTCGTTAAGAGGGGTTCCTTGGTTGGTAAATTTTGGAACAGTTGCCATTATATTCAACTTCAGTGAATTTTATTAACAATTTAAAACTAAAATTAACAATTCACAATTCACACCTAACAATTAAAATTCACAATTCACACCTATGGTCTCTAAAAGTAAAAACAAAAAAATTAACACGCGCTATCAAATCTAGGAGTCAAACCACACACAAACAGTAGATTCCCGCACTAAAAACACTAGTTGGTGATGAAATCCAACATCGTAGAATTTTAATGCAGAAATGGCAGTTGGAATAGTTACCCTGACAACCTGCTTAATGAAACAGACTGGCACAAGTTTCTTCACAAAACCATCTTGAGTGAAGAGAACCCCCCAGAGAGTCCAAGTGAGTCTAGTCGACGTCTGCTCCAGGTACAATGAGATCTTTCCTTCACTGTCACCTTAGAAAACAATCTTAAGCTTATGGACACTAAGGTTACCAACAGTAACAAATACAACTGGGGGAACAGTCTACGATCCGATTCCACGTGCAAGGATAGAGTAACAAAGCTCAATCCCCTTGAAGGCTCCTTGACATGGTCAATCTGAGGTTTACCGACAAGTGACCCCAGGCTCCTCGACAATGGTTAATCCGAGGTTTACCGTTTGTAATGCACACAGATCTTCTATCTTTCCCAATGAAACAAAATTGATTGTCTCAAAGGTTCGGACATGATCTCGTGATTAACTCCTTTAAGAGAAGCTTCCCAGAATGTACAAGTTACAATTGGATTTATTTCCTACCACAATATTTATCTACTGTTTGTTTTAGTTTCTTTGGAAAGTTAACTACAACCTATTCCGAAGCACTAATCCTGAGCTAGATTGGTGGAAAGAGCCCTAAAAATGTAAAAATTACTAGATGAATTTTAATTAAGCGTTGTGTTATTTAGGCTGTTATTACTAAAAAGGGTAAATGGATACGAAACCAATGGTGTTATGACCCGACCCAAAACTGAATGCAATCGAATATGATAATGTAATATTTTCAATTCAATGAATCCTAACTAAATTAAGGAGAGAGTTTCCATTCACTTCCAACAATGCAAAAAATTGATCACTAAGAGAAAATATAACAAATTCTCTAATGCACTAATTTCATCAAGAAAAACTAATGCAAATCAATTCCAAAACATTTTTTTTTTGTGTTTTTAAAACAAGCATAAAAACATCTAAATTCAAATCAAAGAAAACTGATCTAAATCGAAGATTGATTTTTCAGAATGTAAACTATGCAATTGTCATCTATGCACAATTCACTTGAAAAGTATGCAAATGTAATCTATGCACATTTTTCATTCTTATTCTGAAAATGAGAATTCTAATTATGCAAATGTGATCTATGCAAGAGAATTCTCAAACACAAGATGATTCTAACGTAATCTAAGAACCAATCAAGTGCAAGTCAAGAAAATCGGGTGAGAGTTCCAAAGATCAAAAAACACTCAAAGGTGATTAACACTCATACACAATTTAGCCCCCCCCGGCGAATGAGGGGGAATTTTTTTTGCAAAAACAAAAGCAAAAAGATGTAAAATTGTGAAAAGACTGAGACAAACCTCCAAATAATGACCAAAGGAAATAAAATTAAGAATTTCTCAAAAAAGAGACTCAAAACACACAATTAACTTAATGGAGATTGATGAGATGAAGAATTGCTGAAAGAAACTCATAAAAAAGGCTTTTTGACAGAAAAATACAGATCTGGGTAGATGCTAAGAATCCTAAATTAAATCTAAACTAAACTGGAAAAAAGAAATCTGAAGTTTTGCAAAAAATCTAGCAGGGTCTGCAGGCCCCCAGAAGTAACAGGTGCGGTCCCGCACCGGTTACTTAAGGAAAGTGTGAAATTGCCCGCACTGTGCAAAAGAACAAAGTGCGGTCCCCAGAAAAGTTCAAGAAAAACGTAAAAGATTTCAGAATTTTCAAAAACAGAGAAAACCTAAGCTACCCAGGCAGATATCCATCAATCAAAAACCAGGAAAAACTTTTCCTCAAATCAAATAAAAGAGAACCAAAAACAACAAAGAAAACACAAGTAATGAAAAATGTCTTCTTACCTTTTAGAACACAAGAATATATATTGAATTTTATCACTTGATTCAGACTTTATTTGTTTTCCAACATCTTCTTTTTCTTCAACTTCAACCAACAAATTAATTCCCAAATCTTGAGAATTGGTTTCTGTCATAATGTTAGCCAAACCTTGACCCTTTATTAGTTTTGTTGGTTTTATATCTAAATAATATTCATGTATCCTGGCTATCCACTTACCTCTTTTACCTTCTACATCACTCTAAAACAAAACATCCTTAGCAACAGTATTTGGAAAATATGAAACCACCTGATGTTGGCTGGATAAATCGATCTTGCGGACAAGATCGATCTCTCTAGTGTCAGAAGACAATCTAGCAACAAATGAACAACTAAGTTTGTCTTTCTCTAAATATATTCGTTTTACAAATAAATTCTATGAAGGTGTTGATCCTACCTTAGATCCAAATGCTTATTTGCGGTCGTATTGCTTCCATCGCATCAATAATCCTTCGTCGCAACAAGAGTTCTTTCATCGCAACAATAATCCTTCCGTCGCAACAAGAGTTCTTTTGTCGCAAGAAAGTGTCGTCTTTTGTCAACCTGCAATCACAAGCAAGAAAATATTAAATAGCACCTGTATAAAAAATAATTATAAAACATACCTATCATAGTGATCAAGGAATCTATGAAATAAACGATCAAACGACAGCTTATTGAAATAAACAATTGAACGACAATTTATTGAGAAAAACAAAACTTGATTGTATTAATCTTAAAATAACAGAAGAACCTTACAACCTTAGCCTTGATGTTTGAAAAGTCCTTCCCGGGGTCCGAAGCAGGAGTCTCCTCTACTTTGATAAGTCTTGCACTCTTCCTCCAGGAGCACAAAGAGGTATGTGATCTTTCCTCTCAAAATCTCAGCAGAAAGAATACTAAATCTCAACAGCACTTCAACTCAATCACACATAAAGCTTGAACTCTAATTCTCAATCTCCAAAATCTAACCCTTTCAGGCTACCCAATGCCTCCTTTTATAGAGCAAATGAGGAGGTTAGGATTCCACCTTTAAAGGGATAGAATCCTCCTTCAAAGGGATAGACTCCTCACATCAAGGGATTAGTTCCTTAAGGTGAGGGATACATGCACCTTATCAAAGCGTACTCATCCCCAAAAATTCTCATCTAGAACCTTCTAGAATTGACCTCAAACCAACTTTTTAACTTTACTTTCTCGCCTTTTTGAGTTTGGAAGGGGTACGCAGGCATTCTTAAGGAAAAATGCGTTCTGGAATGCAGGTAAGCCATGCATTACCTGCATACCCAAGCCAGGAATGTAGGCAGGCTTCATGTTACCTGCGTACCCATTCTTTCAGAGGTTTTTAGGGTTTTTCTTCTTGTTTTAGGGCTTGACATGAGGATTAAAGGTTGTAAGACTTGCAGAGGAGGTATGTCTGAGTGTTAATGAGCTCATACAGTTAGCAGAATGTCAAGGTGACAGTTTTTAGTGTAACACCTGGGACTGAAGAACATAAATTCTGAAAGCTTTAAGGGCTTTAACCGAAGGCATAAGCCTGCTTGTCCAAAATATTATATTTCAGCTCTGCATCTCTCAACACTTTAGTAAAAAAGTCTACAGGCTATCCTCTCTGCTCCTATTTCTTCTGTAAAAGTGCGGCTGCAATAGTACAGTCAGAAGCAAAAGAACAAAACTAAAAAGGCTTTTCATAATTAGGACTTATCAACACCAGAGCTTCTTGCAAAGCTACTTTAATTCTTGAAAATGGATCCCTTGTAGATTCATTCCACTTCACTTCTGCCCCTTGCTTCAGCATATCAGTGATTTCATTGACAATTTCAGCATAATTTGGAACAAACCTCCTAAGGAAGTTAATTCTCCCTAGAAAACTTTGAATCTCTTTCTCTCTTCTTGGAAAAGGTATCTTACTTATTTCTTCCACTCTCGCAGGTTCTATATTCACTCCTTCTTTTGAAACAATATATCCCAAAAACTTTCCCTCTTTCAAAGAAAAGTGAGATTCCTTTGGGTTTAAAGATAAACCATACCTCTTGCACTTGTCAAAGGTTTTTTGTAGATGTTCCAAATGTTCTTCATATCAATTAGAAAAAATAGTTATATAATCTAGATAAATCACCACAAACTTATCCCTTTCTCCTACAAATTATATATCCATATCTTTTTGGAATGTGGCGCCAGCATTCATCAATCCAAAAGGAATTTTTGCATACATGAACATGCCCCAAGGAGTTGTAAATGTTGTTTTTTTCTGATCCTCGTTCTCTACTTCAATCTGATTGTAGCCAGAGAAACCATCAATCATGGACAATCTATATGAACCTATTACTTTTTGTAAAATGTGGTCCATCTTGGGCAAAGGATAATTATCCTTTAAAGATGTCATGTTCAAATTCCTGAAATCCACACATAGCCTTATTTCACCATTATTTTTTCTTACTGGTACAAGATTTGGCACCTAATCTGTATACTTTAAAGGAACAATTATTTTAGCCTGTAATAATTTCTTAACTTCTTTCTCAATTGAAGGCAACACCAAGGGATTGATCTACCTTAGCTATTGTTTAAAAGCTTTGGCTCCTGGCTTCAAAGGGAATTTGTGCTAGATGATATTAATGTCATATGTCTTCAAGTCTTCATATGACCATGCAAAAACATCAACAAACTTCTTAAACAGGCTTATATATATTTGTTTGAAATTTTCAGGCACACCTTTGAATAATCTCACCATCTTGGGTTGTTGATCTGTACCTAAATTACAATCTTCTAAATCCTCTTCAAGGTCTGCTTTCTTTTAATTCTTAGCAACATCATCAGCATTAAATATTTATTCTAGAGGTACCAATCCTTTTGGTATTATATTATATTTCAGTTGTAAAATCTTCTTATTACCAATTGAATCTTTGAAAGAAACTGCTCCCTCTTGTTGCTTTCCAACATCTTCATCTTGGTCAATTTATAAATTAGAAAATTCTCCTATCATCTCCAAAAAATCCTTATTTTGTTCTTCATCTTCAAAAACCTACCAATGCTTCACATTATCAGGAATTGAAGGCTTGTGTCTGATTTCTACTTCATATCTTAGCCTTGGATTTAGATGGGGTTTAAAAGTGTAGGATGCAACTGCCAGAGAATCTGCTAGCATGTTCCCTTCCCTAGGGAAAATTTTTATATTAAAAAAAGAAAGAATTCTCCACTAAATCCCACACTTTTTGGATGTCTTGTCTGACAATGATTTTTAATATTTTTTACCACTAGTTCAAAATCTCCAAAAACAGATATATTTTGTACTCCCAATTGTTTGGAAGTTTGCAACCCAAGAATTAGAGCTTCATATTCTGAGATATTGTTTGTAGAATCAAATTCTAATTTATATGAAAATGGAATTAAATGACCCTTTGGAGGATTAAAATAATACCTTCTCTGGTACCATATTTCGAACAAGCACCATCAAAATAAAGTTTACAGACTCCATTTTCTGTCAGCTTTTTATTCTCAACTATTGAAGGGAGATGAACTTGAGTATCTTCAATCATTTCTGCTACTTCTTTCAGCATGAAATAGGAAAAATCATCATTTTCCTAACTGTCAATAGGATAATTACTGGCATTATCCTCAGTAACAGTTTTCACAAACCTGGTTTCTCTGTATAATCTTCTCTCTTCTCCTCCAAAAACTGGTATTATGGCATGAATAAAATCTAATCTCAAAACACCCCCCAACTTAGCCCCCCAAGACCTGGAAAGAGGCATCCCAAAACGAGTTGGGATATCTACCACCACCACATCCATCACAAGGCTTCTAGCTAGAATTTGAGCCAATGAAATAACCATATCTTTAATCAACCCTACAAACTTAAACTTTTTGGAATCAAATGAGTAAATATCCTTATAAGGTTTAGTGATTTTTAAATTCAACTGCTTCATTACAGATAATGGCATTAAATTGTGATAAGCCCCTCACTCCAACATACAATAGTGTAGCATGAAAGAATGCACCAATAAAGAAACGTAAAAAGGAGGAGTAGATGAATCCACCTCTTCTACATGAGGACCAAACATCATTACTAGTATATCTTCTTGAAAATTCACAGTGTCTACCACATTGTCACCTTGAGAAAGATTAATAAAATACGAAAATTGCTTCTTATACATTGGAGTCTTGACCAACTCACTAAGGAGAATTGATATCTTTATCTTCTCCAATTATTTTATCAAATTAAAAGGATTACTTGATTTTATTAATTTCTTAGTATCTTCATTGTTCTTATTCAAATGTGAAATTTTTTCAGATGAAACAATTGTTTTGTTTAAATTCTCACCTTTTTATTTCCTTTGTGAACTCTCCCCTTGCTGAAAAGTAGTTTTTGTTACTGACTCAATTTTTTGGTTACCTTTGTCAAGTTGTTTTGTTGGTTGTTGTGGATATGCTATATGTTGAGGTGTTAGATATTCTGACACCTCATCATTATTCAATGATCTAGATCTCTTCCTTGATCTCAGATCATATTTTTTGTGTAATTCAGCCTGCATATGGTTAGTAAATTGTTTACATTATTGCTCAATTTCTTTTTCAGTCAAGGATTCCTCTGCTTTAGCATTAACCTACTCCTTATCATCATCTTCTACTCCACTTGCATATAATGATTATATTTGATTGTCTTGCTCCTTTGCACTCTCTTCTTCCTCCTCTTCATTTCCATCTTCTATATAATAAGGAGCTTGGATTGCATCTTGATCTTTCTTTTCCCTTTGTAGGATTTGCAAGGGATGTTTTATAAATTGTGGATTGAAATTTTGATTTTGGGCTTGTTTCCCTTGTGTGGGAGGGTTTTTATTTTCCAGCTTCAGTTTTACTAATTTATTTGATAATTGTTTTATGACCTTAGTCATATCTTCCAATATTTGGTCATGTGAAACTTCTTCCTTTCCTTTCCCCTTCTCTTGTGTCTACTGCTTTCCTTTAGATTTTCCTAATGTAGTCAAATTTGCCTCAATCTCCAAGGAATTTGTTTGAATTTGGTCTAAAGTGAGAGACCTCCTTTCCCTCATAGTGAAACCAAAGTCTAATTCAAAAGCTCCATCAAAAATAACCTTCGCTCCAGCTGGTGGGGGTTTTATTTATGCTGGAAGGATATTATACAATTTATTAAACCTTTTAATAAAATCAGTCATATTTTCACATTGTTTTATTTAATATAATTGAATTCAGTTAAGAAATATCCATGATATTTCTTTCACCCCATCTCTGAGTGAAAATGTTCTCCATTTCTTCCCAATTATTAATTGAATTGGCCTGAAGTGTCTTGAACCACTTTCTAGCCTCTCCATCTAAAGATTGCACAAATAACCTTAAAACAACATAAAGATACTCAACATTCAAATTCTTCACAAAGGCACAAAAAGAAGAAATATGTTTCTCTATTGAGATATCATCTTCCCCTGTGAAACGGGGCAACAACTTAAGGTAATCTTGTGGCATTGCATTCATCGTCTGGGCGAAAATTAATGGAGCATATCTATTCAGAAGAAAAGTGGGAATAGCCATATTGGGGTTTTGATTAATCCCTGCTTGAAAAACAAATGGTGGAGGAGGTAGCACTGATATAAGGATGGGTTGACTTATAAAATAAACAGACTGTTGTGAAGTTCCAAAATGAAATGTTGAAACTTCTTGAAATTTTTGGAATGTAAAATAAACTGACTCGAAAGTTTTTTCTTCCAAAGTAGGTTCAGGAAAAACTGAACGAGAGGACACAGGCCCCTCTTCCAAGAATTGAAGGTTTCTGAATACTTATTTTGAGTGGAAAACTATAGTTTGTATATTAGAATTTATTCCTAGAGAAGAAAAGGTAGGACTGGGAGTAATTAGGGATTTGGATTTCCAAACCCTTCTTGATACTATTTTTTCTGGGTCAGATAAGATTGGAAACTTCTATTGTGAGGTATCTGACCTCGTGCATGTTCTTCTGGAAGCCAGGTCTACGTTGATGAAAAACAAATACAAATCACTTTCTTTGTTCAGCAATCAAAGAAATGATTTCTGAAACAAAACCCAGGGAAAAATAAATTGGCGTCTTCATTCCCCAACAACGATGCCAAAAAATATTGTTCCTTGGGAGACAATCTCTGCTTGTAGGGAGATCAGTGCCCAAGACATTCACTGACACTTGAAAATAAAATTAATTGTTGTCCCTTCATATTTTAACCCCAGATTTATATCTTAAACCCTTTAATCTTTACTCATAACACAACTCTTCAAAGTTCCTTTAAATTATAAACGTGCATGAAGAGGAGAAGATGAAATGATAGTGAAAAACCATTAACAATATGTTTTAAATCACGAAAACTATTATCTATGGCTTTAGAATAAAATGGTTGCAAGAAATGATTTCAGAATAAAGCAACGTGTTATTAAGGAAATTTACTCTAACTCACAGATGTAAATTAGACACCATCAGCTTCATTACTTTATTCTAATAAAAGAGACATATATAAGATGGAACAGGAAGAACTCAAAACATTCATCACTTGCTAGAAAATTCTCTGAAAATATTTATTAATTTCCTAAAGACAAAGTACAAAATTGCCAAAAAAATTGAGGCCCAAAGTGCAGAACCCCTTTTTTTTCTTGAAAAATCCTTAAATTCATTATTACAAAATGGACAATTAGGGAACTGTCAACTTCCCAAACTATTTTCATTGATCATTACAATAAAAATTAGAAAATTAAAAAAACTGTAGTAAAACAAAGTAAAGTAAATTTGAAGTATCATTTGATCATGAGGTGGTAGCGACCTGAGATCCTGGAATGGAAGAAGTTCTTGCATCTGCATCATTAGCTTGCGAAGACATCCATTCCTTGCATTTTCTACACAAGTCTACATTTGGGTTGGGACAGTTAGCAAGCTTCACATGAGCCATTTTGAAATCTTTGATCCTGGAATATGAGGATCTTTCTAAAAACAAGGTTTTCATCACCCATAATAGCTGAAGTCTTTATGCAGGAAAGTCACAATAGTGCTTCCCTTCAGGATAACAACTTTTTCATGTGTGTTTCCAATTTTACTCCTTGCCTCTACTAGTAATGTTTCAAATTTATCCCAAGGGAGAATATTTCTTTGTTGATCCAAACAAGATAGAAAACCAAATTTGGTTCTTTGTAGTCTTCTTCTATGAATTCTTCATGATCATCTTGTTAGACTCCAACACACATCGAGTCCTATCTTCAATTCTGAAATCCTTCAGCTCTTGAGAAATTTTAGAATTAATAAAATCAATCAATCTCTTGGCATATGAGGCCCTGGTTTGCAACTTCTCTTTATTTGAAACAATGGCATTTTCAATGTCCCTCACAATACTCTTTTCTTCCCCAAAAATAATTAGTAAATCCCATATTTTCTTGTCAACATCAATGATGTCATTCAAATAATCTCCTTAGCTTGTATAAGGGACTCATTTCCCTTCACTTTCTCTTTTAGCTCTTTGATCTCCTGATAGTCATTTTGTCAATCCTGCCGATACTTTTTTGCATTATCCTTGGTCATATGTAACTCATTCTCTGTAACCTTAAGTATTTTATAAGTACCTTCCAAATCCCTCTGAGCTTTCTTTAAGTCAATTTCTGCCAACCTTAAATTAGTTGTGATTTGAGTTAAATGGGCAGCAGGGTCTTTTGAATTTGATGAAACAACTACTATACAAACATGATAATCTATTCTTTTCTACAACATCTCACCTGTCTCTTTCAGTTTATCTATTTCTTGATCCTTGGACATCAGAGCTTGCAACAATTACTCTTTCTTTGTCTCCATTTGGGCTACTACAGTATCCATAGGATGCTCACCTATTGGAAACTTAAGCTTCTTCTTCAAACTCTGAATTTCATATTCAACAGACTACAATAGTTTCTGAATTGTTGATCTTTCTTCAGGATCAACACCAAATTTAACAATTATTTTATTCAATTCCTCATTTTGTGTGGAATAATGTCTTGGGTAAGCTTTTTCCAACTTCAACTGTTTGATCACTTTGCTCAACATGTTTTCATCTTTGGAAACAGCTAAAGTAGTCTTATTTAAATCATTAAATATTAACTTTCCTATTTGCATATATAAATTAATCTTATCAGGAAGAGGAATTTTCTTAACATCCACTTTTAAGTTAACAGTTTTGAAAGAGGTAGTAGAAGTCGCATTCATAGCTTAAGGATGAGAGAAATTTATCTTCAATTGATCCTTTTCTAATTCCATTGTTGTCAATAATCATGTCTTCTCAAGGGAAATTTCAGCCCTAGACTGAGACTCAATTTTTTCTCTTATCCTTTTATTTCTTTCTTCAATCTGTGAGAAAAATTTCTTAGTGTTTAACAAAAATTCATGACTTGTACCCTTTGAAGAGGATATGAGGGAGTTCAAGAGATATCTCCCAAATGTAAGGAATATGCAGGCAAAGTTTAAGAGCTTCCCTCCTCCATGGCCTTTCCCTTCTTAGCTTCACTTCCTATATCACTCTCCAAATCATTTGATTTCTCCCTTCCCCTTTTAAGTCCCTTCCCAATAGATTGAGGGGTTTCCACCTCCATTTTCTAAAACACATAAGTTTGTCCTCCATTTGTTAGCTTCTCCATCTCTGGCCTTGATTCATGAACAAATGTAGAATAGCCATTCTCCACTCTGCGATTTGAAATCAAATGGTATGGGTCATAAGCCCATTTCTTCTCCAAAGATAAATGAATGTCTGTTAGCATTTTGGGAGCTTCTTCCAGGGTTTGTCTAGTGTTTACAATAAATTTCCATACTGTCCTGAGTAGTTTAAACATATGACCTTTCTTCACTAGTACAAAATGGACCTAGTCAGCATTAAGCCCTTGCCTAATGAACTCCAAGGAAAACAACCTCATAGGAACAAATACAGGCAATCTAAAAGGATCTATCTCAGCTCCAAATAATCTAATTTCAGTATGGTCTTCATGAGAAAAATAATATCCACATCTCACATCTTTACTTAACTTCAAATTAGATTGAGCTTCAGGAAGTAATCTTGGTGTAGACACTCCATTTAAAATTGCATATACAATAGGAAGGAAAAAGGAGGTAAATTCAAACTGCCCTTCATTTCCCACCTCCTTTCTCACTAGGTCTGTCCAAAATACCACTGACTATTTTTTGTATTCACATCTACAATATTCAACCCCAACTGAGTAAAGTTATCCACATTACTGTAAAGAAACAAATAGGTGACCAAAGAAGGAAACCTGAAGATGCCAATGATTGAAAAAACTCATAAATTAAATATTTATAACACTCTCCAAATAAGTGGGAATATCAAAAACTACTCCAAGCTTCATCATTAAAGCAAACATTCCTGGAATTGACTTATCTACCACCATGGCATCTTCTCTTCCTAGGATTTTGGCCAAAAATTGAAGAATTGGTTGTAAACCTTCAGTAAAGGTACTTAAAGGAAAATTGTATGATTCCAAGGAGAACTTTGCCTTTTCAAGAATGTGATACAATACAACTTGGGTAACCTAAGGCCCTGACAATTCTTAAAAATATGAAGAGAGGGATTCATCAGTGAAACTCACATATGACTCTACAGAAGGGAAGAAAAATGATTGCCTTATCAACTGAGCTGACACCTGGAAGACATTTTCCCACAATTGGTTCATGACATGGAATTTATGAGGGTACATGGAAAAAACCAACCAATGGATAAACTCTGGAAACAAGTAGGTTTGTGGAATAAACAATGATAGGACTCCAGACTTAATTAAAGCAGAATAAATTGGGGACTTTGACTATTTTAAAACAACATGCTGGTAGAAAAGAGGGTGGTCTATTATGCATATGGTATCCACAATGTCTATTTCTTTATCCATTAGTAGGACATGAGTAGAAGACCCGACAATGATAGCTTTCTTTGTCATTTTTAACAATTTTACAAGAAAACTTGCATGAGTTACCTGGTTGTGTCGATGTGGCTGCTGATTTGGACACTGGTAAAAAAATTGGAAGACTTTAGAGGTTCAAGAGGCAGATGTGGACGCAAATGAGGAAAAATATCCCTTTTATAGTGAAAGAAAATGAATGGGTGAGAGAAAATCATACGGAAATGAATTAAATGGTGAAGTAACTGACAAGACAGTTGGAGGTGATGTGGAGGATGACATGGAAGGTGACTTGGCTCGCTTTCTAGTGTCATGGGTTTCGTCTACTGTTGTCAGGCTGTCGTCACTATGGGGGGACTCCGCAGTACGGGCCAAATCACAAATTAGTGCCCCAGTAGATGATCTGGGCCACTCATTTTGGTCAACCGACGAGAGTCAAAGATTCCAGCGAAGGCACCCCATCGGTTAACCTCTGACTACTTTATGACTCCACTCACATTCCATCGTAGGAAGGCTTTTGGATTGGTGGCATCCAAGAAGTGAATTGCTCATATTTTAACCCAACCCACCAAATTGGTCCTGATATCTGACACATTAACTTCAAATGCCGCTTAGTGCCTTCTTTTCAAAATTTCATTTTATATATATATTCAAAGTACACAATCTCCTATGTAGAACATACATGAAATTTAAAATAGTCCACAACAAGACCAACACCCAATTTAACTTTGGATCTTATGAGAATTAGCCCTTATCTTAGTAATGTTTATTTTCCTCTTAACACTGGTCAAGACGGAAAGATAATTTTGGTTTTCGAGATTGGGGTTGATCACCTCATTATAATATCTTGTCATCCTTTTTCACTCTAACTCCTTACCGGATCACAACTTATCCTTAAATTTGGAAGTAGTAATATTTTTAATATTATCCTTATTCTTCGAGATGATCTCCTCCTTTACCCTTAATGACCTAGCTAAGACTGGGCATCCTTATGCCAACCTCACTTGAGCTCGAGGTGGAGGTTTTTGGCTAAAGTTAGAAGCAATTTTAGGACATCTCTTGGCTTCTATGTTGTATATCTTATTCTTATAGATGGGATACCTAGTCATAACAATGTTTTCAAAGGGGGAGAGGCCATCTTCAACTAGGAGGATAGGGTAGGGAGTATTTCCTTTAATATTGGGGTTTTAGGTTATAAATTTCTTTTGGATCAGCTCAATCTTCCTTCATGATTCTCTAGATATACTGCAACCCTAAACCTCACATCCATATAAAATAACATGACTGATCAGATTCTTAAAGAGAACTTTTTTTACTCCATGCACATAGATTTTTCGACTTACAATTATTTTCAAGCTCATAATAAGCTTTCCGGCCTCCAATTATCCTTTTCTCAATGTTATAATTCCAATTGTGCTGATTATTAATGTCGATTCTTAAATATTTGTAAGAAGAAACTTTCTCCAAGTAGTTTTTATCATAAATGAAATTATCATAGTGGATCTTTTTGGATTTAATTATCATGACTTTAGAGTTGTTAGTATTAACAGTCATACCCGTCTTAGATTAGTAATCTTGGAGGATTCTAAGCTACTTGTCAAGATCACCATGGCTCCTAGTTAAAAGAACGATTAAAATATTTTTTAATAATATATATTTTATATCTTTAACTTTTATATATTTTTGGAATATTAGACTTCTATTATAATTGTTTGTAAATATATAGATTTATATAATTTAATTGTGTATGATATATGTAAGATATGTATGTGATACGAGTTAAAAATATATATATATATATATATATATATATATATATATATATATATATATATATATATATATATATATATATATATATATATATATATATATATATATATATATATATATATTATTGAAATGTTACACTTCTACTATAATTGTTTATAAATATATAAATTTATATAATTTAAGTGTGTAGGGTATACATTAAAAATTAACACACATACACACACATATAAATATAATTTACATATATTTATTTCATATACTTAATTTTTATATTTTATTGAAATATTACACTTTTATTATAATTATTATAAATATATAAATTTATATAATTTAAGTGTATATGGTATAAATAAAAAATTCTCCCTCATATATATATGAATGAATGACAACAAAATTTAAAGATTAAACTATTTTTGTAATTTGCACATATTTCTTTTATATATTTATTTTTTATATTTTATTGGAATATTACACTTCTACTATAATTTTTTATAAATATAAAAATTTATATAATTTAAGGGCATAGTTTAACTTATAGATGAAATGATATTTTCACCGAAATTTGACGATACAATCTCAAATAAGATTGTCATTTTTTGTTGATACATTTTTGAATGTATAAATGGATTCATCACACTGAAAATCCCCTAGGGCACTCGAATTTTACATATTAAACAACCTAAACTCGAGTTTTTAAAAATATGTGCTGAATTTTGATTAAAATTAACTAGAAAAATGCACTAAAAAAATGGCATTTTGTCTATAAGTTGGATTATTCCTAATTCAAGTATGTAGGGTATAAATAAAAAAATAACACGCATACACACATACACACACACACATCTTCAAAAATAATAAATGACAACAAATTTTAATGATTAAAATATTTCTAAATCTAGGCTTTTGCGATGAACCACACTGGGTGGTTACAAATAATGTAGTCTAACTTCTAGACGAAATGACCTTTTTCACGAAAATTTGTGTAGTTAATTTAACCAAAATCTGAGAGAGATTTAAAAAAACCTAAGTTTAGGTAGTTTAATCTGTAAAATTCAAGTGTCCCAAGGGTTTTTCAAGGTTCTAAATCCATTTATGTATTCAAAAGTGTATTTTAAAAAACAAAAAATTGCATTCTAGCTTGAAATTGTATTATTGGATTCCGGTGAAAAAGACTATTTCCCTATAAGTTAGACTACGCCGGTTCAAAATGTGTCGACCCAACAATCTTAATGTGATTTTTTACCAAAAAAAAATCTCACATATTAAAATATTTTTTTAATTTGTATTTTTTCTTTTTATACATTTAATTTTTATGTTTGATTGAAATATTGCACTTCTTTTATAATTGTTTACAAATATATAAATTTATTTCATTTAAGACGATATGATATAAATAAAAATCTAACACACACACATATATATTGAAAATTTAAGACTTAAAATAATTTTTTTTATTTACATATTTAACTTTTATATTTTATTGAAATATTGCACTTCTATTATAATTGTTTATAAATATAAAAAAATTATATAATTTAAGTGTGTATGGTATACATAAAAATTTAACATATTAAAACTGTGAAGATAAAGATAAACAAATATAAATGAAAACTATTATTAAAAAAAACTATGTAAATTAATAACATGACTCCCAACATCCTTCCAAAGCTAACTTAACCCATATTGTTTCTCCCTCGTTTTCAAGTTTGATATTCAAAGAAAAACATTTTGTTAATGCAGACACGTGGAATAAATGGTTTTAAGCTAGTAGGTTTAGCCTTTAGGATTTTGTTGTTTGTTTATTTTTTTATGAGGAACCTCTTTGAATTTCTTGTGATTTCATAATGAACTTGAAATTAATTTCAATAGTTTTTAACAATATTTTCGTAAAATTATTTTTGTTTGGCTTGTTCGCATTTAGCTTGAGTTTTTTGAACCTCGTCGAATAAATTCGCCCAGGAATGAAATTCAACGAACTTCAAATTTGATCAATTTTGTTCGCTGAAACCAATCACTTAGCTTGGAAACATTGTTTACTTACCTATCATCCATGGATAAAAATATTTATGTATAAAATTAAACAATCTTTTGTAACTGCTATAGTTAAAATTGTGTTGAAGAAATAGTCCATGAACAAAATTTTGTTAACATTGATGTTCAAATTGGGGACTATCAACCACCACATAGATTTGATTATGGCTTCCTCCTCTTCTCATTGTGCTTTTCCTTTTCTAAGAATGTTACTAGGTTGTGACTTAGGGTAGGCATGTTGGTAGTGTGGTCCACCACGTCCCAACAACTGATACAAGGTGGATTTTGAGTAGAGTTCTATTGATTCCTTTGGAATAAACTCCTTCGCCTAGAACCTTTACCCTTGCTTGAACCTCTGCATGGTTGTCTTAAACACATATGAATCCCTAAGATGCTATTGAAGCTACAATGGCATCCATTCAAATCCCTACTGCTACTATTATAGGTTTAACCTTGTTTCCATATGATGGTGGCCTAAAACTTCCTCCCCTCAAGAAGGTTATCTTCCCCACAAATTTTGGTTGAAGTGGAAAAATAACCATTGTTCCCCTCGAGAAGGTCATCTTCCCCACAAATTTTGGTTAAAGTGGAAAATAAACCATTGTTCCCCCTTCAATAATATTAGTTAATATTAGCCTTATAATGTTAATTCAATTAGAATTAATTACTCTTCATTGTAATTAATTAACCCTAGTATGCAAAAAATCATAATAATTCTCTAGTTGTTATATTTTATAGAAAACAAAGTATCTCATTGTTTGAAGCATGAGAACTTAAATGATATGTGTGTGTGTGTGTGTGTGTGTGTGTGTGTGTGTGTGTGTGTGTGTGTGTGTATGTATGTATGTATATATGTATGTATTTTCCCCTTGTAGGAAAGGATTTATATACATCAAGAGACTTACATGTCATTAGGAGGTTGGAATAGAAAGCAGATATGGAATAGGACACATTCCAACTTGGAAACACTATTTTGGAGTGTTTTAGGGTCCAAATTTTGAATATGGGATCAGATACCACATGTGAAGACCCAACCTAGGGCCTTCTAACAAAATTTAATTTATCACAAAATTTCACAGTAAACAATATAACATATTCACAATACAACAACTTCTTTGGACAATAACATATCAACAAATAATATATTTATTAAATAACATATTTTATTTTCTAAGAGTGTTTCTAGGTTGTGACTTAGGGTAGTCATGTTGGTAGTGTGGTCCACCACGTCCCAACAACTTATACAAGGTGGATTTTGAGTAGATTTCTACTGATTCCTTTGGAATAAACTCCTTCGCCTAGAACCTTTACCCTTGCTTGAACCTCTGCATGGTTGTCTTAGACACATATGAGTCCATAAGATGCTATTGAAGCTACAATGGCATCCATTCAAATCCCTACTGCTACTATTCTAGGTTTAACCTTGTTTCCATATGATGGTGGCCTAAAACTTCCTCCCCTCAAGAAGGTTGTCTTCCCCACAAATCTTGGTTGAAGTGGAAAAATAACCATTGTTCCCCTCGAGAAGGTCATCTTCCCCACAAATTTTGGTTAAAGTGGAAAATAAACCATTGTTCCCCCTCCAATAATATTAGTTAATATTAACCTTATAATGTTAATTCAATAAGAATTAATTACTCTTCATTGTAATTAATCAACCCTAGTATGCAAAAAATCATAATAATTCTCTAGGTGTTATATTTTATAGAAAACAAAGTATTTCATTGTTTGAAGCATGAGAACTTAAATGATATATATATATATATATATATATATATATATATATATATATATATATATATATATATATATATATATATATATATATATATATGTATGTATGTATGTATGTATGTATGTATGTATGTATGTATGTATGTATGTATGTATGTATGTATGTATGTATGTATGTATGTATGTATGTATGTATGTATGTATGTATGTATGTATGTATGTGTATGTGTATGTGTATGTGTATGTGTATGTGTATGTGTATGTGTATGTGTATGTGTATGTGTATGTGTATGTGTATATGTATATGTATATGTATATGTGTATGTGTATGTATATGTATATGTGTATGTATGTATGTATGTATGTTCCCCTTGCAGGAAAGGATTTATATACATCAAGAGACTTACATGTCATTAGGAGGTTGGAATAGAAAGTAGATATGGAATAGGACACATTCCAACTTGGAAACACTATTTTGGAGTGTTTTAGGGTCCAAATTTTGAATATGGGATCAGATACCACATGTGAAGACCCAACCTAGGGTCTTCTAACAAAATTTAATTTATCACAGAATTTCACAATAAACAATATAACATATTCACAATACAACAACTTCTTTGGACAATAACATATCAACAAATAATATATTTATTAAATAACATATTTTATTTTCTAAGAGTGTTACTAGGTTGTGACTTAGGGTAGTCATGTTGGTAGTGTGGTCCACCACGTCCCAAAAACTGATACAAGGTGGATTTTGAGTAGAGTTCTATTGATTCCTTTGGAATAAACTCCTTCGCCTAGAACCTTTACCCTTGCTTGAACCTCTGCATGGTTGTCTTAGACACATATGAGTCCCTAAGATGCTATTGAAGCTACAATGGCATCCATTCAAATCCCTACTGCTACTATTATAGGTTTAACCTTGTTTCCATATGATGGTGGCCTAAAACTTCCTCTCCTCAAGAAGGTTTTCTTCCCCACAAATCTTGGTTGAAGTGGAAAAATAACCATTGTTCCCCTCGAGAAGGACATCTTCCCCACAAATTTTGGTTAAAGTGGAAAATAAACCATTGTTCCCCCTTCAATAATATTAGTTAATATTAACCTTATAATGTTAATTCAATTAGAATTAATTACTCTTCATTGTAATTAATTAACCCTAGTATGCAAAAAATCATAATAATTCTCTAGTTGTTATATTTTATAGAAAACAAAGTATTTCATTGTTTGAAGCATGAGAACTTAAATGATATATATATGTATGTATGTATGTATGTTCCCCTTGCAGGAAAGGATTTATATACAACAAGAGACTTACATGTCATTAGGAGGTTGGAATAGAAAGTAGATATGGAATAGGACACATTCCAACTTGGAAACACTATTTTGGAGTGTTTTAGGGTCCAAATTTTGAATATGGGATCAGATACCACATGTGAAGACCCAACCTAGGGTCTTCTAACAAAATTTAATTTATCACAAAATTTCACAGTAAACAATATAACATATTCACAATACAACAACTTCTTTGGACAATAACATATCAACAAATAATATATTTATTAAATAACATATTTTATTTTCAACCATTCACATGAATTAATTTACAGGAAAATACATACCCAATTACAATACAATGGCTAAGTTGGGGTGCTCTTGTTAGGGCTTCCAACTAATTTTCTACCCTACCAACTAGGAATGTTTATTCGACTTCCTAGCCCATGGAACCTCCACAGGTGGAGGTTCCCTGGCCCTCAGAGCCCAAATCCAACAGCAACCATAGTGTGTCAAAAAAAAAAGGTCCAACGCTCTCCAACCACAACCAAAACCAATCTCTTGAGTTCTCCTTCCTTCCTTTCCCTTCTGTTCTGTCCTCCACCCTCTCCCTTCAAAGTCCAAAACCTAAAAAAAATACTCCCCACTTCAACCACCTACCTTTTAGGCCATGAATGCCCTCCATTTATTTGAATGTAATGACTTTGAATTCCCCCTCAAAGACCTTATCTTGAAATAACTTTGGGGAGAAATATAGTTATATTGAGGGAAATGAAATAACAATTAAAATAATAATATTCAACGAATATCTGAAACCCTAGCTTCTTGTGGATGTCAGCTGATTCTCAGCTAAATTTCAATGGTAGTGGGATTAGGGGGGAGTGGGGGAAGGGTAGAGAGGGGGAGGTGTTCTCAACCCATCCCACTGAAGAGGAGGAAGCTTTTCAAGCTTTGATTTCCTCGTAATCCCATCCAAAGGAACAACAAGTCAAGTTCGTAATGTAGCTGAAAATATCCTTATTTTCATCCTCCCACTGAGTTTTCAAAGAACCTCCCTGACCTTCTTTGATCAGGAGTTCATAAATTTTGCTCAAAATTCTAAGTTACAGGATTTGGTTGAAACCAGGATGGTTGCGTAGATCTCATCTTCCTGATTCCGGTGCCACGAATGGTTCAAAAAATCGATGTTGTGTGAGGGAGATATCGCGTTCTGATCGAAATGCCAAACAGGTAAATTTTGCAACAGTTTGACCAGGTTTGACTGGGATGCATAGTCAGCAAAAGGGAGTATTTTGAGGAATATTCCTTCCTCATAATCAATTACAAGTTCACAAGTGTCTGTATCCTATTGGTCGAATTAGTTTGGTACGGTTTGGAGAGGGTCAATCAGAAGGTGACACATGGCCAACCTTGAGGCTACCACATGTCCCTGTAATGAGGTGTTAAAATTTTGGTTGGGTCCATAGGAATAGACCCTGCGACCTCCCACCGGGCACGCGGATGGCCTACCACCCGGGCTACGCATTATATATTAACTCTATACGGTTATAGGTTTATGCTAAAGTTTAACGTATTCATGTTGGGGGGTTGGAACCACCAGCGGTTCCATTGGAGTGTTCACATCGAAAACATCGAACTACAACTCACCATGCAGAGATATTGTAACTGCCAACTAACTGACCCAACACTCAGCACATGGCCACATTTAAAGGTTATCTCTGACGATTAAAGAGCTAACCAACAACATTCAAACCGGAGTTTAAAACTGTCCATTGGGGTTACTACCCCAAGTTCCGCCGACGGTTGCGATAACCGCAGTTTTGGGTTGGAATGTGGCCACCCCAACCGTAGAAATTTATTGCCGCAGTTAATTCCAGCGGTCAGGTTGGCGGGCGTGCCCAAAAAGGTGGAATTTGCTAATTTAGCTCCAATTAAGTGGAGTTCTCCACTTTTAGTGGAGCTTTTCTAGGTGAAACTGGGCAAAAGAGTAGGAGACTCATTTTTCACCCATTCTGAGGGAATGAAGAGTCATTTTTTACTAATTGGAGCATTATGGAACCATTCATGCAGATAAAACAACCATTAGAGCACTTCAACTACATGTATTTTCAAAATTTTGAGCATAATGAAAGATGGACATGCCAATGGGAGCTAGACCAGCAGATGTAGCCTAGGAGGGGTGAACTGCTTCATCATGCCTGTTGTGTAAATTTCATGTGGTAACTTATTTCTCTGTTTTACACTATTTTTTAGTGTTACTTAAGCTTGTTTTATGCTTCTAATTCACCTAAAATAATCTACAATTCATGGACAAATACCTCAATCCCTATGCAAACTAATGAACTAATTATGCACATGTTTATAAACTGAAAAGACACTTAGTACAACAAAACTAATACAGTCATTTCAGATCAAATTGGTATCAAAGATAGAGTTTATTATCTAGTGTTGTTTAGTGCAAAGTATTGTTTAAGTGTTTGCAAGTTTTTAGATGCTTACTAGGCTCAAGCTCAAGAGAGGAGAAGGAAAATTGGTGGAAGCAGAAGGATATCAAGAAGAGCCAAAGCAAAGGAGAGAAATATTTCCACAATCTCCACCACCTATTTCACCTCTTAAAGAAGTAGAAGTTCCATTAAGCATGCCTCAATAGGAAGGACAAATCCATGAAGAAGTTGATTCCAAGGAGGAAGAAAGAGTGTTTAGGAAAGCATTTCTTGACATGACTGAGATTGTTAGAATCCTTTATCAAGAAAGGAATGAGAGGCTGGAAGGAGAAGGATCTAAACTTCACAAGGAAGGACAAGGATCTTCAGGAGGTCACAATGGTGAAGATAATTCAAAGAATGGAAATGGAGGAAATGGAGGCAATGGAGAGCCATCATGCTCACCCTCATCATCATCATCCTGTACTTCTTCTTCAGTACATCAACCACATAAGTCAAAGAACACTGGTAAAATTTTCTTTTTTAAAACTTGATGTTAAGTTTGAATTTCCTATGTGTAATGGTGAAGTCAATGCAGAAAATCTTGATAATTGGATTAGGAAATTGGAGGTCTATTTGAGAATCCAGAACCTTCAAGATGATGATACAAAAATCCAATTAGCTTCATTGAGAATGGAAGGTGCAGCACTTGTTTGCTGGGAAGCCAAGACAAAGGAGGAAATAAAGAAACATGGTAAGATTATTCTGTCATGGTCATATTTCACTACTGCTATAAAAAAATAGTTTTATCCATTAGCTCATATGCAGAAAGCAATAATGAACTGGCAATACTTAAGGCAATTGAAGGGACAAAATGTGCAAGAATACAACCAAGAATTTAGGAGAAGAGCTCTCTTATTAGGGGTAGATTTGCAGAGTCAAGATACTTTTCTCAAGTACATAAGAGGCTTACATAGCTACCTAAAACATACTATTCTCATGTTTAACCCCACCAGTCTAGATGAAGTATGTTTTCAGGCCACACATCTAGAAGCTAGAGGGAAGAGCATTTCTGAAGAGGGTAGAAAGAAACAAGGATAAAGCCAAAGAGAAGACCTCAAAAGGTAAAAACAAAAAGAATGCATCTATTAAGAAAGATGGAGAAAAATTGGTTTGTAAAAATTGTTCAAAAGAAGGCCATGATGAAACTCATTGTTGGAAATTACATCCTGAAATGAGGCCAAAGAAACCCAATAACAAAGGGAAACAGAAAATTGTTGTTATAGCTCAACATGATTTAGGATCTAATTCAGGTGATGAATCTAAGATTACAACCATGGGATTGAAGAACATGAAAGGCAAAGAAATTCAAACTAAACCCAGTACCAATACATCAAACTGTCACATACATACTCCAAATGAAGAAGAAATAATAGAATTGTTTCATGTAAGGGTCATATCCAAACATACCAAGATTGACACATTGTTTGACAGTGTGTTATCACTCATTTAGTTGTAAAACTTTCCTTGATAGGGTCATGCAGGTCATTCACCAAATGGATGAGGTCTCCTAAGCCATTCAATGTGATGTATGAAATTTTTTTCATTTTTATGAAGTGTATCCTAAGTTTAAAGTTCACCTCCATCCATGCCACTTCAGTAAAATCAATCCCATATCATGTCAGTTGTCATTCCCACAAATTTAAACTCAAAAGTGCACACATGTCAGTTTTTCAGAATTTCGTAGTGATTTACAAAGGAAATCCACAAATTTCGCTACAAAACTGCCTAGTAGTTTCTTAGCACATTTGTCATCAACCTAACTGTCTTCGCTACGAAACTACGTTTTTTCAGCCAAGGTTGTTAGAGTGATGTGAGGTGTCAGTTTATGATAAGAAGAGTACAGGTTGAGGTCTTTCAAGGTCATTATGATAAGTTTCAAATGTACACAGTCATATTTGATGTAATCATGAATCTTTTTGGTTGCATGTGCTATTATTAAAACCTGAGTTGTCAATTAACCTTTTAAACCTTACCCCAAACCATCGTTTTGTCATATTATTGTTTATCCTTGCATGTAAATTGATCCCTGGAGAGTTGCTTCATCAATCCAAGCAGGTTGTTGTCGAATTCAAATTCTGTAGGTGTCATCAACAAGCGAGGCAGCGAAGACTACAAAGCATCCATGGCTGCAAGAAAGAAAACGAACAAGGGTGGCCATTGTCTTAGGTATGAACCCATGGATCTGAAATTACTTAATGAGGACCCTACTACTATGGAGGTTTTCAGGAGGACGGGCCACCTGCAATTCTGCTAGAAGTTGCAGGGTTTCCATGCACAAGTTTCAAAGGATTTTTCCACTAATTTTACAGGAACAACATCAAAATTTGGGATTCTAAATCTCACAGTGACACCAAAGCGCATATCACTAGCTACAGGAATCCCTAGAGGTGGTGAAGAGTGGTTTAAAGGCACAAAATTTACAATGCAGGATTTTGAGGGGTTTCTCAAGCAAGAACACAATGGAGTGGATTTGACCAATGGCATCCCTAGGAGTTTTATGAAGGAGAATTATGCAAAGCTGCTAATGGTCATTCAAAAATATTTCACCTGTGAAGGAAGATTCCACATGGTTTACTCCTCCCATTTCAGACTCCTTCTGTACTTTATAGGTAAGATATCACTTGACTTACCTTTATATTTATACAGGAGTTTGGGAAAGATGTCAGATAGAGTTCAAGTTAAATCAAAAGGCAATGAGACATCTTTGTTTCATCGTGGTCTAATAAAGTTGTTAGTGTTGCAAGAATTGACAAGGTTAAACATAGATTGACTTCTTTTTTGTTTATGAGTGGCTATGAGATAGATGTAGTCACTCCAAAGAAAATATTAAAACCTAGAACTACTACATCACCAGCTGTAACAGAAGAAGTTTAAGAAGAAAGAAGACAGTCCCCTGTAGAACAAATGGACATAGGAGCAGAACCTCTACAAGAAGTTGAAACCCCTCAGCCAACACCTGCAAAATAGAAAAATAAGATTAGCAAATTAGGCAGCAAGAGGATAACTAGAAGCCAAACATTTGACAAAGGGAATCTGGAAGATATCCTTTATTCAATTGATATTGAAGAGTCACCAATAGTGCAAGCAGAAGATATTGAAGGTGGTGGAAGAAAACTGAAGAAATGTAAGACTGCTAAGAAATTAGATTTTATAGGTGAATATGTTGGTTTTATATTTCAGCCAAGGAAGCCAATGACTAAGTTTTCAAAGAAGGCCATAGAGAGAAAAAATACAGAGAAAACAAGTGAAGTTGTACAGCCAGTAAGCATCATAGTTTTATCTCCAGCAGTAGAAGAAGAAGTTGTTATCATGCAGAGAAAGGGAAAAGAGAAGATAATTGAAAAATCAGAAATAGAATCTCTCAAAGAACAACTGAAGGAAGCAGGTAAAGAGATATTAGATTTGAAGTTAGAAGCAGAGAAGCACAGGTCTGAGAAGGTTCAATTTGAACAGATGATGAAAAGATGGGACAGTCAAATCTCAAGTGTCTCAAAATCTATGGACAATGCCAAAAGATTGTTGAAAAGGACTCAGCCATTAATAGGGGTGTTCAAACATACCAAGAAGATGAACTTATACTTGCAAGATAAAAATAGAGCATTAAAGTATCAAGTGGAAGACCTTCAGGAGCAGCTGGATATGATTCAAGTTGAGCTAGAAAAGAAAGGGTTGAGGATGAAAGTGGTTGAAGAACCTATAGGCCAACCTATTGTAAATGAAGAAGAAACTCCTAAAGACTGAAGAATTGATTTGAAACATGTTTGATGAGGTTCATGGATTGAAAAGAACCTAAATTTTGGCTCGAGAGATCAAACTTTGAAGAAATTCACAAAATATGCAAATTTTGGTTTATTAGGGAGTTTCGTAGCGTGCTTCAGGCTTAAAGCCAGAAAAACGCTATGAAATTTCTGAAGATGTTATTTTTCTTTAAAATTCAGTTTTGTGAAGGATTAAGGAGGGAGGTTGGTTGTTTTTAATATATTTTGTTATAAAAAAGGTTTTTGTTCAGCAAAAGGTGGCAGGGAGATGGATGAAAAGGCAGAAATTCATTCGCTACGAAACTGCCTAAACTGCTATGTTTTGGAGCGAAATGTTTTTGGAAGATTTTTGGAGGTTCAAACAACACATCAGCCATCTAGAGACATCCAGCTTGTCAGTGGGCCATCCCAGCATAAACTCATCACTTGATATGAGTGTCACTCATCCAGATCAACGTGAAGACAAAGACTAAAGTGGAGATTATCTATTCCTAAAAAGTAGGACCGTGTTTCCTAAATTTAGGGAGTACTTTAAATATGTTAGTGATGGTGAATATCTCTCGAACATGTGATATTTATCATGTAACTATTTTACCGTTAAGAAAACTGAATGTAATAAATAGGAAGTAGAGTCCTATTAGGAATGTGACTTCTTAAAGGATAGATGTCCTTTTTTCTGTTCCAAGAAAGTAGTTTCAGTTATGTTAGGTGTCAAAGTTAGAGTTCAAGGATCTAGCCAACTGGGCAGATCATTTGCAATGTAAAGAATGTTTATTTATAGACTGAAAATAGAATAGAAAAGGGTTGAATAATATTGCACCAAATTTCTACTTGTTATTTTTTTCCATTTTCAGTAATATACAATGACATTTTACTTCCAGACCTAAGATTCTAATGAGGTGTTTAATGTATTGTTGCTCTATATCTGTTGTCTAATCACCTGCACTGAGTTTTATCTCTAATTAATCATAATTCATGCTATCATGCTCTGACTTCCTTTAGAGGCTAAATTTTTATGTTTTCCTTATGTTATGTGTATGTACCATCCTTATTAAAACCTCTAATTGCCTCAGCTTCCATGAGAAGGATTACTTTCACTAAATTCACTGATCTTGACTCCATAGCCCAATGGTAGCAAGCCTTTCATTTTTCAACCTGCAATCAAACAAAACCAAGTCACAGTTCATAGAGTTAACCATCTAATATTATTTATATTGAAAATCATAAATCCCCTTAGAGAGAGTCCTCTCAAACTGAAGAGGAAAATCTTCAGTTAAAAGTGGTTTGAAAGAGTTACATTAAGTTGATTGATGAGCAACCTATCAGGGTCTATTTGGTGATAACAAGTGGGTCACAGGCGAACTTAATCTCTGAATATTTGGTCAAGAAACTTAACCTTGAGACCATACAACATCCAAAACCATATCCATTGGGTTGGATTTGTAAGGATGCAAATCTGCAGGTTTCAAAGAAATTTATATTGCGGTTTGCAATCACTGCAAACTTTTTTGACACAATTGAATTAGATGTGGTTCTGCTTGACATAACAGGCATTATGTTGGGGAGTCCTTACTTGTATCATAGGAAAGCGATCTTCCATAGCCATGAGAACAAGTATCATTTATTCAAATATGGCAAGGAGTTCATTGTTAGAGCACATCGCAAGAATACAAACATTTCTATGGTAAATGTTGGACATGTAAAGAGGCTGGTAAATTCAAGTAAGAATTTTGTTCTTCTTATGATTAAGCCTAAAGTTGATGTTAATCATGAATCATTTGAGGGATGTGATCCTAAGTTGAAATCGTATTTATATGATGTAGTTAATTCACATCATGAGATGTTTCAGGAGCCAACATGATTGCCTCCAAAAAGAGAGATTCAACATGAGATTCAGTTGCAGCAAGATTGTCCTCTTCCAAACATCGGTATGTATCGCATGTCGATAATGGAGAATGTTTAAATAAAGAGGCAAATAAAAGAGATGTTGGATAAAGGCATCATAAGGCCAAGCACCTCGCCATGCGGTTCACCCATAGTCTTGATACCAAAGAAAGATGGGACTTGGCACATGTGTGTAGATTTCCGAGCTTTGAACAAGATTATGGTAAAAAATCGTTACCCACTCCCAAGAATAGATGATTTTCTTGATCAGCTGAAATTTTTTTCATCAAGTAAGAATTACAGAAAGTGATATATGGAAAATTGCATTCAAAACCTAACAAGGACTCTTTGAGTGGCTAGTTATACCATTTGGTTTGTGTAATGCACTAGAAACTTTCATGCGTGTTATGGATAGTGTTTTGCGTCCATTCCTTGATGACTTTGTGATTGTGTACTTAGATGACATATTTATTTTCAGCAAAACAAGAGAAGATCATGTCTTGCATGTGAATAGAGTGCTTGATATTTTGAAGAAAGAGAAATTGTTTCTTAATATGTCAAAGTGTGAGTTTGGAAAGAATTCTTTGGTCTATTTGGGACATATTGTAGGAGGAGGAGAATTGAGGATGATACTTCTAAAGTGGAATCCATTGTGAATTGGCCCACACCCAAAATAGTAACCGAGGTAAGAAGTTTCCTAGGTGCAACTCAATATTGGAGAAATTTTATTGCTAACTTTTCTTCCATCGCAGCTCCTATGCATGCAGTGACAAGTGTGAAGAAAGGCTTCCAATGGGGAGGCAAACAACAGCAAGCTTTCGAAGCTTTAAAAGACAAGATCAGTTCAGCTCCATTCCTTGCATTACCAAATTTGAGACAGCCACTCGAGATTCAAACCGATGCTAGTGATTATTCCATGGGTGCAGTACTTTTGCAGCATGGTAAGCCTATCGCTTTTCATTCTGAAACTTTTAATGGTGCTGTAACTAATTATCCTACATATGACAAAGAACTATATGTGTTGGTACAAAGTGTCAAGAAGTGGAAACACTAATTGATGGGTAAAGAGACTATTGTACATATCGATCACCAACCATTATAGTACTCACAGTCACAAACAAAATTACAGCAATCAAGGCATTTCAGGTGGATGGGATTTCTTCAACAGTTTCACTTGGTTATAATGTACAAGAAAGGTATTTTCAATAAAGTTGCTGATATGCTTTCAAGACCAATCATTAGTGCTTCTACTTTACTAAAAACTGATTCGGTTGTATATGAGAGTTACATAGAACAATATGCACATGACATTGATTTTCAAGATGTGTATGCTAGTTTGAGTGAAGGGAATCAAGTTCCAGAAAAATATTATCACATGCATACCAAATTTTTGTTTCATTTGGGCAAGATGTGTATTCCACAAGGAGAGAGGCTAAGTGTCATGAGAGAAGCTCATTCATCTCTTATTGCTAGACACTTTGGGGTAAGAAAAACAATGGCGCATCTACAGAGGTATTTCTATTGGCCTCGCATGATAGATAATGTGTCGCGTTTTATAAGAGGTTGTTCTATGTGTGCAACAAGTAAGCCTAGTAATAGGAAGCTTAGGTTGTACAAGCCACTACTGGTACCATAAAGGCCATGGGAGAGACTCTCCATGGACTTTGTTGGAGGTCTACCTATGTCAAGAAATCAGCATGATTATCTTTATGTAGTTGTGGATAGATTAAGTAAAATGTGTATACTTATGCCATGTAAGAAAACCAGTACTGTTGAACTTTATTTTCAACATGTTTGGGTTCATTTTGGATTACCATTAGTGATAGGGATTCCAAATTCATTGGGAATTTTTGGTAAAATCTATGGAGAATGATGGACACAAAGATGAAAAAGAGTACCGCTTTTGATCCACAAACAAATGGAAAAACTGAGGTGGTGAACAAAACAGTTGTGCATCTATTGAGAGGATATTGCAACAAACATCCTAAGTTGTGGGATGAACAACTGCATTACATCCATCACACTTACAACCGAGCAAAGCACTCTTCTACACAAACCTCACCTTTTGAAGTATGCTTTGGGTATTTTCCAAAATTTCCATTAGACTTCATCTTTGGGAAGGATGTTGCAATTGATGGCCATAGTGACATTGATAAGGCTCAAAATTTTATTGAGAAAATTCATATTATACATCAACAAGTTCAAGAACAGCTTGAGAAAATTCAAAGCAAATACAAAAAGAAGCATGACAAACATCGAGTTGATCACAAGTTTCAAGAGGGAGATGAGGTATGGTTGCACATTAGCAAAGAAAGGATGCAATGGGAAGGTAAAAAGCTCAAACCCATTCGCTATGGTCCTTTCAAGATCATAAAGAAAGTTGGTAACAATGCATTCCAACTTGACTTGCCTTCTTATATGCAAATGTATTCAATTGTTAATGTTGAAAATATACGTTTGTATGAGCCACCATTGATTGATGATCAAGGAAGTGATGTTCAGGTACCTTCTATTGAATATTTCTTGTCAGAATTTGTGGATGAGCTCAAAGAAGATACAATTCTTGACAGGAGGACAAGAGCATCCAAGAGGGAAAGTGTTGACTACCTTTGAGTTGGGATCAAAGGCACTAAACCAAGCAAGGCAAAGCAGATGGAGGTTGGAAAGGTGAGGGAGTTGTACCCTCATCTACTAAAAATCTAATCAAGTATTTTGGTGTCCAAAAGCTCCCGAATGGAGAGGAGTGATCAGGAGTTCAAAAATTTTGCTCAAAATTCAAAGTTATAGGATTGGGTTGAAACTAGGATGGTTGTGTAGATCCCATCTTCCTGATTATGACATCATGAATGGTTCAAAAAACTAATGTTGTATGAGGGAGATATCATGTTCTGATTGAAATGCCAAACAGGTAAATTTTACAATAGTTTGACCAGGTTTGACTGGGATGCACAGTCAGCAAAAGGGAATATTATGAGGAATATTCCTTCCTCGGAATCAATTACAAGTTGACAAGTGTCTGAATCCTATTTATCGAATGATTTTGGTATGGTTTGGAGAGGGCCAATCAGAAGGTGACACGTGGCCAGCCCTGAGGCTGCCACATGTCCCTATAATGGAGTGTTAAAATTTTGGTTGGGTTCGCAGGAATTGACCCCGCAACCTCCCGCGGGGCACACACGTGGCTTACCACCCACTCTACGCATTAGATCTTAACTCTATACAGTTACAGTTTTATGTTAAATTTTAACGTATTCGTGTTTTGGGGTTGGAACCGCCAGCAGTCCCAACCCGCTAGCGATTCCGTTGGTGTTCACATGGCAAACATAGAACTACAACTAACCGCGCAGAGATACTGTAACTTCCAGCTAACTGACCGAAACACTCATCATATGGCCACGTTTAAAGGTTATCTCTAACGGTTAAAGTGCTAACCAACAACATTCAAACCAGAGTTTAAAACTGTCCACTGGGGTTACTACCCCAAGTTCAGCCGACGGTTGCGATAACCACGGTTTTGGGTTGGCATGTGGCCATCCCAACTGCAGAAATTTATTGCCGTAGTTAATTCCAGTGATCAGGTTGGCAGGCGCACCCAAAAAGGCGGAATTTGCTAATTTAGCTCCAGTTAAGTGGAGTTCTCCACTTTTAGTGGAGCTTTTCTAGGTGAAACTGGGCAAAAGAGTAGGAGACTCATTTTTCGCCCATTCTGAGGGAATGAAGAGTCATTTTTGACTAATTGGATCATTATGGAGCCATTGGTGCAGAGAAAAAAACAATTAGAGCACCATAACTACATGTATTTGCAAATTTTTTAGCATAATGAAAGATGGAAATGCCATTGGGAGCTGGACCAGCAGATGTAGCCCAGGATGGGTGAATTGCTTCATCATACCTGCTGTGTAAATTTCATGTGGTGACTTATTTCTCCTTTTTAAATTGTTTTTCAGTGTTATTTAAGCTTGTTTTATGCTTCTAATTCACCTAAAATCATCTACAATTCATGGACAAATACCTCAATTCCTATGCAAACTAATGAACTGATTATGCACATGTTTATAAACTGAAAAGACACTTAGCACAAAAAAACTAATACAATCGTTTCAGATCATTCTCTGAAAAGGATTTGGTCGGGAAGTGTATGGGAATTTGGCCCTCTCCTAAGTCCATGGAGCAGTGGGAAGAAAAGAGCTGGAAACCCATGACGAAGGGGAATCTCAACGTTTTTGTAGTGGGAAATGGCTTCTTCGCTCTGCTTCTTAAATACAGGTAATATCATGACGTTGTGTTGAGGAATGAACCATAATTTTTTGGTTCTAGAGGAATGTACCTGAATTCTTGGTCACTTGACTTCAACCTAGATGATGACGTTCCAATGGAGGTGTGATAACATGAAAGTCGAAAAACTCAAATGGTAGGAGAAATATAAATAAGTCTTAGATTTGTTAGTAAAATTGGACACATTGTATAAGAAGCATTTTTCTATTTGACAGAGCTTGAATTCAATAGTTTTAATGAACATATGGTGAGAAATGACACCGAAAGACGGGTAATACAAAACACATGTTGAACAAATCATTGAAACCCTAGCCACAGAGTGACAATACTGGCAGAAAACTCCAGAGGATTGAATGCAACATAATTAAATAACAACATAGTCATTAACCTCACCATAAAACCCTAACGAAACCTCTACTATTGATTATGCAACAATCACTTTCATTTTTTGATGTGTTAGGTCAACAATTGATACATGGCAATAAGGATTTTCTCTACACGAAGGTGAAGAACCATCTAGATATATACATTAATGCCTAATAATCCTAAGGTGAAGGGTTAACACAAAGGTAATAGAAAAATAATTCCACATTCATAGATACAACAACAGTAACTCCATACTTATGGCCAAAATTTCTTTGAGACATTGTAAAAGTTGTATTAATATATTGAAGGAGATGGGAGGTCGATCTATTATAGGTGAAAAACTTGCACTCATATAAATTAATGAGTTGATTAATATATCATGATAATTGAACTGTTTTGAAGGTTAATAATGTAAAAAATTATAATATAGAGGTAGACTAATATCTACATTTTATAAAAGGAAATAATGTGACAACAATTGTATTTGTAAACACTATTTTATAGTCATTGTATTACATTACATATTAAGAAATTTGGATTAAGACATGATGCCATGCATTGACAACTGGTAAATATATATATATATATATATATATATATATATATATATATATATATATATATATATATATATATATATATATATAGAATAGAAATGGATAGTCATTTATAAGAAAGCACACCACGAAGAGTCTGAAATGGTGACAAATAGAATATACTAGGATTGTAAATAACCTTATTTGTTTACTCTAAGGTAACCAAATTTTCATTATGGATAAATAAAGTATCATTGGAAGAAGAAAAGGTTGTTAACAAGTAAACGACAAGTGTTTTATTTTATTACTATTGTTATTGTGATTAAAAAAAATGGTATGTATGTGAGGGTCTTTATATGCAGTGCCTGTATGGGTCAGGCTTCCATGCTTGCCCCTCTCTTGTTGGGGTGATGATTGCTTGAAGGCCATAGGGAATGGAATTGGGAGTTACCTTGATCGGGTTCGGCCTAAATGTTGTCAGTTCGACTGTGAGAAAATCTCTGTCGAAGTGGACCTTGAGAAGGGTTTACCTTCATAGATAGTCCTAATCCAAGGCGAATGGAGTCACACTCAATTTATAGATTATGACCAGCTTCAGTTCAAATGTAATAGTTAGCACAAGTATGGGAATTTTTCCTAGGACTGTAAGAAGAACAAGCCAGGGAATGTTGAGGAGTCAGCTCCCCAACAAGATGAACATTGGAACACACAAAAAATAATAGCCTCTAAGGGGAAATATGGAGCCAAATCAAATAGAACCCCTGCTCAAAATGTGGTCTCATCAGCTACAAACCCCCTGGAAATTATGTCGCAGGTAAGGAAAGAGAAAGTAGAACCAGTAATAGGCAACACAGAGACAAATCTAGTGCAGGGGAATAATATGGGGAGTTGAGCGAGACTGAATTGGAATTGGCTGCAATTTTAGCTCACTCTAAGGTTTAGCATAGTTCTATGAGTCCACAAAACTTGATGAGAAATGATAAAGGAACTGAATCACCAAAACTCATGTAAGAAGGGACATGAAAGGTTCTTACAATAAGCACAAAGAAAAAATTAAATTGGTCCAATGACTCTACATGTCAGAAGTTAGAGAATCATAAGGCCAAATACCAACCCTCCAACAAAGACATAAGGAAAGGCAAGGTGGAGAAAAATATCAAGATGGGAAACTAGCCTCAGATATCATAGGTATTGAAAAATTTGAGCAATAAGGAGAAACGACCACTAGATCAAGAGGAGGTAAGTCAAAAGCCTCCAAGTTAAGATGAAATTTATCTCTTGGAATATAAGGGGACTGGATGACCCCGCCAAATATGAGAGGCTATAAAATACCTCATAAGAATGGAAAAACCTTCAGTTGTGTTTCTTCAAGAGATGAAACTAAGTGATGAATACATCCTGGTTTTAGCCAGATCCTTTTGGAAAAAAAGTTTGGGGGTAGCTCAAAGATTGAATGTTTCTTCATGAAGGCTATGCACCTTATGGTTGGACTCCATATGTTCTTGGAAAGCTAGTTTGAAATATAGATTATGGGTTGTTGTTAAACTTGAGGAAAAAATTAGTGGAGAAGTTTTGTCATTTATTAACTTTTACGCTCCTGTAAACTACAATGAAAAATATGAGTTTTGGGAATATTTGATTAGGTTATAAGAGGACCACTAGAAAATTGACTCAATAGTTAATGGATATTTCAATACAGTCCTCTTCGCATCTCCAAAGCATGAAGGAACTACAGTCAAAGACCTATTTCACAAAAGAATGGAAGATCTCCTTAGTGAATGGGACATTATGGATGTAGCACCAAGAAAAGGGAAGTTCACCTGGACTAGTAGAAGAGCTTGGGGTGGACATATTTGGGCCAGGCTTGACAAGTGTCTAATTCATATTAATTGGTTGGTAAAAGGCATCATGAGCTTCTTATCGATATTAGCAACATGAGAGTCAGATCTCTCATTAGAGAACTTTTGAGGTCTAAAATGGGCCTCCTAAGAAAAATGTACAACCAAAATAAAATTTATAAGAACAATTAGGATTCAAGATGATGATGTCAACCATGGGGGATGATTCACCATTTTTGAGGTAAAAAGGTGAAAAGATTAAAAAATAATAAAATAATAAAACTACTTTTTCAATTTATATTTTCAACTTATCTCCCGAAGGTTTTACTCAAATTTCTAGGAGTACTCGTTGGATGCAAAATTTAATTCCTCATAAAAGGAGTACCCATGTTGCATACTTTCGATGGACCCTACTTCACGAAAAATGTTAAATACATGAAAAAAGTGATTGTAATCACGTTTTTCACGTGATTGCAATCACGTTTTTCAAGTATTTCTAATTTTTCGTGTAGCAAGGTCCACCGAAAGTATGCAACATGGGTACACCTTGGATGAGGAATAAAATTATGCATCCAATGAGTGTTCCCACTCGAAATTTGAGTAAGCCCATGGGGAGATAATTTGAAAATACGAGTTGAAAAAGTAGTTTTTTTTATTTTTCCCTCTAAAATTTGATGATGTAATCTATTATTATTTTATTATTTCCACTATTATTTTATTATTTCCTTAGGAGGCCCATTTTAGACCTCAAAATTCCCGTAATGCGCCTGTTGCTATCATCATTGATCTGTAGGTTTTAACCCTGTACATAAATTATTTACAAACGAACTCTTAAAACAAAAAAATAAACAATAGCAAGAGCATAAAACATAAAACAAATATACATAGATATTTTCCCCTCATCCCAAAATTGGGACTACCAGCTTGATTTTTCATTATATTCCTTTCAATGTTACAACACATGTATATACATGTTGAATCATTCCTAAACCCTAATCCATTACCCCTGGATTAGAACATAATCGTAGTTCCCTTGACCGGATCTACAAAATACCATGGGTAGAAAACCATCATGCCCAAAACCATGTGCAAACCCATGCACAAAACCATAGGCGGGTACGGCCACCTAATATAGGGTCCAAAAAAATATTTTCGGTGTCTTGCCCTGAACCTTGTGCAAGGGCGCTACTGCACCCCACCCACAAACCCCCCGACAAGGGGGGTTGCGTCCCCCTGCTGCGCCTAGCGCAAGCGTAGGGGAGTTGGTCCACCCCCTCTTAGCCCCCACTTCTCGCCTGAAGCTAGTCATGGAAAGAATATAAAACACACTAAACATGATCCACCAAAGGATATGGGTCAAATACCATTTCGATTCAATCCTGGGTGGTTGAAAAAGGAGGGAGTATCAAAAATAATTCATCAAGCATGGTCCCTTCTGGTGACTAGATCACCAAATTTCGTTTGGGAATCCAAACCGAAAAGAGTGAATCAAACTCTTCGATCTTAGGCAAAACTTAACTATAAACCTCCAGATCAAGAAAAAATGGATCTCATTTGACAACTTGGAATTCTTCAAGCCTAGATGGATTCTGAAGAGGTGATAGAAGGTCATATAGAAACTAAAAAGATCTTAAGCAAGAAAATATATCTACTCATTCGAAAAGATGAATAGTACTAATGTATAAAAGCAAGAAGCCTATGGCTAAGGGTTGGGGATTGGAACATTACCTTATTTCACAAGCAAGCCAAGGTGAGGTAATAAAGAAATCATGTTAATGAAATTGTTTCAGAAGGTCATCCAAAGTTGTCCTTCTTTGAGGAAATAAAACAAGAGGCTTTCAATTTCTTTAGAAGCTTATACTCAGAGTACAAGAAAATGATCTAGGTGAGGTTAATTCCTTTATTTCTAACCTAATAGCATTAGTTATAAAATCAGATAATCTCTAACTTATTAGTCTGATAGCAGAAGAAGAGCCTGTCAGCGAGGCTATTTGGTCTCTTGATTCGAACAAGGCCTTGGTCTTGACAATTTTCCAATAAGTTTTTTCAGGTTATTTTGGGAATTAAGTAATAAAGATCTTATGTGAGTTCTAAATTCATCCAGATTGAAAGGGAGATTAGGAGGGAATAAAAATTATTCTTTTGTATCCCTAATTCCCAATGAGACTAAACCTGTCTCTTTTTCCCAATTCAAACCAATATCCCTCCAAAATTCAACATATTAAATATTGACCAAAGTAATCTCCAACAAACTTAGAAAGATTATTCCCTCGATTATTTTAGGAAATCAAGTGGGATTTATGAAGCACAAGCATATCCTTGATAGTGTCATTGTGGTGCAAGAGGCTATACATTCTATTAAGCAATGTGGAGAACCGAGCATGGTAATAAAACTTGATATGGTGAGTTCTTTCAATAGATTTCAACACTCCTTTTTATTCTTCGTCTTGAAGAAATTGGAGTTTAGTGAGGAATACATTAAGTGGATATCAACTTGCATAGGAATCCCATGGATAGCCCCTTTGATTAATGTCTAGCCATGCAATTTGTTTCAAGCCTCAAGGGGTTTGCGATAAGGATTCCCCCTCTCCCCTCTTTTATATATCCTTGTAGAAAAAGCCCTTAGTAGAAATATGGAGCTAGCCAATGGAAGGGAAACTAAAAGGCCTTAACTTTGCTCACAATACAAAGGATATAAATCATTCTTAGTTTGTTGATGACACCCTTCTTCTAGAATGTGCATTAAGACAAATAATAATGAGATTTAAATAAATTTTGAATAAATATTCGAAACTTTTCAGAGGTCTCATCAACAAATGGAAGAGTCAAATATTTGGTTGGAATAGCCATGTTTCGACCCTTCATGATATTTATAAGGTTCTTGAATTCCCTCTTGGAGCTGATTTGAAATTCTTCAAATATCTTGGTATTTTGATTTCACTAGGAACTTCTAATTTCAATAGTTGGATTGACACCCTAAACAAATTTAGGCATGGGGCACAAATTGGCTAAACATTACTAGTCGGGTAATTCTAGTAAAGTATGTTCTATCCTCACTCCCATTATATCTTTGTTCATGTCTACTTGCCCCCAAATCTGTTATTTCTCAAATGAGTATCATCATAAGAAAATTCTTATGGCAAGGGGAAAAAAATGAAAGGAAATTCCATTTGGTCCAGTGGAATACAATCCGCCTCGCTAAAGCAAATGATGGATTAGCTATAAAAGACCCTTTTTTCATGAATATAGCTACCGGAGAAAAAATATTATAGAGGTTGATATCTAACAGAAAGGAATGGTGGAAGACGAATTTTTTGTGCAAAAATACTTCAATAAAAATCGCCTTTTAAGAGTTGAGTTGACGCAGTGGACTAGACTAGGCTCCTAAATCTAGAAATTGTATAAAGTGGATACTCCCCTTATAGTATACCACTTCAGTTGGCGCATAAGGAATGACACTCATATTAATCTCTGGAAGGAAAAATTAACCATATATGACCCATTAGGATCTCACTTGCGTAGAAAATCTAACCACGAGGATTCAATCTGATCTTATGATGTACTAAAACAAGATATTGAATCCCTTCTACAATTTGCGGAAACAAAACACAATCACATAAACAAGTAAGAGAAAGGGACAATCAATTGCATAACACAAGATGTATCTAGGGAAAGAATGCTACTTAAAACCCCGTTATATGTATATTGTATAAAGTCAAAGATCATCAAACAATAAATTGTGCTTTCTCTCACAAGGGAAGTTATGCACTCTGTCAACTGTCTCACACAGATTTAGGAAAAAATCGAAAAATTCTTATCTAATTCTCATCCTCTCTTCAGCCTTCCTTGCTCGTGCATTGAGGAATTAATGCCCTATTAAATAGGAAAATCCCTTTCCTTGACTGCACAATTCATCCAAGGTCTCCAACTGACCTGTACAATTTTCAAGTTATACAACTAATAGTTATCTTCCCTTTAACCTCTGTCTCAACTGGGTATTCATCAGAACTGACATGCAACAACTATTTATAGTGAATTTTAAGTTAACTTATTGATCACTCATTGTGAATTAAATCGGATTTAATTCACTGGGCCTCTCACCAGCTCATCACTCAGCTAGAACTAGTTAAATTGATTTTAACTCAATTAATTGAGTTAACTAATTATAACTCATGCATAACTGCAACTGGACCCCCTTAAATCATGGAATCCCTATACATGCAATCTCTCTAAACCTCAACTAAAATTTCCTAAACTAACTCAGTCATTCTAACTTAGTTAACTAATACAAGTTGCTATGAGCTGAAATTACAAATTATCTTCCAAATTTAATTAAGGGAAAATTAAATTAGAAGCCCCGCAATGGGGTGCCATTTCTTGGTGCCACTTCAACACTCCCTCTCAACAAGAAAGGGATTATATGCTACCCCAATCCTATATCTATGGAATTCGAATTTGATTCTTTCCATCACCTTCGTCAAGATGTCTGCATCCTACTCCTCCTTGGGAATGTACTCTAGTGACATGATCCTCCTCTGAACACAATCTCTGAGATGGTGATACCATATATCAATATTCTTGGACATTTCATGGAATACTAGATTAGTTGAGAGTTCGATGACACTATGGTTATCACAATGTGTCATCGTTGGATCCATCGGCTGACCAAACAAACCAACAAGTATCTTCCTCGTCCAAATGGCCTCGCATGCAGCCTGATTGGGCACCATGTACTCTGCCTCTGCTAAACTGAGTGCAACTAATTTCTGTTTCCTGTTGTACCAAGAAACTGTTGTTGATCCTATGTTGAATATGCCTCCTGATGTGCTCTTCTGGTCGAATGGACTCCCAGCCCAATCTGCATCAGTGAAGCCTTGAAGCTTCACTCCCTCTTTCTGTCAGTACCATAATCCATACTCTGATGTGCCACTAATATATCTCAACACATGCTTCCCTGCCTTCCAAAAGTTCTTGGTCGACTTAACCATAGATTGGATCATCTGGTAAACTACCTAGCATATGTCAGTTCATTTCTTCACCAAATACATGAGTGAACCCACCAAATGCCTGTAAATAGTAGCATCCACTACTTCACATCAAGTAGCATCCTCCTTCCTATAGTTTCCTGCAAGAGGAGTCTCCATGGTTTTTCTACCCTCCATGTGGAACTTCCTCAGAATCTCCTTGGGATACTTTCCCTGAGATACAAATAGTTCCCCATCTCTTTTCCATATTTCCAATCCAAGGAAATAGAGCAAGAGCCCCATGTCCTTCATCTCAAATTCTCTTGCAAGATCATATTTGCAAGATTTTATGAGCCTCTCATCGCTTTTCAGTTTCATATCATCAACATAAAGTACAATTATCAAAAGCTTACCATCAACCACAATATGATATAGGTTTTCATCCGCTTCACTCTTGGTGAAGCCCAACCCAGTGAAATAGTTTTCAATCCTAGTGTACCAAGCACGAGGTTCTTGTTTCAATCCATACAGTGCTCTCTTGAGTCTACACACATGTGACTCCCTATATAAGGTCTCAAAACCTTCCAGCTGCTCAATGTACACTTCTTCCTCAATAAATCCATTGAGAAAGGTTGTCTTTACATCCATCTAATGTATCTGCCATCCCATTTGTGCAAGGATGGATCTAATGGAAGAGTACCTTGCGACCGGTGCAAAGGTCTCATCATAGTTAATCCCCTCCACCTGAGAGAATCCCCTATCCACAAATTTATCCTTGTGTTTCTCCACACTCCCATCTGCTGCCTGCTTCACCTTGTAGACCCATCTGGAGGCTACCCTAACTTCCCCACTGGTCTTGGGACAACTTCCCTTGCACTGTTCTTGATAATGAGTCATACTCCTCAACCATGGCATCAAACCATATAGGCTCTTTCACTGTTTCCTCAAAAGAGGATGGTTCTATATCAATACCTCCACTCATAAGAGCCATGTATCTAGTGTACCGCTCTGGGGACCTTCTTTGTCTGTGTTGTGATGTGAGTGATCCCACATTCTCTCTCGCATCCAACAAAAATCCATCAGCTTCTCTGGTGCGCTTCCTACCATCTCTGGTGGATGGCCCTGCATGAGTGGTTTCTACCACTCTCTATTCCTCTACTTTTGGCTTCTCCACATCCTAAGGTTCATCCTTTGGAGATAATAGCTCCTCAACTGCATGAAACTCAAGCTCCCTCTCAAGGGACAATCACATGGCTTCGTCTTCATCAAACTTCACATCTCTTCTGACCACTGTCATCTGATGTGCTAGAAAGTACACCTGATAGTTATGAGGTGTATTAGTGTACCCCAAAAATATCCCCAACTCTGTTATTGGCTCAAGCTTCTTCCTGACATATTTGGTCACATGGAAATAGAGAGACAAGCCAAAAAAATTAAATATGAAACATTCGGTTTCTTACCTGAAAAATACTCCTCTAGTGTACTCATCCAAAATATCCGATGAGGACTTCTGTTCTACACAAATATTGTTGTATTGCATGCCTCTGCCCAAAGATGCAATGGTAGGACCTGATCATGCAACATAGCTCATGCTACTCCCACAATATTTCGGTTCTTTCTCTATGCAACCCCATTCTTTTATGGGTTATGAGGTGTAATAAATTCTATTCGAATTCCTCCTAAGTAACACAATTTCTTGAATTCGTTAGAGATGTATTCCCCACCACTGTTGCTCCTCAGAGCCTTCACATTACTCCCTGTATCTTTCTCGACAAGTGCTTTGAACTCACAAAAATTGGAGAACATCTGATCTTTCTTCTACATGAAGGTCCAACACTTTCTAGAAAAATCATCAACAAAAATCACATAATACCTGTGCTTTGTTGTGGAAGCTAGTGATAACAGTCGTCACATGTCTGAGTGAACTCTCTCAAGGATTTTCGTTGCTCAATTTTCGTTCCCATGAAAGGTGGCCTTTGTATACTTCCCCATAGTACATCCTTTTCATGTGTCTCTCCGCGCAAGTGTACCCTTTGGAAGCCCTGTAGAAATATGCTACATGATCCTCAAAGCGTTGTGGTGTAGATGACTGAACCTCCTGTGCCATAACTCATCGATGTCTCGTATTAGCACCTCCTCTACTTTACTGCTCAGTGTTGTGCAATCATCCATATCAAGTTTGTAGAGGTTCTTCACCAACCCTAATATTTTTCACTTGTCTCGTGGCCTTGTGGCAAAGGAACACCTTTCCTTCACTGAAAATCACATCATATCCACGATCCTCTAACATAGCAATAAAAACCAAATAATTCTTTAAAATGGGTACATGCATGACATATTTTAGTATGAGGGGTTTACCTGACTCTCTCTCAAAAGTAACTGTATTGATTCCGGTAGCGTTATACCTCCCGTCATCACCCATCTCGATGTGCATCTCGAGATCCTTCTCCTCCAAGCTGCTGAAGAATTCTTTGTTGTCAGTCGTGGAATGAGGCACAACTATCCAAATTCCACATAGATCCCATCACCGATGACACCATGCATGCGATGAGGGTGAAGTCCAACTCAAATTGTGAATCCAAAGCTTCACCTGTTGCGGCTCCTGAAGCCTTCTTGTTGTTCTTCTTTTGTGGACAATTTGTGGCAAAATGTCCATGCTTATGACAATTGAAACATTTCACCTTTGCAAGTCTTGCTTCTTGCCAGCCTTTCCAGACTCGGATTTGGAATGGGATTCCCTCCCTTTTCCGTTCTTCACCTTTCCAACTAAGGAACAATTTTCCTCATCATCAGTCTTTGATGAGGATCCATCTCTGGTGCTTTACCTAATTTCTTCTTGTGCCAAATCCGACCAAAGTCACTCCTAATCTGGCAGCTTCTCCCTCCCATTAATAGATTCCTCATAGCTATGCCAGCTCTTGGGAAGGCCTATAAGAGCTAGGCTCACCAAATCATTCGTGGCAACAATGACCCCAACACTTCCAAGCTCACCATGACATGTGGTGAACTTGGTCATGTATTTCTTGATCGTGTCACCCTTTTCCATTTTGATCTTCCTGAGCTTGTATTTCAATGCCAGCTTCCGGCGGTTGTTTCTATTCTGATACAGATCTGTCAAGGCCTTCAACATTGCATATGGATTCGCCTTCTCTTGGAGGCCCGAGACAATATGGTCTCGAACTCCCTCTAACAAGATCCTTCTTGCCTTCGCAACATTCTTCTTCCATGCTTCAAGAAGTTGGGCATCTGCCACTGTGGGCTGGGGAATATCAATATCAATGAATTCTGTCAATCTGTTGTCCTCAAGCATAGCCTCCATCCTATCCTTCCATGCAATATAATTTTAATTTCCCTCGAGTTCATATTCAAGTCTCAAGCCATTGAAAGACATCTTAATCCATTTTTGGATACCAAAGAATATATCTGCAAATTCGAAACTAATCAAAACAAACTATGTCTTCTCTTCTTATCGTGATTCCTGGTGCTCTGATACTATGTATAAAATCTAACCACTGGGATTCAATCAAATATTATGATGTACTAAAACAAGATATTGAATCCCTTCTACAATTTATGGAAACAAAACACGGTCGCATAATCACATAAACAAGAGAAAGAGACAATCAATCGCACAACACAAGATTTATCTAGGGAAAGAACGCTACCTAAAAAACCTCTATTTGTATATGTATAAAGTCAAGGATCATGAAACAATACAATGTTTTCTCTCACAAGAGAACGTTTTTACTCTACCAACTGTCTCACACTGACCTACGAAAAATTGGACAAATACTTAGCCAATTCTCAGCCTCTGCTCAACTTGCTTGCACATGCATTCCTTGAGAAATTAATTCCCTATTAGATAGGAAAATCCCTTGCCTTGACTGTGAAATCCATCCAAGGTATCCAACTGACTTGTACAATTTTCTGATTATACAACTAATAGTTATCTTCCCTTTAACCTCTATCTCAACTGGGTCTTCATCAGAACTGACATGCAACAAATATTTATAGTGATTTATCAGTTCACTGATTGATCACTCATTATGAATTAAATCAGATTTAATTCACTAGACCTCTCACTAGCTCATCAATCAGTTAGAACTATTTAAACTGATTTTAACTCAATTAATTGAGTTAACTAATTAAAACTCATGCATAACTGCAACTGGACCCCCTTAAATCATGGAATCACTCTACATGCAAGTTCTCTGACCCTCAACTCGAATTTCCTAAGCTAACTCAATCATTCTGACTTAGTTAACTAATAAAAGTTGTTATGAGATGAAATTACAATTTCTCTTCCAAATTTAATTAAGGGAAAATTAGATTAGAAGCCCCGCAGTGGGGTGCCATTTCTTGGTGCCACTTCAACAACTTGGAGTACAAATTGCAAGAGAAAGGAAAGTAAAAATTGAAATATATTTCCCTATGGGACGAGCTTGGTCACTAGAAAGGTTGGCTCATGCCTAACCTTCCAACCCTCCTCAAGCCTTAATGGTATAAAATGCTAGGATTGTTGAAGGGTTTGGATCCAATCTCCACCTCCTTGCACAATCAACGCTCTTGGACTTTAAGTTGTCATCTCTCCTACTCTGTCAAGCTTGGTTACTCTCACTTAGTTAAGTGACTCCCTCATCCTCCCCCCATGTAGACTATGGTCTAAAATTTGGAGTAAAGACAACATTCCAAAAATTAATACCTTTGCTATCCCCTTATAATATCAGTACCTCAACGTTTCAGCTTATGATCCAGTGGATATTGGTGGCCACCCACCTATTCCACTTTGGGGCTCCACACGTTTCCAGTCTCTCTTCAATTTTTCAAAGTTGCCAAGCGCAAACTTTCACTATTTTTAAAGCAGCTTTTTCGGTCCCTCGAACTTCCGGAGCCGTTTTGAGGCCCTAAACGACATTTTTTGGGAAAACGGAGAGCAACATGGGTCCATGGACCGATGTTGCTCTGTTCAAAATTGAAGTCCTTGGATAGATATTTCTAACGAGCTATTGAGTGCGTCAAACGGAGATCGGGTGCCAAAGTTATGCCCCCCGGGAAGTTGAACCACCAATTTACCCAAACGGCGCCCACGCTTTTGGCGCCTCATCTCCTACGGCTAGTTTTTTTGACGTTTCGGATTCTACATTGTTTCTCAACAATAAATAGGCCCTCGAGCCTCATTGTAACATAGCTTCGTAGGTCCGTAGCCATCACATCTCTTCTCAGCAGATTTGCTACCAAAGACCCTAGCTATTTTATTTCCATTATGCTTGTAAACATATTTCGTTATTTGATATTAATGAAATGAAGCATTATTTCCGCCGCATCTCTATGTTCATGGTTATTTCTATATTTTGTTGCGTTCCCGCATAAATCCGGATCGTTGGTATCGTAGGGGGTTTGCTCTTTCTTTGTTTTTTCTTTGCATGTCCCCAACGCGGTCGTGGTATAAGGAGTTAGGGCTCGATCTAGTTGAACCCTTGCAAGATCAGCCCGCAAACCCCGACGACCTCCCATGGTGGAAGAAAAGAAAGACGAGGGAGCAGGAGATCCTATCAAAATATCGGCTCGAGGAGGCCCTCGAGAAACAAAGGAACGCGATGATGGATAACTTTGCTCAAATCCTTCAACGATCGCCCACATATGGCGCATCCGCATCCAACGTGCCCACTCGGAGGCGCCACTCCCTTCAAGGTACAGTAATCTTTGACATTCCTATATTTGAAGGAAAAATAGATGCGTACGCCGTAGATAGATGGTTAAATTTGTTAGAAGGGTATTTCTCGGTCCATGACTTCTCCGACCGAGAAAAGATTATTTTTGCACTCCTCAAAGCCGCCCCCCCATGTCAAAGACCGGTGGGAAACCTACCGTGAGCAAGAGGGCGAAGGGGAACCCTCTCTGTTTCTCGACCACACCCACTTGGAATTCGTTCCGAGACGCGCATCAAGGAACAATATTACCCCGTGGGGAGCTATGAGGACAAATACATCCAATGGACCACGCCGCGGCAACAAAAGGATCAAGATGTGCATGAACCGATGAATCTATTCCATACCCCTGCGCACAAAGTTGGGTATTAAAGATTCAAAGAGACATTTGGTGCTCAAGTATCGTCGGATGTCCGCACAAACACATTCAGGAGGAAATGGAGTTCGTCGACATTACACCTGCTGGCACGCATATCGCTATGCCGCCAAGATTGAGGAAATTGCCAGAAGAAGCGAGACTTTGATCTCGAATCAAAAGCAAGGAAAGGTGCTTCCCAAACCGCGTAACAAAGGATGCAGCCAAGGCATGGCGAAAAGACAACTCATCGAAGCCACAAGAAAAGAACAAGACCGCAAAGCCAAAGAAGGACACGGGAAAGTGGGTGAGTTCCATAAGAGCTCCACTCACAACACAGTGAGTGCTCACATGGGCCGCTAGTGGCTTCAGATGAGGGCTTCTCAGGGCTGCATGCATGCCCGACTCCCGAACTGACCCGAAAAGGCATCAGTGCAGCAGTCAGATTAGCTGATGCGGAGCCCACGCCATCAAGGTTACTACAACATCCAAGGAGGAACCGGAAGACTGAAGAGGAGGAGGAACGTCTCTTCCACTCCCGCATGTGGGTAAAGGGCTCCCCAAGATGTGGCCCATTGTCGACAATGGGAGCCAAAAGAACCTCATTTCAGCGTACGTCATGAAGCGAAGTGGTTTTCTGACCACACAACCACCCAATATCCACACCATCTATGGCTTCACTCAAGGACGCATCTCCGCGTCACCTCTACAGCTGTCGCTCTTCCCTATAGCATCAAGCCCTTCACCTGATGAGGTATTAGCAGACGCTGTTCTATTGATGTTTCACGTAATATTAGGACAACCATACTCGTGGAAGCGTCATGTCGTGTATGAGTCTCGACCTCGTGTCGTTATTGTTACTTTTGGGAAATAAGTTGTACAAGATACCAAAAGGTACCACCTTCCGCCGTTATCTCTTTGGTTACCGCAAAAAATGCGTAAGCTCATTTCCCAAAAACCAGAAATTCATTTTCTCATGATCCGCTCTCGGTGGCAAGAAGAAGACCTACACACGCATCCGCAGGTGGCTCCGCACAAAAACAACAGACATAAGGGCGAGGGAGGGAGCACGTTAAGACATATTCACCTCACTCTGTCAGTTCCTCTGACTGTCAGTCAAGCACCCGATTGATCCGACCCTGTGTGCGCTCGGTTACCTAATGGACCGATCTATCGACGCTCGTTCGGGAGAATGATGAAATCAAGAGGCACCAAGAGATGCTGCGTAAAAGGTCACACTGCATCAAGTTCATCGCCCCCGTGGGAGCCCGATCGTGTTGGTACAGAAGAAGATGGGACGTGGAGACTTCGTACGGACTATCGGCGCTCGAACAAGATCATCGTCCGGAATAGGTACCAATCCCACGGATGGATGACCTTCTCGGACCAACTCAAAGGTGCAAAATATTTCACAAGATCGACTCCGAAGTCCGGGTATCACCAAGTACCAATTGAACCCTCTTCCTGGACAGGTGGAAGATCGCCTTCAAAGCCAAGGAAGGCTCGGAATACCATTTCCATGCTTTTTGCTGATTTAATGCTCCCGCCAATTTCTTCATGAGGATGGCCATCACATTCATGCCATTCACCAACTCATTTGCAGGCAGGTACTGGATGACATTCGATTCTTCACCAGACTTGGGAAGATATAACTTCTCTACCATCCGACAAGTCCTCCAAACACTCTGCGGCAACACAAGTTGTAAAGCCAATTTGGAGAAGTGCACTTTGCATGACCTGTTCAATATCTCGGGGGATACATTATCGATGAAAGGGGGGTGCAGTGGATCTCACCACATCTGTCATTCGGGATCGCCGCCCCCAACCACTATAACAAGAGGGCCAAAGAAATTTTCTCTCGGAGTCTGGTTAATTCTACCTCTTGAGGTTCGTGTTGGGATTCTCTCATATCATCTGGTCTGGAGTCAAGTCACCAAGGGAGGAGCGAGAGCAAAAATTTTTTTGGTCGGAACCCTCAACAAGGCATTCACAAAATTGGAAAATCGCCCTATTCGCCCGTTGCTCACTTTATCAGACTTGCAATGTACCATTTGAGATCGAGACAAGCCATCCCATCAGCGTTGGTCAGCGCTCTACCAACAGACATCCAAAGGGTATCACAAAGGAGACACGACCGACAAGGTCATATATCCCACTTATGACAAAGAAATGTACCTCCATCAGGCAAGTTTGTCGCACAATGGAAGTAACACATTTGGGAAGAAACAATCATCCACACAAGATCATCCGCAACATGCTGCACATGGGAAGTTATGCACGGATCACACGTAAGGGTCCATATATCTCAAATGCCTGGCATTTAAAATATCAAGTACAAGAAGGGTAGCACCAATCATGTTACAGACCGCTCACCGACCACCGATCTTGGCGCTCACCACCGTGCTCAACCTCTGTGGGCACGAGACTTCCGATCGTCGCTTCTCTTAAGGAGTGACCTAGAATTCGGCCACACTTACAAGGCAATTTTTAAAATGCAAGTTCCAAATTTTCACCTCCAAGCGACCTCATGTCACATGGGACACCTGTGTTCCTTCAAGCGAACGGCTAAGATGATAAGGGGAAGCACACTACCGTCGACCGCCGGGCATTTCGGGGATTGAGCAGCCGTAGCACAATCCTCGTAAGTATTTACCGGGCCGAACCTTCGAAAGGATGTCGAGAAGCACATCGCATCCTCGCACCGCCGTGCTACCATGGGAAATCCGTCCATCAAGAAGCAAGGCCTATACCTCTACCTACCCCTAGTCGACCTTGGAATCCATCCCATGGATTACATGTCAGCCCGCTTACCAAGGTGGAAATGACCGTGTTTTCGTGGTTGTCGATAGATTCTCGAAGATGGCCATTATGGCTACTGTAAGAAGAATATCGTTATAAGCCACCGTTGTAAACTCTTCTTTGAACGAGGTGTGGGTGCAATTTTGGACCCCAGCGCCTATCATATCGTATCGGGATAAAGGGTGTTCCTCGTCATTACCTTGGTCTAGCCTCCGGTCAATGTTGGATACCAAGCTCACTAAGCTACGCCTCTTTTCCATCCCCAAATAGATGGGTTTACGAGGTCATCACCGTAATGATTGTACATTATGCGCATGTACAATTCAGCATCCACGCATTACGGACGAGAGCTCTCCAAGGGCATGCCAAATATAGTTATAATTCCAAGCCCACACCAATCGGCCATAGCTCCTTTCTGGGGAAGCCAGATTCCAAACACTATGTCCCACGATTTAGGCCATGCCATTTCTCTGTATCAAGCCAAAGCCAATTCGCATCAAGGTCCTATCTGGTTGGACAAACAAGTAGTTTACCTAGCGTATTCAACACATCCGCCAGTCATTTTGCTGACATATTGGACAGAGCCAATGCCAAGCACAAGCAACGCCATGACTGGCTGACCAAAGCACACAACTCTGTGGGCGAAGGTGCGGGCGTTTACTTGGTGCAGTGAGCGCCCTCACATCGGACCCCACCCCGCAAGGATTCGCCTGCCTCATGTAAGCCACACCATCACCGCGCTCTGAGAACACGTCTTCAGCCGTATTCCCACCATTCCTTGTCCGCACTCCGGGCCTTCGTCGTGATCGCTGCCCTTACTTCCACCCCCACCGGACACTCCCTGGGACATTTAACAACTCACACTCAGTCGAAGAATCTGTACCTATGAACTAAAGACCACAGAAAGTATCATGGCGCATCAAGAACACTCGCTACCCAGATCCAATTACATTTGATCACAAAGTCACACACCGTACTCGAAGAAAGTGTCCACCAGGACCAAAGTTCATGGTAGCTTCATCTCATGGAGGAATCCCAACTAGCTGGGACCATTGCTTTCAAGGGGGGAGGAATGATCTGGTGGATATTGGTTGCCACCCACCTATTCCACTGGGCTCCCACCATTGCTCTTCGCTTTTCTGGCCGTGCATGTCATTATTTTGCCAGCTTTTTGGTCCCAAACCTCCTAGAGTTGTTTTGAGGTCTCTAAACCATTTTTGGGAAAACGGAGAGCAACACAACAAGGACCAATGTTGCTTGTTCCAAATCTAGTCCCCACAGATCTTTTCTAACGAGGGCGAGACGCGTCAAACGGAGATCTGAGCACAGGTGCCACGCTCTCCGGAAGTTGAAACACCAGTTCACTCCAAACCGTCCATAGTTTTGCACTTCATCTCCCAGTTTAGGGCTACTGCGAGATTTCCATTGTTTCTAAATAATAAACAGTCTCTTCGAGCCCCTATCAGAATCGAGTTCGTAGGTTCTCAGAGCTGCCCATCCTTTCCTCGCAGATGGGCGCCCACGCCCAGCCAGTTTTATTTACACCTGCCCTGGCGGCCCCGCCTTGAGGACAATGAAACAGAAGTACTATTCTCTCACCGCATCGCTATTTCTGTTTACATGTTTTGTCGCTGCGTCTTGCATAAATCCTGAATCTCACTTAAGAAAAAAAAAATATTTCTGTCCCGAAGTTGTGTTTTCCGCTCTTCAACGAGAGTTGATCCTCAAAGCCCCTTCCGGTGCTTCTCTCCTTAGAGTCCGGAGGTTAGCACTTTCCCCTATTTCCCTTCGTCAACTCCAAATTTTAGGATCATGCGAAGATATGTTTGAAGAGGATTGAGCAATCCTCGAATCTCCATGGAGCTCATGCCTCACTCCTTACCAATTTGTTGTTGATTTGTTTCTTCCCTAAATTCATATGTTGGTCCATTTGGATTATGAGGAATAAAGACAATTTTCAAACATGAAAGCGTTATCTCCTCAAATGGTGACGACAAAAATCTTGCTCCTCTGTTCTTTGTAAGAAATATTTGTTTCGAGGTGCAATATTAAACACGTTGAGGAATTGAATGAGGCAGAGACGCGCCCTGGATTATGTGATTGACAAGAATTTTTCTCCTCCTTAAAATTTCATGCTCGAGCCTACTGTGAGCCATGCTTCTGCTTTCCTCGGGCTTAGGCAAGAAGAATTTCCCAGGGAGAATGGAAAAATATAGTGTTTTCTATGTTATTTGATAAGGGCTTCTAGAGTACAATTCTGGGGGAGGCAGTGAGCGAGGAAGGGTCCTTTTAAGACTCGATGGAAGATAGTGTCTCACACCTGCATGGGGTTTAGGCACTAGAAACCAACCGTATGGTAGGAGATTCCTCCCATTATGGAAAAGGATTGGAGGTGGCAAGATATGAAAAGAAAATCTCGGGAAGGCTTAGTAGTTTTTGGAGATTCGATAATTGTTTCGTCCGACGAAACGAGATGAAGGTTAGGGAACCAATAATGGTTATCTTTGTCTCCTCCGTGAATTCTAAAGAGTCGTTTAACTTTGTCTCTCAATCCAGCAGCTGGACTTTACCACGAAATCTGAAATCGAAATGACGAGTCGGCAACAGAAAAAAGGCTCACCATGGAGACGAGGTAGACCTGAAAATGGATAATAGTGTATGTATATTCTCTAGTTCCACAGTGATAATGACTTATACAAACATTGATAAAATGGCTTTGGGGTGCCTCACACTAGCATATATTTATGTGCATGAGAATTAGCTAAATCTTCATTTAGGCGAGAAAGCCAGTGAAGCTTAGACTCGCACTATTGATATGGTTACGTGGTCATTTTACGGTCTCCGTCATCGAGAAAGCGTAGAATACACGAGATCCCATCTTCGGCAAAAATCCCTTCCTCCTGGTCTCACAATTTTTTTCCTAGATGACAAAACGGAATTCGAGTGGACGGCCTCGAAACATTTTCAAGAAAGTGGTGTATTTTCTATTTATTCTCTCATAGATGGGATCGTTGGTTCCATCTCGAGGCTTATAGGTTAATAGCCCCGGTGGTAAGAATGCATTATGGGTAGTTGTCTCAATGTTATTCCATCCCTCATATTTCGTTGTACTGCATTTAATGTCTGGGTAATGGAGATGGCATCCTCGGACGGCTACTTGGATCATGGGTTGGTAATATCCTCCCCACCCACATCGAGTTCCCCGTGTTTCCTCATGAAGAAAGTAATGAGTTCTCGCTATGGAATGGCATGCTGCACGCTTCTTGTATGTGAACAAAATAATAAGATCAACTCGTGTTTCCGTAATGGTCATCCCCCATTCTCCGTATAACAATGATACCCGCTATGTTAGACACATTATTTGAGGCCATTCTTCAACAGCTAGCAAAGCTTTGCTCATGGCCTCAACCAACTCACTTGGCCTTGTCAAATTTCTCCAACACTACTTGTTATGAACCCATTTAACCTACTGCAGGCCCTCACGCTCAGCGCCTGAACACATGGCTTCCCCGTCCAACGGCCTGATCCGAGTACTGCGAACTCCTGCTTATCCTTGTATATGTAAGTATTTCGCTGCATGATTGCATGTATTGCAGTGAAGTACAATGCGGAACTCATGACAAAGTCTGTCTCTTTGCTGGTTAATGCTTCACAATTTATTGACAATGAATTCTTCAGATTGCAGAGCAGACCTAGACTTCAAGATGATCGGACTTATGATCTTCACGAATGAAGGATCGATACCTGGGTAGGCTCGGTCGGGATGGCTACCTCGCTCCCGAGTTTATGACTATAACAGAACAACATAAACATAGACCTACCAAAGAAGTGGCCACTTAGGCCCTCGCCCGTCACATGAATGTATCGCCACAGTGTGCTTCTCACTCAAACCTCAAAGACCGTGATAAAAATCTTCGTGTTATAAGGTATCGCTCGTAGCGCCACTATGTAAGGTGAAAGAAACCACCGTACTTAAGTACGTCGGACTCCGTGATGCGCATCACCAAGATGGCGACGCACAGAAAGGTGAGAAACCACCTGACCCGAAGACTCAAAACACACCAAATGTGAATGAATACGAATGAGTCTTACCTTCTCCTTATAGGAATGAGAGGGGTCAAACACACTGCATCACAGATTATCGATGTTTTGCGTAAGACCGCCTGTTGCAGGCCACTCAAAAGAGGTGACATCCGCACGGAGATCTGTCATGCTCAAGCAAATCAGTGTAAACATGTGGAACACCGTATGCACTTGCAAGGCCCACGAGAATTCAATCAGACAGAAACACATTGGAGAGCTTTTCCGACGTAGGAAAATCCAAGAAAGTCACGTCGTCAACAAACCGTGATTAGTGCCTACAGCACACAGAAAACCTTTATGAGTGGGGCTCCCGAGGACCATCAGCCTGGGTTCCATCCGCATTTCTTCAAGGATTAAAAATTGAAATTTGACATGACAATTACCCATCATTCCATGCTTTAGTGATTCTTCCTATAACTGGTGGCTTGTTAAGCACTATCCGATGCTTCGATTTTTGTCGTTAATCGCCCACCATAATGCATCCTGACATGCATTTTTGGCATGGGATTGTCAGCATCGGTGTCTTAGTACCGTTGTGTTTCCTCCAATGAAGAAGTTCACCTGATATGAAAACACTCACCAAATTTGGTCCCGAAAGACAATCAATACAAAGGTTCATGGTAAGTTTGAAAACACCAAGATCCATAATAGCATGGTTCTGGCCTATAGTGCCACCACCAAATAGAGTTAAACATGGGATGAAATGGTTCTCCTCATTTATCCAAGCAGTACCCACCCAGTAATGGGTCTTCTGATCCATCCTATTATGAGATCCCATCATGCTTACACTGTGAAATTAGAAGAAAATGTGAAAATAAGTTAGATCATCTCAGCTAAGATGTGAAATTTCCATATCTATATAACCATTTTCCTGGATCACTATAACATAGTTCTTACAAATTCCCTTTGATTTGTCGTCTTCTACCCTACACTAACACGCATAAACTTGAAATCTTCTCACTGAGAGAGACTTTCAAATTAAGAGAGGCAAATGTCAAAGAATATATCTTATCATATCCATCCGTCTTCTTTGGGTACAATTTTCTCAAGCCCGGAACCATGTCATGTTGTAGATCCGTGTGACTTAAATTTCCATCCAACACTTGTGTGTTTTGAGACCCAGGTTGGCCTCCACTTCGAAATACACAGGCCAAGGTTCATCATCTCAATATATTCCAATTCTTCTTTTATTGGCTCCCATTCTGTCTTCCGCTAGAATGACAAACAATGATACCGCACTTGTTCCTTGTCATTCACTTGTTCTTGCTCTTGGATGCATTCTCTGCTTAAAACTGAATGCGCTAACACCTCTCTTATGTTCAACATCAAAAGCTTCTAAATATGCAAAGAGTGCTTGCCATCTTGCAAATTCTCAGTGATTCGTGTTCTTTGATTACTTTTGATAAAACTTTATCCAGTTTAGCATCGCCTGAAAGTAATACTATTTCCAAGATGAAATAAACTTTCTCAAACGTACTCACGTTTTTAAACCTCTTTTTCAATAGAGCCGCACTTACCGTTGTTCTGTTCCAGAGGCGAAGAGAACAACTTGTTCTTTTTCTTTCTGTGCCTCTCTTTCTCCGCTCGCTTTAGCACACCTCCCAACCTATGTTGTCAACTGCTTCAACAATCTTATAGGCATTATCACTAACATGTAATGTGTTAAAAATCTTACCTGACTTTATTTCTCCGATCGTCAGTGTGCTTGCTTACCCATGGTTTAGGGTTTTTTTCAGCTCGTTCATCAGAGATTCATCAAAAGCACAATTTGGGCTCTAAATTGCTCACATGGGCTTGAGACACCCTAAAAACTCGTAAATCGGGTTTTGTCAAGAATGACATCAGGAACTTATCAGCAAACCCAATGCGTGATGCCTACAATTTGACCATTTTCAATCTCATGTCCTAAGAACTTGATTTTTGTTTTACACAGCCTCCATCTTTTCGCTAGAAAAGATCTACATGACCAACTTCATGAAGACCTTCAAATGTCTCAAGTGGTCACTCGCATTCTTAGAAAAAATCAGCAGATCATCAGTACGAGCAAGCAAACTAACTGCATAAGGTTTAAAGATTGAATCCATTACCTTTTGGAATTTGGATGAGCATGCTTTAGTCCAAAGGCATAACATTCCACTCATAGTGTCCATGGGGGACACCTATCGTCGTCTACCGATTCTCTCAGAATGGCGACTCTGCCGTGTTCCACTTTAAATCAAACTTTGAAAATACTTTGGTTTCAAATTTTCCCACTAAATCTCCTTATGGGGGATTGATAAGTATCATCCGCTAACACATTATTCAGAGGCTTATAGTTAATCACCAGGCGGGAACCTCCTCGACTTGTCTACTTCTTTACGGACATAGAACCCATAGCAGCCTGTACACTGATTCTCCTCGATCAACTTCTTCTCGTAGAAGTTGGTTCAATCTCTCGATCATGTTGTCTATCATGGACAAAGACATAGGGATTATTTTGATTTACACGGGCTCCGCCGTTGTATCCTTCTTTGTACGGCAATTCTATGCCGTGTCGGTTTCGCCAAAAGCATTTGCCTTTCCGAACAACATGTATCTTTCACAAATTCTTCTGATAGCGCATCTTTGATTGGTGAACTCAACTGCTTCTTCAACTTCGATAGTTTCCTTATGGTCTTTGAGTTCAACCAGTCACAATCTTCTTCAAGTTTCTGCTTTTTCTTGCATAGCCCGCACCATGGTGAGATTTGTTTCTGAAACATAAGGCAATTCAATTCTTTACCAAATGTTAATAAATATTTCACTCATCGTGGTAACCGACGACCTATGAGGTTCTACTCTGTCACAAAGACATTACCCAAAATATACCAACAGGGATATCTCTAAATCGCCATGATAATTTTAAGAAATTGAATCAAAACAAAGACAATAGCTTTAGAAATTTCAGTCTTTAGATAACATCCTAACTCGACTTCTCTTTCATAGAAGAAACTAACACTAAAGGATGATATGTTTAGAGATCGTGCTTAACTGAATCCGTAATCAATTAAAGCAATAACTGATAAACATGACCAGCAACAGAAGTTTTACCAATATATGATGTTGTCGTATATTGAACCGTGAGACTCCGCATGTCCCCAATGTCACCGAAGCCCGAAGAAACAAAGTCACCGATGTGCTATGGACTTTAAAGGTATGGTCGAGGTGCAGGTAATTTGTCTACTGCTTAGACAAAACATTTGATGGAGAAGGCATTGATTATTTTGAGCTTTCGCATCATTAAGCTCATTTCTTATGATCACAAGACTTCATTTTTTTTTAAACCATGTATCTCCTTATTCACCTCCCAAAGTGAGGCTGAGTTTTTACACAGTCGAGATACGTATTTTATGTTGCGTTCATAAGAAGCTTCAACAAAATCGGGTTTCTGTAGGAACCGAAGATTTGGAAGAACTAGAAGGAACTCGTGAAGATTCTTCATATAGGTATCAAGGAGAGCAGTTTCTGTGTCTCCTTCATCCATGGCACGAATTTGGGGCAAAAACTTTCAAGTCATCATCAAGTTGTGCCATGAGGACATGAGGAGGATTCTTACCACCGAGGAATAGGAATCTCTAATCCCACTGCAAGAGACCCGCGCCTACGTTCGGGTCCGAGCAAAGGATACACATGACCTCGTCATCTCGCAGGAAGATGAACAAATACCGGGAAAAAAAGAACCACGAAGAAGAAGGCATGGCATGTCGCATGATAGAGAAACGACGACCGGGATAAGATGGACACTCGCAAATCTTATGTGAGGCAGATTTACAATAGGCACAGCGCTGATCCCGTTCACTGTAGTTGGTTTGAGAGGAGGAAGGTTGTTTATTCTCAGTGCTACTCTACTAGCTCGCCCACCTCGATTCCTGTGCGTAGGACACATATTAGATGTGCATGCCCTTTTTCTCCACATAACCAACACCCCGAATTTAATTGCCAGCTTGGCATCTTTAGCCTAATATCTGGGCCGATAGTAATGAGTGTTTGAATGCCATTTGATTGCCTTCTTCTTGGAGCTTTATCTTCATGTTTTGTAGGGTTCCTCGAATTTCTCTTTTCGCGCAGCTCAACTGTAAGCAGACTTGCTTCTTTATAGGCCTTCTCTGACTTGCGTTCGTGCTTCTCTCGCTACGCAGATCATCCACCGTGATGCCACTTGCTACAAAATGATTTAGTACCAGAAGTCTCGTTGAGTTTATCAATGGACTTCGCATCTTGGACTCCGGTGCACATAAAGAAATCAAAACTTTGTTACAATGCTAAATATCTCCCATACATATGTTTCTAAAGGCAAGGGGGAAAGCATCTTCCGTATTCTTAAGATGTCTACTAGCCAGAAGGTGGCAGTCGCTATAGACTCGTCTACAATATATTCTTGGGATCCTTAACCCAAAATATTTCGTATCCAACTTCCGTGGAAATCTTCAAATCGATTTATATTGTTGCACTTAAGATTCAATAAAACTATTTTCATGTTTATCACTCCAACATATCTTAACCCACAAAATGTTCTTGTATTAGTGTCGTGAGAGCACCAATCATATTTATCAGGCAAAGGCCATCGTGGTTAAAGATTATATCACCGCTCATCTTTTACAAGTCTTTCCTCCATTCTCTCAATCATCGCCGGAGAGGACTCAAGCTCCCACCATCTCGCAAGGGTACCAAAGAAGCATTGCATGATTGTTTTGCATGCTTCAATTCCCGCCTTTTCCATCCGCACACATCAACTTGTATTCTATAATCATCCGATCCGTATCTCACGGATTCGGTGTGCGTACATATTGTCGATGTTCCATTCTTTATGACTCTCGTCATGAAAGGTTTCCTTGGGGGAATTTTTCCCACCATATAGGTCGTGAGTCGACAAGCCCAAGGTGAATCGAGGCCTCCAGAGGTTGTTGTGATGGGAAAGACATGGGCCTTTTGACTTTCGAGTCTTTCATGATTTTGAATCGTGATCTTTCTGCATCTTCATCCTGACTCAAAGCTTAGACCGCTGCCAGCAATCTCGTTGAACTTCTTAGGTACAGAGATGAGGGAATCTAGAGACAGAGGGACTTGACTCTAGTCCGGGAATCTCTGCGAGGCACAACACCTTTTGCTTTGCCAATGAATGACATTGGAATTGGTTTGCCGGGCTTTTTGATATCTTACTTAAAATTTCTTCACAATTTATATGCATGTACCCGCTGCAGCCATAGACCTGATTTCCTCGACACATTCTTCAACTTCTCTGGAACTCAATGTAAGAATGTTCTCGAATACCTCCCAATTACTTTCGCAAATCACACTGTATTTAATTCAAAACTCTTATGAACATCATTTACAACTTGACTGAAATCAATCGTCTTGACCGTACGCTTTGGCAACATTTTTTTCAAGACCATGAGTGCGCATTAGTCCATGACCGCTCACTCACTTTCAATTCTTTCATCACTTCCTACCAAAGAATTATCATGCGTCATATCAAAGGAATAGTAATGTGCAGCAGTTCGATCCTTCTCCGATCACAATGCTTCTAAAAGGAGTAGGTGGAGGGTCTCAATTTTAACGTCATCAAGAGCACTCACATGAGAAGTAGAGGTTGTAGTATCGTCATTAGTACAACATTATTCTCCATTTGCTTCTTCCAAGAATAAAATAAATCAGCACATTATTTCTTCATGTATCCTTTTCCATTCAGCTTTACATCTTCATTTTTTTCTTCGGAAAAGTCTTTGCAACTTTTTCAGTTTATCTGATGTAATAACCTAATTATCATATTCTTCATCCAGAATATGTGATTAAAGGTGCTCCTGAACAAATCCATCCATCAAAAGTGTAAGAACTTCAGGATTTCCCGAACAGATGGTTTCTTTACTCTCGGGGCAACTCCTAACCGTATTCGGAATAAGTTTATTTCAAGCCTGCTCTTAAATAACCCAAACCATATCTGAGTCTTTGGGTCTTTTGATCACAGAAGATCTATGTCTGGATCTTCCTCCCATGGCAGTGTACTATGCATCACTACACACAGTTTATCATCCCCATGTAGGCATATTCCACATTCTGGATCGGGACATGACCTGACAGAGGCATTTGAGGAGCTTTGTCCTTGGTCTGAGGATTATGGTTACTATGAACAAAGATATGCAATACTGCAGATTATCACTTTGTTTACATTGTAGACACTTAACATTGACTGATTGAAATTAAATTGCACTGTGCAACCAAAAGAGAAACATTAATTAATTTTGAAACAATGAGAATTAAACTCAGATTCCATAATCTGGTGAATTAAAACGAGAGGGATTTTTTATACCTGTTTCAAGTCTTCCATAACAATTGTGGATCTTCCTGGGAAAGACAGAGGCAAGGCAAGAATGATTCTTGATGTTGTATCAGATTTTCCTGACATAACATATTTTTGAGATGAGAACAGTCCATAGGGAATTGTGATCCTCCCACTGATAGCTTCATGCCTCATCTTCCTACTTCCTTGGGATCTCGTTATGACAACGACACTGCCTTGACTCACTGGTGTTATAATTGCAGGAAACATTGTAGATGTATGAAATGAATCAATGAACCCGGATAGCGATATTTTTTCTCCTCATATCAAATCCCATTATTGGATTTATAAATTCTAATAATGTTTCCGCCTAATGTCAATGTAAAATTATTTATTACTTATAGTAATTAGACACAGCCAAACCTATCGGTCCATTGATAGTGGAGCTACTATCCTCCCTATTAATGAATCAAGCAGTACTTATTATGCTAAGTCACGAATGGTGACCAATGCACAAGTTTACCTCGGATAGCCACATTAATGCCAACTTTAGATGCCTAAATGGGCACTGTGTCTTAAACTTTCAGTTTCTGCCTGAGCCTTTAGGATTCAAAATGGGAATTAACCCAATTCTCTCACCGTTTTCTTCATACCAGACACGCTTTTAATATTGTTATTCTAGGCAGCTTTAAGATGCCGCATGGCTAAATCATTGTAGACCCCGTAGGTTTTATATTTGGGAGACCATCGAGCTGTGTCCAATCTCTCTTCTTCACAAGTGATCGATCGATTGATCACACTTGGCCATTCGCCAGACGGCAAACAAAATCTCCTCGAGGGGATTCTGCTTGCCCGCTTCCCGTTCTTCGAGCTCGAAGGATGGCGTATTTTTTGGATACAGAGATCCATTGTAACATGAGAGAAAGAAAGACTTTCTGGATATTACTTCAAGATTCAGAACTGTGGCTACGTAGCAGACTTATTGGTTTCCGATACCAATTTTCACATGCGCGTTCGTCTCCATTTTGTGCTTTGAGGATACAATTGAAAGACAAAGGTTTGTCTTTCTCAGTCGAGGCCAGAGCTTCTTCATAATCAAGTCAAATGGAGCGCATTAGCGATGTGAATCCGGAGAGGAAATCGAGCGCTGAAGTTCGTAATCGGGAAGCCCACTTAGAGAATCGACCGGAAAAGGAAAATTTCACATTGTGGTAGAGGAAGGTCCTAACAGCATTTGTTGGAAGGAAAATAACCCATCGCAAACTCAGAAGGAGTACCGTCACTAATGCAAATAATCGGTTGCTTGAGAGTGAATTTTGGAATTCATATTTAATCGCGTTCTACGTCTATATTAGTATGATACTGCTGTGAAATTTTTGTCATATATCTCGTAGTTTTTGTAGAATCTACGAATGTCAATTTCTTTAGCCGAATATGGAGAAGCAATCCTCGAAAAGTCCGCAAACTTCTTGAACAATCTCTGGTTTCAATAAATATTTTGTACTAGAAAAGCCAAGGTAAGGGTTTCCATCTCTAATCCATATACTAGTAATTCAAAAACCTTTACGTTTCTATTTAAAAATAAATAAATAATCATTGGAATTTTGAGGTCTCAAAATGGGCCTCCTAGAGAAATGTACTGATCAAAAATCACTTTTAAGGAGAACCAATCACATTTTAGGGGATGACACTCATCCCTAATGGTTGAGGTGGCATTGCTTGGAGTTAAAAGGTACTTATTTGTACATTCTCTCAATGGTGGATAAAAACTCAAGAGCTGACCATGTGTAGTGCTCTAAATAATTTTTAAAGTCATAAAAGTAGAGTACTCATAAAAGATGTTATTTCATATATTTTTGAATAAAATATTATTGTCATTTCATATTTTGAAAAAAACAAATGCATATCCATGGTAGTGCTCTAAGTGTTTTTTAAAGCTCATGAAAGTAAAGTATGTCATAATAAATGTCAATTCTATACTTTTTGAATAAAATATTATTATTAAGTCGTTTCATATTTTTGTAAAGAAACAATATATATCCCTACATGTACATGTTATATACATAGTATATTAATTACATGTTATTATATAATTTAAATAATATAAATTTTTAATTAATAGTATATTATATAATTAAGAATTTATGGATTAATTTATACTTTATTTTTATATTTTAAATTATTTAAGTACTTAAGGACAAATGCATTTCAGTTGTTCAATTAGATAATCACTTTTCTCTTGAAAAACCCATTCTTATTTATAGTCACATCGATAATACAATTTTTATTAATTTTATTTTAGTACAACTTTTTGAATTAGATTTAACCACGTTACGTGGATTTTGAGATAGCATTAGAATTTGCAAAATTTCATAAATATTATCTATTATTATTTATTACCATTACTTTTGAGGCCCATTTTAGAATTCTCAAAAATTCTCCTAATAGAAAAGTAATCGGATTTATTCTTAAAATAAATATGAGGGAGACAACTTCCTAGGTTGAGGGTACACAAACAATAAAGAAGAAGACATGCATATAACTTCCCAGGTTGAGTAACAACAGAATAAATCAATAATATGTATCTTCACAGATTCACAAGAATCTAACTACGCTGCGTATTAACAGTGATCATTCAAAAAGTAACTTCAACAATTATAAGCCAAGATTTCAAGGTTAAGTAAACGCTAATGAAAACGTTAGCCATTAATAAAGTTTAAGATAACCACAGTTTGATCATTAACTCAAAGTTTAACCATTTATTTAATCATCTTAACATTTTATAAACGTTTAAACTTTAGAATACTTCAACATGGGTGAAGTGTATGTATATGAGCGTGTGGAGACAGAAGGAATACACTGCATACCTATATATGTACTATGGACATTTATTAAAATTAAGTAAGCAGAATAATGACTAAAGTGTGAGGTGTATGCGTGAGGTACATGTACGAAAGATACCCAGGTAGCTCAGTATATATACTAATAATACTAATTAAAATCAAGCATCATAAAGTCAATATAAACTAAATAAAATAATCGGAAGCATGATCAAGATCAAATAAAGGCATTACAACAGCCTCTAAACCAAGCCATCAAGCACGAACAGGCTGATGAGCTTTTCCAAACCTTCATATGTTAGCTGCTTTGCTGTAATCTGCAGCGAGATTTTTCCTCTTTTCCCTGCGACACAAAAATGGCAGGAGGCTTCCATCATATCAATCCACAGTGATAATTCTCACTGCCCATGTTCTTTCAATAGGTCATGTTGGTCAGAGGCTCAGAGACAGGTCTAAAATCTCCCTATGTATTTTGTAATAGTTTGGGTTCTGCAGACCTTGGATGAGAAATGATATTTTGGCTTTGTAATCTTGCAGGCCTATGTAGTCTACATGGCCTTCTGTGGGTATGGCAAAAGGCTATCTTACCATATTCCCATCTGCAGATGTTGGTTTCTGTTGTTGGAAGGTAACGGGGAGTGTACCTCTACTGCTTTTTGGTGAAATTAAGTGTAATTGACAAGCTGCATCTTAATTGTGGAATTTGAGACTAATTTTATGTTGTTGGTAGAACTTAATGCAGTAGCAAGGTGGCAAAAACTTAATCTCTGGCCTGTCATACACCTCGCTCCTTCAATGGCTCTCGGCGTTTCTCTCCGAGCAACAAGCCCAAGTAATAGCTTGTAAGTTTCAAATTTTGTCCCTCCTTTTTGTTTGGATTCCTGTGAGGGTTGGAATTTACAGGAAGCTATCTGAGACAACCATATTCACCCCAGTGAAAAACAATCATAGGAAGGGATTCCAAGCTCATTCTTGAAGCAATGTTTGTTTTGTGGATAGGGAGGCCTTCACATGATTGGTCAGCAGGAGACTTCCCCTTCTCTTAACTGATCGATTTCTGCATAACTCATAGGATTGTAAAGTCGTGGAGTGATCACCTGATCACGGCATGGCATTAACCTCAACCTACCAGGAGCTGGCTCCTGTAACCCGATGAATTCATGCCAATGGCCAACCCTACCAGTGCTGGCTTATTAGGTTGCGGTCCAGTAGTAATCAGGTGAAAGTTTGCTATAATACTAGCAGGACAATTGACCCACAATTAGCACTCGCTATAATTAGCAGAGACAATCTGACCACAATTAGCACAGGTTCCAATCTCAACCCATTCTTATTTGGACCCCATCATGAAATTGCCAGTGCAATGTCCCTCGACTTTCGATCTGCATCTACCCAAAAACTCAGGATAAACCATGCAGTTTGGATAAGATAACCATGCAGTTCATAAGATAAAACTCATATTTGAGTCAGAGCACTTTACACGTTTACACTCTCCGAGAAGGAATACTATTATAATTTATGGGACTAAAAGCCACCGGTGATTTTTGGTGACTGGACAGCAGGACGTTGCTTTCAGTGTTCCCTAGTAGTAGATGCATAAACTGCATACAACAGGACCATGGGATTTTCTATGAGCGTGCAAAGGTGTATGGAAGGCAATGTCAGTGAGCTCTATATTGCATCCTCCAGTTACAAACGATGTGATTATTTTGGACTCTTGACACAGGTAGAAATGGCAAGAATATCATGGCATCATGATTAATTTGATATATTATTATACTTATAGGCTAATGTTTCAAGGTTTGATTTCTGCTTGGGTGTTTGGCCATGAATTAGCAGGCGCTCAATCAGATGAGGGAATGGGACCTATTCCTTCTAAATGGAAAGGGAAACAGCATGGAAGGAGAGAATTTCGACTCATCGAACTGTAACAGGTACGTTAAGAAATTCATCAATATTCTATTTGGCTTGATGCACAAGCATCGCCAAATTCTCTGTACATGAAGCACTGACTCTTTAACCAATGCATTTAAAAATTCTCAGAAAGCTGATTGGCAGCCCGTTACTATGGTGACGGATTCTCCATGTTCTACGATCCTGAAGCGAATTTCCCCATCTATGATGGCCCAAGTACTTTAATGACATAAACGATCTTCCAAGGTCAATTAGGACTTATGGGTCTGCAAGGGACCTCCATGGGGCATGGAAGTCACATCCGATAACCGCTGAGGAAGGGTAGTAGATAATGCAAGCTATTATGGGTTGGCAAAAGGAGTAGCCAAGGGGGAGCTCTCTCTTTCGAGGATTGCAGCCTATAAGGTCTGCTCTGAAGGATTGGTCAGATGCTGATATACTTGCGGCCTTTGACGATGCCATTAAGGATGGAGTCGATGTATTATCTCTTTCTCTCGGTGCTTCTTCATACGTTACGCAAATCTATTGACACATGCTGTAGCCATCGGTGCATTTCATGCGGTGCAGAGTGATATTGTGTGTGAGGTTTGCTCTGCTGTGTAATGATGGAGCTCTTATTCACTACACGTTGTCGTCAATATTGCGCCATGGATTTTGACGGTGGCAGCAGGGCATATGTTGGACAGGTTTTGATTCTACAAAGTTGTTTTAGGAAACAAAAAAACATTTTGGATGGGCAAGTGTGCTGCCAAAAGATTATTTGTATGCAATGGCGAGCTTTTAATAGTTTGCGTGGCAGCGTATAGAGGCATTTTTGATCGAGCATTGCATTTTTTCATTTTATTTGTAATCTTGCACAATTATAATATTTTGAAGAAGACTCTTACCACTGCAATGTCTCCATCGTTTTGGTCCTGGATGAAACGATCTTTCAGGCAAAATCTTTCAGAGGTGCATAAGTCTTAATCTTTTATGTGCGATTTGACGGAACTTATACACCCTCGGGAAGAGACGTCAAAATTTGGTGAAGCACTAAGAGAAGTAATATATTTGTAAGATTTAATGAATTACTCCTCTTTCTGGTGCAGAGGACAAAGCACTGAACTATTTTTCGATCCCCATGCGAAAGCTCTTATCCCATTGTTTTTGGTGGAGACATTGCAGCAACTGGAGTTCCCTTACATGTCAGCAGGGTATGTATTCACTTATTTCATATTTCTCCTCCTACAAGCATAACCTGTAATCAGCTTTCCGTATTTCATTTCAGCAGTGTATGTCTCTCACTTTATTTGAAGTATTTCTCTTTCTATGTAGCAAATCTGGGCATGGCTCCATCTAATGTTAAGAGGTATTGAGTCAACTAACTATAAGAGACCATAAACTTTTGGTCATTGAAAATAGAAAATAAATTTTTGAGGTCAATCTCTTTTATATAAATACGAAAGAAATTAAGGGTGGCACCTTCAGGTAGGTGTGTAGATTACTCTTTTATCTGACATCAGGTCCAACGATTTCAGCTGGCCTACCTAGGTTCAGTTTAATTGGCCAGAAAAAATCAATTGAACAGGTTATATTAAAGAAATAGATAAATCTGTATGAAGTTCTTTTTGAAAGACTTTATGTTAGCATTATCTGAGCTGTCTTCTGCGGGATAAGAATTTGTCACTCAAAAGGATTTTCATCTTTTGTCCACGTAATCCTAACTGTAGAGATGTCTTTTTCGAGGTTTTTTGGATAACTTTTCTGACAAATTTGTTTAAGAATCTTGCAGAGAATTTGTTGAAATGATCAATTTTATCTCGTGAACTTTTGCATACCACTAAGACTTTCTGCACTAGTAAAGTGAATTCATTTTATGAATTAAAAACAAATTTTAAACGACTAAAAATGTGATCTCACTCAAAAATTGTTTAACCCAAATTATGTCTAAAAACTCCTGAAACTTATATTAATTGGAACAACAACCTCATCCTCTACGCCTTACAATGTCCTCCCATTCTATATTTTGGACTTTCTTTTCCCAAGATTCTTTTCAATATTGGCTCATGATGTTAAATATATATGCAAAGTGCAACCTAAAACCTGGTTGTCACATCTCTGTGGACATCTCTTTCTGGTTATATATATATATAATATGCAACTGAAAACTAGTTGTCACATCTTTTGGTCATTGATAAACTAGGAAAATAATTTTTGTTTAGGTCAAATCCTTTTATACTAAAGTCCTGAAAAATTAATGGTATCTCACGGTGTGTAGATTACTCTTTATCTGCGATATCAGTGTCCAACATCAAGGTTGAGCTTACCTACTTAGGTTCCGCCTTGGTTTGGCCCACCTAGGTTCGGCGCTAATTGGACAATTGAAATCCATGTTAGTATTAAATTAAATAGATAAATTTATGAAGTGAAGACTTTATAAAAACATTATCTCGAGCTGCTGAAAGGGTAAGAATTTGTCACTTAAAAGGATTATCCCTCGCCACAGTCCTAGCTTCGTTGTTAGATGTTTTCGAGGAGTGGATTAATTTTTTTGGTTAAATTTGTTTAGAATCTCTGCGAGCGATTTGTTGAAATGATCAATGTAGACCTGTGACTCCGTAATACAAATGCCTCCATTTTTTAGGGCATTGAATTCATTTATGGATTAAAACAAATTTTAAAACAACAAAAAGCGATCTCACCAGAATTGTTTAACAAAAATTAGTGTCCAAAAACTCCAAGACTGGTATTAATTAAAACAACAACTGTCCT